>SNQJ01S0007183.1:180138-207910 GCA_010110895.2 Picea sitchensis
CGTAGTCTCTCCATCATCTTTAAATGTTGGCATATCTTCGACCCACTTCGTGAAGTAGTCTACAGCTACAATGATATAATGGTGCTCCCTTGTTGAAGGAGGGTTGCATGTAGTGTAATCAATCCCCCACTTGGTGAATGGACCAACTATGATGACAGGAAACATGGGAGCGGGTTGTGCCCTCATCTTCCGAGAGACGATATGACACGAGTGGCACTTCTTGACCGATTCGATACAATCTTTGATTAGTGTCGGCTAGAAGTAACCTGCTCGTAAAATCTTTTGGGTTGTTTCCAACCCATAAAAATGACCACCACATGCTCCAGTATGGCAATCGTTAAGCACGATAACTGCTTCTTCATGAGTGAGACATAGGCACAGGATGCAATCTACACCTCTTCGATACAACGTATCATCGAGTATGAGATAATTCTTGGCTTTATGGCATATACGGCAATGATCATCATGAGAAGCAGAGGTGGGGCACTTCAAAGTCTAGAGATAGATAAGTATATCTTTGTACCAGGGATCCAAAGATGTGATCAAAAACATATCTCCTCTGATAGGCTATTCTTCGGGCACAACATCACCTGACTCAACCGGAAGTTCTGAAATAATTTTTGCGAAGACTAGTGACTTTTTGGATTTCGCTGAAACGAAATATAAGTCAAATTTCTGGAGGACGACTATCCATCTACTGATATTTCCACCTATTACCCGTCATTTCAACATGTACTGAAATGGATTCACAACAACAATGACGGTGGTCTTACGAAATAGAACATAATGACGGAACCATTGAACAACATGGACTGCTGCCAACGCAAGTTTTTTGATATGAGAATAATTGAGTTACGGTTCGACTAGGCCTTGGCTCAGGTAATAGATCACATATTTTGAGAACAAATCATCTTCCTAAACTAAGACCATGTTGATGGTTGACTCTGCTACAACCAGGTATAATAAGAAATCCTTGTTATAGTTAGGTGGTCGAAGCAGAGGGGCAGTTGTGAGGGCATGTTTCAACGCTTTGAAAGAGCATTGAGCAGCATCGTCCCAACAAAAAGGAATGTCTTTCTTCAGTAAGCGCATAAATCCCTTTGTGATCTCGACATAGTTATCGATGAAACGCCTAAAAAAAATTTCCTTGCCCTATGGACTCTGAAGTTGAAGGATTGTGCGCGGGGGAGGAAACTAAATTATTACCTCAACCTTGAGAGGATCGACCATGATCCCTGTTGTTGACACTATGAAACCTAACAAACATCTTGATGCTACACAAAAGCTGCACTTGTTTGGATTCAAGCGAATTTGGAAGTAGAGAGATCTCTCAAAGATAAGTTGGAGGTGTGTGGGATGATCCATTCTCTTGCAAGATCGAGATGTTAAATCATCTAAATAGGCCTCAACTATATTCTTGAGGTCATGGAAAGAAAAATACATGGCCCACTGAAAGTTCGCTCCATCATTTTTTAGACCAAAGGGCATCTTACGATACACAAATGTACCCCATGGACAAATGAATGTCATTTTGTGTTGGTCTTCAAGTTTGATTTGTATTTGATTATATCTCGAAAAATCGTCCATGAAAGAGAAGGCCTCGCAACCTGTACATTCATCAATTATCTGGTTGATGAATGGTGTGGGAAAATTATCTTTTGGACAGGCATTTTTCAAATCACAGAAGTTCGTACATACACAAATCGTGCCCTATTTCTTATTGACCAGCACAGGATTTGACACCCATTGGGTCAAATGGATAGGATAGATAAAACCGACTTTTAGCAGTTTCTCAACTTCAACCTTAATGGTTGTTTATTTCCTGGGATTAACTGGACGAAGCTTCTGCCGAACAGGCTTGGCATTTGGATAAGTTGTGATTTCATGTTCGACTATTTTTGGATCGATGCCTGGAATTTCCTCGTAAGACCAGGCAAAAACATCGGGGAATTCTTTAAATAGATCTGTGTATATTTGAATCTCTCCGGGGGAGCAGTCAGCTCCGACGAAAACATTCTCCACGGCGCCAGGGGTTCTGGATATATTGATCGGTATGGTTTCAATGATGGTTTCCATATTACCCTCAGCATAAACCTCATGTGTAGCTAAGGGATTAATAGGACAAGACTTATCTCCAGTCATATTCAAGGTGAATTCTCCGGCTTCAATTCTATTTAACTCTGGGAGAAAGTATGATATGTGATGGAGATCATCCCAGGGTTTGTCCGGACTAGTCATTGCTTCAATTACTGCTTCGTTGGAGGGCAAGACTAAGTCTAACAAATTGGTGTCAGCGAGAGAACCTTGAGCCCAAATAGGATCTATAGGCGGATCTAGCTCTTGTGCAGGAGTTGGATCTGTGTCAGTCGAAGCTTGTTGGACTAAAGAGTACATTACTTCAGTTGCGGACAAGGGCATGTACATGCCTGGGTGCCATGTCCCTTCCATCATGGTCGATGGGGAAGGAAGTATCCACGGATCGTTGAAGTAATCCATGAGAAATGATGAAACTTGGAAAATCTCAACCTTATGGTGGTCAGATATGAACTTGACATCGCCTCGAGGGGGCGGGTAATCGAAGGTACCCATCAAAGATGGGCACAAACCAACCCCTACATTGACTACGCCTGGTTAGGGATTAGCAATCATCGGGACCATGGATACCCCCAATGAAGGTTCAAGTCTGGAGAAAGACAACTGATCAATGGTCACAATCCGGTCCTCGTGTGGAAACAACAAGACCCGAAAAACTATAGCAACCACTGCTTGCATGGCGTAATTCCATCTCCTTCCTAACAAGATATTGTATTCGAGGGATGTGTTGACTACTTCTACCTCGACACACATGGTCTTCTCTCCTAACTGCATGGGGAAAGAGGGAATGACACCATGTGGTCGGAATGAACGATCGTTGAAAGTAGTGAGAAGAGAAGGTGACAGAGACAAAATGGGTTGGCCAATGGCCTTCCAACATGCCAATGACATAACGCATGTCGAAGCGCCCTCATCAACCATCATGCAGAAAATATTCTGAGTAAAAGTTTTCATGGGGTGAGACACTACTATATGAAACGCTACGTGGTAAGGCATACGAGGTTTTAAGTCGGTTGTATCTAGCATGATTGTACCTGGATTACAAATCTCGGTAGATCCTAAAGCGGTTAACAAATCTTTCCTCTGGGAAGGGAAACTTTGGAGGACCTCCAAAGCGGACATCGCACAAGGGGTTTGAGACAAATCCACCACCACAAAATAGTTCTGGGAGGCCCTTGCATTTGGGTTGTGAGAAGATTTTTTGAACGTGCCTTTTGGGATGCGTGTCATTGTTTTGCCCAAAGTATTCTTGATCTGGAGAGGAAGAGATGGGAGTTCGGCTTCTTTTCCCTTCTCAGAAGTGTTTGGTTTACTGTATTCATGCACTCTAGTTGATATAAAAGAATCACCTTTCATCATATACACATTCACAAATGTGGGATTGTTCGAAGATGGGGAGGGTCCTTGACTGCCCCCTTCCACGCTTGTAGAGGCTTGGGTTAGGTTTTTCCCATGTTGAAATGGATTGGTTAACACAACAGGTTATTGTTGTGTCACAAACTTTTGGGCCTCTGCAAGCCGAGGGCATTGGTGGGTCAGG
The DNA here is from genome assembly GCA_010110895.2 of Picea sitchensis. Classification (NCBI taxonomy): domain Eukaryota; kingdom Viridiplantae; phylum Streptophyta; class Pinopsida; order Pinales; family Pinaceae; genus Picea; species Picea sitchensis. The sequence continues at coordinate 183,773 of SNQJ01S0007183.1, forward strand.
TGGTCTTCCACGCACAGGTTGCATGGATACCTCACCTTTTGTTTCTCAGTGTTGCCCCTACCAACATTATTAGTGGGTTTCTTATCCCCCTTACCCTTCTTTCGTTGTTTTTTCTTTCCTTCAGACTGTTGGGTGGCCTTTGGGTTTGTCGATTTCACTGTGTGTATATCCGACATTTTAGTAGGGGGAGCAGCCAAAACAATAGTTTGGTTGGCCGTTGTGTGTTGTATAGACAATTGTTGCAATTGCTTCGTCAGTTGCTCAGCGGGATTTGTTTGTGTTGAACCAACAATACCATCGGCATGTGGTCCAGCTCTCTGTCTGGTTTTATCAAGTATTGAGCATGGCGCATCTGGCAAGATCTCGTATAATAAACCGGATTGAGAGTAGATTAGCTCAAGTTGTTGAGCTCTCATGATGGCATCTTCTTTGGAAAACACTCCCGATGTCGCGACGTCTTTGGATAACTGTGGGACCAAAGACTTAAGGAACCACTCGAGCAGGAATGATGGTGGGACTGGCACCTTAATTAAACTCTTCCGGCATCTCCATTCTCGGATGTGATCAGAGATATGGCCCGCTTTTGTCTGTGAGAAATTGGCCAGCAATTCTGTGCCAACGTCGTATCTCACAGGTAATTGGAAATGGTTTAGGAAAGCCATTGCCAATTCACCGAAGGAAGAGTATATTGAGTGGTCGAGCTCAATGTACCATTTCACGACACTCCCAATGAGAGTACATTGAAACAATCGCAACTGTACGGAGTAGTCTTTCAACGAGTTAGATGAGCACCAAATATGGAAGGTGGTCACATGATCTCCTAGATCTTCGTTAGGCTTGTCTTCGAACTTTGGTATGTCCGAAGGCAACTTCGTCGGCATAGGGGGCCAACGCGGATCGTGACAGATTGGTTCATTCAACAACCTTGTTAAGTCTGGAAAATGCAAAGTTGCCAAGAAAGGTAGTTTGGGTTGTTGGTGATAACCATGGAAAAAGGGACCTGGAGTTTGACTGGCACCAGGTTGCCAGGAAAAGTTCGGCTGCTGGCCTAGGTTCTGGTAAAAACCATGTCCATGACTAGCATACAGATTTTTCGTGTGAGGAGACATCATCGGATAATTCCCAAAATAGGACGTAAATGGTTGGGCGTGCATTACATTCAAAGCAATTTGGGAAGGGTTGCCCCATGTTGATCCCATGGGGATAGGCATAGTACATTGTCTGGGGTTCCATTGGTTGTGAAAACAATTTCCTCAGATCAACATTCATGACGAGGGAATTGATCCCTGCCAAGAATTCCAAGGCCTTGATGCGGAAGAAGTTCCTGGTTTTTCCCCCTGTGCAGGAATAGTACCCTGCATAGGAATAGGTTGTCTGTAACTGGGATTTCTCCCAGTCGGGAAAGAAGCTGACGAGAAAGCGTTGTTACCAAATGCATCGAACAAAGAAAATGGTGTCGAACCTACCGGCACATTATGCAAAGGTGGTCCTTGACTCCCTGCTCCAAATAAACTATGGTGTGTAGGTGGCCCAACAGATTGTTGGTGGGTGCCACCGAGCGAAGGGGATGAAGGAGGTATATGACCTCCCTGTAAGGGAAAGCGTTAAAAGGAGATTAAGTGCCCCCCATATGGCCTTCCAGAGTAGTGTTAGAGCTCCCTTCCCCCAGACCTAAAGTCTGTTAAGTGGAGTAGGAAAGTACAGGACTTGTACCTGAGCTAGGCATCCCATATGAGAATGGAGGGTCTGTCGCACTTGGTGTGAAAGGGGTTGTGGATACCTCCATAGACGGGATCAGACCACTGTGCAAGGTAGAGGTGGTCGAGACCATGGTGGCTTGGACCAATGACGGTGGGTTAGGAGGTGGAAACTCTCCTGTGGTGACAACCGTAGTGAGAATTGAAGAATTCCCAGAAGGAGTTACAACATTTGTTTCCATTGCTGCATGTGACACTGTCTGGCACTCGTAAGGGTGAATCGGTACGATGATGGGTGCCGAAAGATTAGTGGTTGGAGTTTCATATGGACCAAGATCTTTTGTTCCAAAGTCTAAAATGGTTGTTTCCTCTGGATGGTGGTCGGGTACAATTTCTTGTGACCCAGACGCTTCAAAAGACCCTTGTTGGTCTAGCTTTCACCTTAGTGGTGGCGGAGGTGGCTCCAGTGTAACCGGTGAAAGGCCCAGAATCCTTCATGACCAGCGGAGCTTGTGATCCTCCACTATGTGAGAAGATCAAAGACACCCTAGGGATTTCTATTCGTTAAAAAAAAACAACACACACTAAAAAAGTCCCTCCAAGATAAAACAAGCAAACACTAAACTAATTGGAAGAACAGTTACAACAAAAAACACTAGAGAAACTTACCGGTGCAAGTGAAACTCGAACACGGAAGCACCCTCTGGGTATATTCTGCAAAGCATGGCCTGATGTTTGTCCTAGGTACCGCGGTATACCCCCGCAGTCACCTGTGTATGTGTCTAAAAAGATAGGCAACTAGGTTTCCAGCGCGCGAATAGCCACTAGGCGGGTACAGTTGAAAGTCGAGTAGACCACAATGAGCAGGGTATCGAGCCCAAAACCTGTCAAGGGTATCGAAGGAAAGTGTTCTGGAAGAAAACTAAGGACCTCGAATGGATTCGAGACCTACGAAGCTCCATGGAAAATGCATCGACGGAATCCCAAGACAAGCCCTCTATATGTGTTCTCCACTACGATTGGTTCAGCTTTGGAGAGGTTATCTATGTTACCTTTCCGCACATGACCTCATGTTTAGCCCCTGTGTTAGAGGGGGGTCCCAGATAACTTTCACGATACTGGGCTTTGACACTACCTAACTCAGACTCCAATGTTTGATTCTAATGGCCTTGAAGAGTTTCCTCTCCAACCTAATTCAAGGCCCTAACCCTAAACTAGTTGGTTGACCCTACAAACATAAAAAGTCTAATGAATTTTAGATTTATCATTAATTTTTATGTCTTGTCTTGATTCAAAGGTTATGAAAGTCAAACTAGTGATGTTTGAAAGATGAAATAAAAATAAACAGAAAGATGGAAAAAAAATACCTTCACTTAACTCAAATCTTAAACAACTTTTCAAACTTAAAAATTTTCTAAGATATTTGAACAGCAAACTCAAAGCAAGATTTCACTCGACTACGAGCTACTTATGATCTAAGTAAACCGTCAAGAACTTATGAAAGAAAATACTTTTCCCTGGTTACTAATGCAAAACAACACTTTTTAACCAAACAAAGAAATAATTTTTATTTTTTTTTTGAATGCTCACAAAGAAAAAAGGAAAAATATCAACAAGTCAAAACTAAGAAAACTTTTGGCCTAAGTGCAGATCGCAAAGAGTCACTTTAAAAATCACACACAAGGAAATTAAAATTGGACTCTCGCACTTGTCTAAAAACCCTATAAAAGAAAATTTTGAGGAAAACTTCTTAATGAAAAAGAAACTTATTGATGTGATCAAACCTAAGTTACTGACTGCTATGACAGAGACCCAAAAACCTTAGAGGTATAACTCTTGTCAAAGGAAAGGATGACTGCCTCACCTTCAACAAAAAAATTCTCCACAAGCACATTGTTGACAGTTCAACAACAAGCGTATGCACGCGAGCTGTGTAAAGTCAGAGCGCATGTACACGCGTGCTAGCCTTATACAGGCTACGTGTATCTTTGAAACTCTTAGACAAATGAAAATCCAAGCAATCCAGCCTAGGCAAAGACCACTGGTACTGAGAAACAGGATCTCTTGAAGACTCAGACACTTACTTTAACAGAAAAAAGAAAACAATTCAAGGAAAACTTCATAGAACAAACCAATCTGAGGTGAAACCTAAGCTATAGACTACAAACAACAAAGACTAGAAAGAGTTCCAGAAAACCCCTGAGAAGGCTTATTTCTAACAGGGGAGAGGATGACCGCCTCTCTAAAAGAAATTTTCTGGAATCATACACACAACTGACACTTCCTCAGCTAGCGTGTACACGTGGGCTGTGAGAAGGTAGGGCATGGGTACACATGTGCAGACCTTATACAAGCCGCATGTACCTCTGTGGGTCTCGAAAAAACAAATACAGTCAAGAAAAGAAACAAAGATAACTGGTATGGAAGACCAGAATCTCTGTTAGCTCAGACTTTTCCAAAAACTTTAAAAATAGAAAATGAAACCAGTTCTTAAAAATACCCAAGAAAAAACATTCCCAGAAACCCTAAATAATCCCCAGTATGGTCGCCAATTTTGTTGTGAATGGGTAATCCCTCTACGGACTAGCACTTAGGGTTTTATCATGCATGCAAAAAAGACCTAAAGATTCCTACTTTCTACTGTCATCCCGGACCTAATCCCCATTATTCTTAAGCAAACACGTAGTTAAGAATATCAAGTGAGCATACCTTATTTCAGGCGTTTGATATTGATCCTCCTTCATGCTTGGTTTCTCTTTGACTGCAGCTCTCCTCCCAAGGTTGACCTGCATTCACACAAGACAAATAAATAATTCCACATGCATTTGATCTATAGATTAATGGGTTATAGATTTAATCAACATATACGCAATAAACAATGAAAACCTCATATGGTTGGACGGGAAAAGTACTTCTTTATTATTAACTTCACTTAATCAACTTGCAATGATGAAGCCAACCACTGCCCCACGAACTTGGTCCTGGGATCCTCTTCAACTGTCCTCCAACTTATTTTCTCTATACTTCTCTTTTCACAAGGATGGCTAAAGGTTGGGACAAGGGGAATGCACAATCGAGTATAGTTTCTCTATTATGATTCTCCTCTTCCAAATGGGACCCCTAACCCTTCTTTTACAAGCTAGAAGAAGCTAGGTATTTGGTTGAACTTTCGGCCATGCATGGCTGAAAGGTTTAGTTAACTTACCCAAAGTTGTGTGTTCCGTCAGCAACTTTCCTTTTTTCGTGGTTTTGTAGGTACACGCGGGTTGTCTTGGGTCAACTAGCATGTACATGCATGCAGTAATGGAGCAAGGCACGTGGGCCTTTATAAAAGGGGTTTTTAAGAAGAGTTGTTCAGTAGTGTTTTGGAAAAGAAGAAATATGAGATGGCATGATGCCAGGTAAGCATGTCTGGTGCAAATTAGGGTTATAACAATAGCTTACACTTTTCCAGAAATATTATAAAATATTCCCTAAAACTTAAGTCTTGCCCCCCTTTACCCTTTTTCGGTGGACTTAGCCCCCTGTCTCTTTTTTTCTAAGTCTATCTACACGCAACGATGTAATATTAATAAATGTGACTACATTTACATGGATAGGTGCACTAACCTATTTGTATCCCAACTCACCAGCCTCATATCCACACAGACTCTCCAGCCTCAACACACACACACAAATGATCTATTGGTACAAATGACTCACCAGCCCATAGGAACAATTAAAAATGGCTTCGGATTAGAGACATTACATTCCCATCCCCCTTATTTATGCACTATCCTCAATGCATCATATACACATATACATGCAAAATTTCAAAAATCTTCAAAAAGATGTGGATATTGTACCCACATAACATCCTTGCACTCCCAAGTTGCATCCTTAGGATCGTACTAGTTCCATTGGACCTTTACAAGATCCAATACTCGATTCCAGACCCATTTTATTTCTGTATCCAATATGAAAACTAATCGCACTTGAAAATCGCCTTTCGGCTCCACTTGAATCACATTCCAATCAATAATATGATTAGCATCCGGTATGTACTTTTAAAGCAATGATACATGGAAAACACTATAAATACACAAGGATGCAGGAAATGAAATAATATATGTGATAGGGTCAATCCTTTCAAGGATTTCAAATGGCCTACAATAGTGCATTGCTAACTTATAACACTTTCCCAACTTCAGGGAATTGTGTATGGCTTTCACTTTCAAGAACACATGGTCACCCACTTTAAACTCTTCGTGTAGTTCTACCTTTGTCTACACAACTTTTCTTCTTATCTTGGGTAGCATTTATATTTGTCCTTATCTTTACCATATGCTCATCCATTTCCCAGAGCAAATATGGCCCAACTACTACGCGGTCTGTTGGATTGTCCAACTCACTAGCATGTTGCACTTTCTACCATAAAGTGCTTCAAATGGGTTCATCTTTAAATATGATTGATACCCATTGTTGTAAGAAAAATCTACCAAATGAAGGTAGTCTTCCCATTTTGATGGATTATCCATCACATACATCCTCAACATATCTTCAATCACCCGATTCACTCTCTATGTTTGTCCATTTGACTCAGAATGATATGTTGTGTTGAAATTCAGATCTGTCCCAAATCCTTTGAATAGCCCTTTCCAAAATTTTGAGGCAAACTTGGAATATCTGTCAGACACAATTGTCTTAGGTACACCATGTATCTTAGCAATTTCTCTCATTTATATCTCAGCAATGTTGACTTCCTTGTGCACTAACTTCACTAGAATAAAATGGGCAGCTTTAGTAAGTTGTCCACCACCACCATAATAGAATCATGTTGCTTAACAGTCCTAGGCATCCTAGCAATGAAATATATGGTTACAACTTCCCATTTCCACTCAAGAATGGTAAAATACTATAGCAAACCAGTTGGATGTCTATTATTAGCCTCGACCTTTTGACATTAAAAGCATCTAGAAATAAAATCAACAACTTGTTTTTTCATAACTGGCCAAAACTATTGTTTTATGACTGCCAAAATTGTCTTCTAGTAACCTGGATGTACCACATAAGGAACCTTATGCATATCCTACAATACCATACTTTTCATCTCTTGATTATTTGTCACATAGACTCTGCACCTATACATGAGGATTCCATCCTCTCTCAACTCATAACCTTCAAAATTCTGCTACGACATACTTTGTTGCAAGTTCTCCTTTATGTCCACATAGCGTTGATCTGATTTGAAAACTTCTAAAATTTTGTCGCACAAATCATATTTGTACATGTTAATGGTTGTAGCATGCATCTCATGCACCCTCCTACTGAGTGTGTCAACCACCTTGTTCTCTTTTCTTATGATATGCTTTATGTCAAATTCATACTCACTGAGGAATTCTAACCACTTGCTTTGTCTGGAATTTAAACTTGGTTGTCCAAACAAATACTTAAGACCATTGTGGTCTATCCTCATGTCAAATCATTTACCCATGAGATAGTGTCCCCGCATCTTCAAGGCATGCACTATGGATGTCAATTCTAATTCATGAGTAGCATAGAGTCTCTCATGTTCTTTTAAATTTATTGATTCATAGCATACCACATGCCCATTCTAAATAAGGACTCCACTGAGCCCTTCCTTGCATGCATTTGTGCACACAACAAAATCTGCATCAGGATCAACAATTCTCAAAATCGACGCACTTGTCAACAAACTTTTCAAGTGTTGAAAACTACTTGCACAATCCAGAGTCCATTCAAATAATACACCTTTCTTTTGCAAATATATAATTGGATGCGCAATCTATGAGAAGCCTTCAATAAAAAAATTGTAATAACTTGAAAGTACCATAAAGGACCTTACCTCTACAACATTTCTTGGTGTCTTCCATTCCTCAATGGATTTGATCTTCGTTGGATCCATATATGTTCCTTCCTAGGAAATGATATGACCCAAATAATAAATTTGTCATTGATAAAATGAGCACTTTTTCAACTTTGCATAAAGTTGATTCTNAAAACTACTTGCACAATCCAGAGTCCATTCAAATAATACACCTTTCTTTTGCAAATATATAATTGGATGCGCAATCTATGAGAAGCCTTCAATAAAAAAATTGTAATAACTTGAAAGTACCATAAAGGACCTTACCTCTACAAAATTTCTTGGTGTCTTCCATTCCTCAATGGATTTGATCTTCGTTGGATCCATATATGTTCCTTCCTAGGAAATGATATGACCCAAATAATAAATTTGTCATTGATAAAATGAGCACTTTTTCAACTTTGCATAAAGTTGATTCTCCCTAAAAACCTGAAACACCATCTTCAAGTGTTGCTCATGCTCTTCTTCATACCTTGAGTAAATAAGTATGTCATCTACAAATACAATGACAAACTTATCTAAATAACTTATGAAAAATACATTCATCAAACACATGAATATAGTTCGTGATTTGACAACCCAAATGGCACCATTGTGAACTCATAAAGGTCATACCTTGTTCCAAAGGTAGTCTTGTTGATGTCTTCTTCCTTAATTCTCACTTGGTGACATCCAAATCTGAGATGAATCCTTGAAAATATCTGTGTGCCCTATCGTTGGTCAAAGAGGCCATATATCCTTGGCAAAGGATACTTGTTCTTTACTGTTACCTTGTTCATCTTCCTGAAGTCGATACAAAGTCTCAACGTACCATCCTTCTCCTTCACAAATAAAACTGGTGCACCCCAAGGTGACACACTTGGGCATATATATTGCTTCTTTAGAAGCTCTTCACGTTGCATATGCAATTCCTTCAATTATGGCGTACTCATCCTATAAGGAGTATTGGATACAAGATTTTCTCCCAACATTATATTTATAGAGAACTCAATATCTATTTTCGATGACAACCCTGATATCTCTTTAAAGACATCCTTAAATTCTTTCAGTACTACGTCATCTTCAACACTTAGCACTTTATCCTTAGGTTCCTCTTCCATGTGCACTACAAATACTTGACATCCCTTCCTATGGATTTTCTTCAATTGCAAGGCTGAAATTTCTATGATAGTTACAACCCTTGGAATTCCTTGAATTGTTCTCAAATTTCCTTTCTCATCCAGGCAAGTAAATGCCTTATTGTAACAATCCAGGACAGCATGGTGTTTTTCCAACCAATCCATACCAATGAGGAAATCATACGAACCCAAAGGTATGTTATTCAAATCAACCTTTTTGCACAATCCATTCATTTCCATTGGACATGCCTTGACCATCTCATTAATTTTCCTTTTTTCCCCTGTAGCTAACTGAACCAACCAAGGTTTTCCAAGCTTACTTCTTAACAATTGGAATATTTCCACCATATTAGGATATAGATAACTATGAATAGATCCTGAATCAATTAAAATAGCAATGGGTTGATCATTAATCTTACCTTCCACCTCGATCATGTGTGACTGAAACTGAGTTTTCTTTTTATCCAAGGTTGCGTAAATCCTAGGCACATTTCTTCCCATGTCTTCAATTGTCGCATCTTGTTGTACATTATGCGCATTCCTCGCTTTGTCACCTCTTTGAGGGAAATCTCTATGCATATGATCTCCGCCACAATTCTAGCATTGAATAGATTGTTTCCATGGATTTTTCCCCACTATCTCTGTCATTATGGGATCCTTGAGAGTTGGTTGTCCCTATGCAGTTTTTCTGAAAAATAGTAGTTTATCCCCCTTCTACCTCTGATCCACCTTACTTTTAATCTTATCTTCCCAAGCCTTTTGGAAATTTGGTCTTCCCCTTTGATACTCATAAAGACACTTAGCGCACCTTATGGTTTCCTCCAATGTCTTACGGTCATCATACTATATCTTGTCACTTATAAATGAAGGAAACCCACTCAGGTACCTCTGATTTTTCACCTGCTCATCCCTGATGAATGACATATTTCATTATCTCTAAGAATCTTCTTTCATACTCATCTATCATCATATTCCCAAGCTTGAGTTCAAGGAACTCCTTCATTTTTTGGTCATAGTACCACTCGGTTAAGTATTTATTTTCTAAATACCTCTTGAAATCCATCCAAGTAACCTTACTTTCATCAATGCGTTGCACTTGCACGAACAGATCCCACCACATTGATGCTTTCCCCTTGAGATGATAAATGGGAATTCTCCCTTCTCAAGGGGAAAGCAATTGGTACCAATCACTCACCAGCCCATAGGAACAATTAAAAATGGTTTCGAATTAGAGACATTAAATTCCCCTCCCCATTATTTATGCACTATCCTCAATGCATCATAAACACATATACATACAAAATTTCAAAAATATTCAAAAAGATGTGGATACTCTACCTGCATAGCATCCTTGCGCTCCCAAGTAGAATCCTTAGGACCATACCAGTTCCATTGGACCTTTACAAGCTCTAATACTCGATTCCAGGGCCTTTTTTATTTTCCTATCCAATATGCAAACTGATCGCACTTGAAAATCTCCTTCCGACTCCACTTGAATCACATTCCAATCAATAATATGATTAGCATCTGGTATGTACTTTTTAAGCAATGATACATGGAAAACACTATAAATACACAAGGATGCAAGAAATGAAAGCATATATGTGATAGGGCCAATCCTTTCAAGGATTTCAAATGGCCTACAATAGTGCATTGCTAACTTATAACACTTTCCCAACTTCAAGGAATTGTGTATGGCTTTCACTTTCAAGAACACGTGGTCACCCACTTTAAACTCTCTCTATAGTTCTACCTTTGTCTAGGTAATGTTTCTTCATGTCTTAGGTAGCATTTAGTTTTTTCCTTATCTTTACCATATGCTCGTCCATTTCCTAGATATGTCCCAACTACTACACAGTTTGTTGGATTGTCCCAACTCACTAGCGTGTTGCACTTTCTACCATAAAGTGTTTCAAATGGGTTCATCTTTAAATATGATTGATAACCATTGTTGTAAGCAAAATCTACCAAATGAACGTAATCTTCCAATTTTGATGGTTTATCCATCACATATATCCTCAACATATATTCAATCATCCGATTCACTCTCTATGTTTGTCCATTTGACTCAGAATGATATGTTGTGTTGAAATTCAAATTTGTCCCAAATCCTTTGAATAACCCTTTCCAAAAGTTTGAGGAAAACTTGGAATCTCTATCAAACACAATTGTCTTAGGTACACCATGTATCTTGGCAATTTCTCTCATTTATATCTAAGAAATGTTGACTTCCGTGTGCACTAACTTCACTGGAATAAAATGAGCATCTTTAGTAAGCTTGTCCACCACCACGATAATAGAATCATGTTGCTTAACAATCCTAGGTAGCTTAGTAATGAAATCCAAGGTTACAACTTACCATTTCCACTCAGGAATACGAAAATATTGTAGCAAACCACTAGGATGTCTATGCTCAGCCTTGACCTTTTGACATTAAAGGCATCTAGAAACAAAATCAACAACTTTGTTTTTCATAACTGGCCAAAACTATTGCTTTCTCACTGCAAAAATTGTCTTCTAGTAAACTAGATGTACCGCATAAGGAACCTTATGCATATATGACAATACCATACTTTTCAACTCTTGATTATTTTTCACACAGACTTCGCGCCTATACATGAGCATTCCATCCTCTCTCAACTCATAACCTTCAAATTTCTCCTACGACATACTTTTTTGTAAGTTCTCCTTTATGTCCACATAACATGGATCTGATTTGGAAACTTCTAAAATTTTGTCGCACAAATCATATTTGTACATGCTAATGGTTGTAGCATGCATCTCATGCACCCTCCTACTGAGTGTGCCAACCACCTTGTTCTCTTTTATTATGATAAACTGTATGTCAAATTCATACCCACTGAGGAATTCTAACCACTTGCTTTGTATGGCATTTAAACTTGGTTGTCCAAACAAATAATTCAAACATCGTGGTCTATCCTCATGTCAAATCATTTACCCATGAGATAGTGTCACCACATATTCAAAGCATGCACTATGGATGTTGATTCTAAGTCATGAGTAGTATAGAGTCTCTCATTTTCTTTTAAATTTATTGATTCATAGCATACCGCATGCCCATTCTGAATAAGGACTCCACTGAGCCCTTCCTTGCATGCATTTGTCCACACAACAAAATCTGCATCAAGATCAACAATTCTCAAAATTGGCACACTTGTCAACAAAACTTTCAAGTGTTGAAAACTCCTTGCACAATCTAGATTTCATTCAAATCACACACCTTTCTTTTGCAAAGATGTAATTGGATGCACAATCTATGAGAAGCCTTCAATAAAACTTGTGTAATAACCCGAAAGTACCATAAAGGACCTTACCTCTACAATATTTCTTGGTGTCGGCCATTCCTCAATGGATTTGATCTTCATTGGATCCATATATGTTCCTTCCCTTGAAATGATATGACCCAAATAATAAATTTCTCATTGATAAAATGAGCACTTTTTCAACTTTGAATAAACTTGATTCTCCCTAAAAACCTGCAACACCATCTTCAATTGTTTCTCATGATCTTCTTCATACCTTGAGTAAATAAGCATGTCATCTAGAAATAAAATGACAAACTTATCTAAATAACTTATGAAAAATACATTCATCAAACACATGAATATAGGACGTGATTTGACAACCCAAATGGCACCATTGTGAACTCGTAAAGGCCATAACTTGTTCCAAAGGTAGTCTTGTTGATGTCTTCTTCCTTAATTCTCACTTGGTGATATCCAAATCTGAGATCAATCTTTGAAAATATCTACGTGCCCCATCGTTCATCAAAGAGGTCATACATCCTTGGAAAAGGATACTTGTTCTTTATTGTTACCTTGTTCATCTTCCTAAAGTCGATACAAAGTCTCAATGTACCATCCTTCTTCTTAACAAATAAAACGGATGCACCCCAAGGTGACACACTTGGGCATATATATTGCTTCTTCAAAATCTCTTCAAATTGCATATGTAATTCTTTCAATTATGTCGTACTCATATTATAAGGAGTCTTGGATACATGAGTTTCTCCCAACATTAAATTTATAGAGAAATCAATATCTCTTTTTGGTGACAACCCTGATATCTCTTTAAAGACATCCTTTAATTCTTTCAATACTACGTAGTCTTCAACACTTAGCACTTTATCCTTAGGTTTCTCTTCCATGTGCATTACAAATACTTGACATCCCTTCCTGTAGATTTTCTTCAATTGCAAGGCTGAAATTTCTATGATAGTTACAACCCTTGGAATTCCTTGAATTGTTCTCAAATTTCCTTTCTCATCCATGCAAGTAAATGCCTTATTGTAACAGTCCAGGACATCATGGTGCTTGCCCATCCAATCCATACCAATGAGGCAATCATACGAACCCAAATGTATGATATTAAAATCAACCTTTGTGTGCAGTCCATTCATTTCCATTGGACATGCCTTGACCATCTCATTAAGTTTTCTTTTTTCCCCTATAGCTAACTGCACCAACCAAGGTTTTCCAAGCTAACTTCTCGACAATTGGAATATTTTCACTATCTTAGGATATAGATAACTATGACTAGTTCTTGAATCAATTAAAATAGCAATGGGTTGATCATTAATATTACCTTCCACCTCGATCATGTGTGACTGAAACTGAGTTTGCTTTTTATCCAAGGTTGTGTAAATCCTAGGCACATTTCTTCCCATCTCTTCAATTATCGCAAATTGTTGTACATTGTGCATATTCCTCTCTTTATCACCTCTTTGAGGGAAATCTCTACGCATATGATCTCCGCCACAATTATAGAATTGAATAGATTGTTTCCATGGATTTTTCCCCACCGTCATTATGGGATCCTAGAGAGTTGGGTTTCCTTGTGCAGTATTTCTAAAAAAATAGTGGCTTATCCCCCTTCTTCCTCTGATCCACCTTAATTTTCATCTTATATTCCCAAGCCTTTTGAAAAGTTGGTCTTCCCCCTTTCTACTCATAAAGACACTTAGCGCTCCTTATGGTTTCCTCCAATGTCTTAGGGTCATCATACTATATCTTGTCACTTAAAAATGAAGGAAACCCACTCAGGTACCTATGATTTTTCACCTGCTCATCCTTGATGAATGGGACATATTTCAGCAGCTCTAAGAATCTTCTTTATTACTCATCTATCGTCATATTCCCAATCTTGAGTTCAAGGAACTCCTTCATTTTCTTGTCATAGTACCGCTTGGTTAAGTATTTATTTTCAAAATACCTCTTGAAATCCATCCAAGTAACCTTACTTTCATCAATGTGTTGTACTTGCATGAACTGATCCCACCACAATGATGCTTTCTCCTTGAGATGATATATGTAAATTCTCCCTTCTCAAGGGGAAATCAATTGGTACTAATGACTCACCAGCCCATAGGAACAATTACAAATGGTTTCGGATTAGAGACATTACATTCCCCTCCCCCTTATTTATGCATTGTCCTCAAATGGGTTCATCTTTAAATATATCACCAAATGAAGATAGTCTTCCCATTTTGATGGCTTATCCATCACATACATCCTCAACATATCTTCAATCACCTGATTCACTCTCTATGTTGTTCCATTTGACTCGTAATGATATGTTGTGTTGAAATTCAGATTTGTCCCAAATCCTTTGAATATCCCTTTCCAAATTTTGATGTGAACTTGGAATCTCTGTCAGACACAATTTTCTTAGGTACACAATGTATGTTAGAAATTTCTCTCATTTATATCTCATCAATGTTGTCTTCCTTGTGCGCTAACTTCACTAGAATAAAATGGGCAGCTTTAGTAAGCTTGTCCACCGCCACCATAATAGAATCATGTTGCTTAACAGTCCTAGCTAACTTAGTAAGTAAATCCATGCTTACAACTTCCCATATCCACTCAGTAATGGGAAAATACTGTAGCAAACCAGTTGGATGTCTATGCGCAGCCTTGACCTTTTGACATTAAAGGCATCTAGAAATAAAATAAACAACCTTTTTTTTTTATAACTGGCCAAAACTATTGCTTTCTGATTGCAAAAATTTTCTTCTGGTAGCCTGGATTTACCACATAAGGAACCTTATGCATATCCGGAAATACGATACTTTTCAACTCTTGATTATTTTTCACATAGACTATGTGCCTATACATGAGGATTCCATCCTCTCTTGACTCATAGCCTTCAAATTTCTACTACGACATACTTTGTTGTAAGTTCTCCTTTATGTCCACATAACGTTGATATGATTTGGAAACTTCTAAAATTATGTCGCACAAATCATATTTGTACTTGCTAATGGTTGTAGCATGCATCTCATGCACCCTACTACTGAGTGTGTCAGCCACCTTGTTCTCTTTTCTTATGATATTCTTTATGTCAAATTCATACTCACTAAGGAATTATAACCACCTGCTTTATCTGGCATTTAAACTTGGTTGTCCAAAAAAATACTTCAGACCATCGTGGTCTGTCCTCATGTCAAATCATTTTCCCATGATATAGTGTCGCCACATCGTCAAGGCATGCACTATGGATGTCGATTCTAATTCATGAGTAGCATAGAGTCTCTCATGTTCTTTTAAATTTATTGATTCATAGCATACCACATGCCCATTCTGAATAAGGACTCCACTGAGCCCTTCCTTGCATGCATTTGTGCACACAACAAAATCTGCATCAAGATCAACAATTCTCAAAATTGGCGCACTTGTCAACAAAATTTTCAAGTGTTGAAAACTCCTTACAAAATCCAGAGTTCATTCAAATCACACACCTTTCTTTTGCAAAGATGTAATTGGATGTGCAATCTGTTAGAAGCCTTCAATAAAACTTTTGTAACAACCCGAAAGTACCATAAAGGACCTTACCTATACAACATTTCTTGGTTTTTGCCATTCCTCAATGGATTTGATGTTCGTTGGATCCATATATGTTCTTTCCTTGGAAATGATATGACCCAAATAATAAATTTTTCATTGATAAAATGAGCACTTTTTCAACTTTGAATAAAGTCGATTCTCCCTAAAAACCTGCAACACCTTCTTCAAGTGTTTCTCATGCTCTTCTTCATACCTTGAGTAAATAAGTATGTCATATAGAAATACAATGACAAACTTATCTAAATAACTGATGAAAAATACATTAATCAGACACATCAAGATATTTCGTGATTTGTTAACCCAAATGGCACAATTTTGAACTCGTAAAGGCCATACCTTTTTCCAAAGGTAGTCTTGTTGATGTTTTCTTCCTTAATTCTCACTTGGTGATATCCAAATCTGAGATCAATCTTTGAAAACATCGGTGTGCCCCATCGTTGATCAAATAGGTCATATATCCTTGGCAAAGGATAATTGTTCTTTATGGATACCTTGTTCAGCTTCCTGAAGTCGATACAAAATCTCAATGTACCATCCTTCTTCTTCACAAATAAAACTAGTGCACCCCAAGGTGACACACTTGGGCATATATATTGCTTCTTCAAAATCTCTTCAAGTTTTATATGCAATTCCTTCAATTATGGTGTACTCATCCTATAAGGAGTCTTGGATACATGAGTTTCTCCCAACATTAGATTTATAGAGAAATCAATATCTCTTTTCGGTGACAACCCTAATATATCTTTAAACACATCCTTAAATTCTTTCAGTATTGTGCAGTCTTCAACACTTAACACTTTATCCTTAGATTCCTCTTCCATGTGCACTACAAATACTTGACATCCCTTCCTATGGATTTTCTTCAATTGAAAGGATGAAATTTCTATGATAGTTACAACCCTTGGAATTCCTTGAATTGTTCTCAAATTTCCTTTCTCATCCAGGCAAGTAAATGCCTTATTGTAATAGTCCAGGACAGATGGTTATTTTCCAAATAATCCATACCAATGAGGCAATCATACAAACCCAAAGGTATGATATTCAAATCAACCTTTGTGTGCAGTCCATTCATTTCCATTCGACATGCCTTGACCATCTCATTAATTTTCCTTTTTTCCCCTACAGGTAACTGCAGCAACCAAGGTTTTCCAAGCTTACTTCTCGGCAATTGGAATATTTCCACCATCTTAGGATATATATAACTATGACTAGCTTCTGAATCAATTAAAATAGCAATGGGTTGATCATTATATTTACCTTCCACCTCGATTATGTGTGACCGAAACTAAGTTTTCTTTTTATCCAAGGTTGCGTAAATCTTAGGCACATTTCTTCCCATGTCTTCAGTTGTTGCAGCTTGTTGTACATTTTGGTTATTCCTCGATTTATCACCTCTTTGAGGGAAATCTCTACGCATATGATATCCACCACAAATCTAGCATTGAATAGATTGTTTCCATGTCTTTTTCCCCACTATCTCCGTCATTATGGGATCCTTGAGATTTGGTTGTCCTTGTGCAGTATTTCTGAAAAATAGTGATGTATCCCCCTTCTTCCTCTGATCCATCTTACTTTTCATCTTATCTTCCCAATCCTTTTGGAAATTTGGTCTTCCCCTTTCCTACTCATAAATACACTTAGCGTGCCTTATGGTTTCCTCCAATGTCTTAGGGTCATCATACTATATCTTGTCACTTATAAATGAAGGAAACCCACTCAGGTACCTCTGATGTTTCACCTGCTCATCATTGATGAATGAGACATATTTCAGCAGCTCTAAGAATCTTCTTTCATACTCATCTATCATCATATTCCCAAGCTTGAGTTCAAGGAACTCCTTCATTTTCTTGTCATAGTACCGCTTGGTTAAGTATTTATTTTCGAAATACCTCTTGAAATCCATCCAACTAACCTTACTTTCATCAATGTGTTACACTTGCACGAACTAATCCCACCACATTGATGCTTTCCCCTCGAGATGATAAATGGAAATTATCCCTTATCAAGGGGAAAGAAATTGGTATCAATGACTCACCATCCCATAGGAACAATTACAAATGGTTTCGGATTAGAGACATTACATTCCCCTCCCCTTTATTTATGCATTTTCCTCAATGCATCATATACACATATACATACAAAATTTCAAAAATATTCAAAAAGATGCGTATAGTCTACCCACATAGCATCCTTGCACTCCCAAGTTGTATCCTCAGGACCATACCAATTCCATTGGACCTTTACAAGCTCCAATACTCGATTCCACAACCAATTTATTTTCCTATCCAATATGCAAACTGATTGCACTTGAAAATCGTCTTCCGACTCCACTTAAATCACATTCCAATCAATAATATGATTAGCATCCGGTATGTACCTTTTAAGCAATGATACATGGAAAACACTATAAATACACAAGGATGTAGGAAATGAAAGAATATATGTGATAGGTCCAATCCTTTCAAGGATTTCAAATGGCCTACAATAGTGCATTGCTAACTTATAACACTTTCCCAACTTCAGGGAATTGCGTATGGATTTCACTTTCAAGAACACGTGGTCATCCCCTTTAAACTCTATGTGTAGTTCTACCTTTGTCTACTCAACTTTTCTTCTTGTCTTGGGTATCATTTAGATTTTTCCTTATCTTTACCATATGCTCGTCCATTTCCAAGACCAAATATGGCCCAACTACTACCGATTTGTTGGATTGTCCCAACTCACTAATGTGTTGCACTTTCTACCATAAAGTGCTTCAAATGGGTTCATCTTTAAATATGATTGATACCCATTGTTGTAAGAAAAATCTACCAAATGAAGGTAGTCTTTCCATTTTTATGCATTATCCATCACATACATCCTCAACATATCTTCAATCACTCGATTCACTCTCTATGTTTGTCCATTTGACTCAGAATGATATGTTGTGCTGAAATTCAGATTTGTCCCAAATCCTTTGAATAGCCCTTTCCAAAAGTTTGAGGTGAACTTGGAATCTCTGTCAGACACAATTGTCTTAATTAAACCATGTATCTTAACAATTTCTTTCATTTATATATCAGCAATGTTGAATTCCTTGTGCGCTAACTTAACCAGAATAAAATGGGCAACTTTAGTAAGCTTGTCCACCACCACCATAATAGAATCATGTTGCTTAACATTCCTACATACCTTAGTAATGAAATCCATGGTTACAAATTCACATTTCCACTCATGAATGGGAAAATACTGTAGAAAACCAGTTGGATGTCTATGCTCAGCCTTGATCTTTTGACATTAAAGGCATCTAGAAATAAAATCAACAACTTTTTTTTTCATAACTGGCCAAAACTATTGCTTTCTAACTGCAAAAATTGTCTTCTAGTAACCTGGATGTACCGCATAAGGAACCTTATGCATATCCTACAATACCATACTTTTCAACTCTTGATTATTTGTCACATAGAATCCATGCCTATACATGAGGATTCCATCCTCTCTCGACTCATAACCTTCAAATTTCTGCTACGACATACTTTGATGTAAGTTATCATTTATGTCCACATAACATTGATTTGATTTGGAAACTTCTAAAATTATTTCTCATAAATCATATTTGTACATGCTAATGGTTGTAGCATGCATCTCATGCACCCTCCTACTGAGTGTGTCAGCCAGCTTGTTCTCTTTTCTTATGATATTCTTTATGTCAAATGCATACTCACTGAGGAATTCTAACCACTTGCTTTGTTTGGCATTTAAACTTGGTTTTCCAAACAAATACTTCAGACAGTCGTGGTATGTCCTCATGTCAAATCACTTACCCATGATATAATGTCACCACATCTTCAAGGCATGCACTATGGATGCCGATTCTAAGTCATGAGTAGCATAGATTCTCTCATGTTCTTTTAAATTTATTGATTCATAGCATACCACATGCCCATTCTGAATAAGGACTCCATTGAGCCCTTCCTTGCATGCATTTGTGCACACAACAAAATATGCATCAGGATCAACAATTCTCAAAATTGGTGCACTTGTCAACAAAATTTTCAAGTGTAGAAAACTCCTTGCACAACAAAAAGTTCATTCAAATCACACACCTTTCTTTCTCAAAGATGTAATTGGATGCGCAATCTGTGAGAAGCCTTCAAAAAAACTTTTGTAATAACCCAAAAGTACCATAAAGGACCTTACCTCTACAACATTTCTTGGTGTCGTCCATTCCTCAATGGATTTGATCTTCCTTGGATCCATATATGTTCCTTCCTTGGAAATGATATGACCCAAATAATAAATTTGTCGTTGATAAAATGAGCACTTTTTCAACTTTGAATAAACTTGATTCTCCCTAAAAACCTGTAACACCATCTTCAAGTGTTGTTCATGCTCTTCTTCATACCTTGAGTAAATATGTATGTCATCTTGAAATACAATGACAAACTTATCTAAATAACTTATGAAAAATACATTCATCAAACACATAAAGATAGTTCATGATTTGACAACCCAAATTGCACCATTGTGAACTCGTAAAGGCCATACCTTGTTCCAAAGGTAGTCTTGTTGATGTCTTCATCCTTAATTCTCTCTTGGTGATATCCAAATATGAGATCAATTTTTGAAAATATCTTCTCACCCCATCGTTGATCAAAGAGGTCATATATCCTTGGCAAAGGATACTTGTTCTTTACCTTTACCTTGTTCATCTTCTTGAAGTCGATACAAAGTCTCAACGTACCATCCTTCTTCTTCACAAATAAAACTCGTGCACCCCAAGGTGACACACTTGGGAATATATACTACTTCTTTATAATCTCTTCAAGTTACATATGCAATTCCTTCAATTATGGTGTACTCATCCTTAGGTTCCTCTTCCATGTGCACTACAAATACTTGACATCCCTTCATGTATCGTTTCTTCAATTGCAAGACTGAAATTTCTATGATAGTTACAACCCTTGGAATTCCTTGAATTGTTCTCAAATTTCCTTTCTCATACAGGAAAGTAAATGCCTTATTGTAACAGTCCAGGACATCATGGTGCTTGTCCAACCAATCCATACCAATGAGGAAATTATATGAACCCAAAGGTATGATATTCAAATCAACCTTTGTGTGCAGTCCATTCATTTCCATTAGACATGCCTTGACCATGTTATTAATTTCCCTTTTTCTATTAACCTTCTTGCACTAACCAAGGTTTTCCAAACTTACTTCTCGACA
Organism: Picea sitchensis; assembly: GCA_010110895.2. NCBI lineage: Eukaryota > Viridiplantae > Streptophyta > Pinopsida > Pinales > Pinaceae > Picea > Picea sitchensis. The sequence goes on from SNQJ01S0007183.1 coordinate 204,525, forward strand.
GTTGTAATATTTCCACCATCTTGGATATGAATGGCTATGACTATCCTAAATCAATTAAAGTAGAAATGGGTTGATCATTAATATTACCTTCCACCTTGATCATGTTTGATTGAAACTCAACTTGATTGTTATCCAATGCTGCGTAAATCCTAGGCACATTTCTTCCCATGTCTTCAATTCTTTAGGCTTGTTGTACATTGTGTGCATTCCTTTCTTTATCCTCTTTGAGGGAAATCTCTACACATGTGATTTTTCACAGTGCCTTAGCATTGAATAGATTGTTTCCATGGATTTGTCCCCACTATCTCCATCATTATGGGATCCTTGAGAGTTGGTTTTCCTTGTGCGATTGTTCTGAAAAATAGTGGCTTTTCCCCCTTTTTGCTCTAATCCACCTTACTTTTCATCTTATCTTCCCAAACCTTTTGGAAATTTGGTCTTCCCTTTACTTCTCATAAAGACACTTAGCAAGCCTTATGGTTTCTTCCAATGTATAGGGATCATCATACTATCTTGTCACTAATGAATGAGCGACACCTTTGAGGGTGCCTATGATTTATTCAATCATTAATATTACCTTCCACCTTGATCATGTGTGACTGAAACTAGTTTGATTTTTATCCAAGGTTGCGTAAATCCTAGGCACATTTCTTCCCATGTCTTCAATTGCTGCAGCTTGTTGTACATTGTGTGCATTCCTTTCTTTATCACCTCTTTGAGGGAAATCTCTACACATATGATCTTTTCCACAATTATAGCATTGAATAGATTGTTTCCATGGATTTGTCCCCACTATCTCCATCATTATGGGATCCTTGAGAGTTGGTTGTCCTTGTGCAGTATTTCTGAAAAATAGTGGCTTTTCCCCCTTTTTGCTCTAATCCACCTTACTTTTCATCTTATCTTCCCAAGCCTTTTGGAAATTTGGTCTTCCCCTTTGCTACTCATAAAGACACTTAGTGCACCTTATGGTTTCCTCCAATGTCTTAGGGTCATAATACTATATCTTGTCACTTATAAATGAACGACACCCACTCAGGTACCTATGATTTTTCACATGCTCATCCTTGATGAATGAGACATATTTCAGCATCTATAAGAATATTCTTTAATACTCATCTATCATCATATTCCCAAGCTTGAGTTCAAGGAACTCATTCATTTTCTTGTCATAGTACCACTTGGTTAAGTATTTATTTTTGAAATACCTCTTGAAATCCATCCAAGTAACCTTACTTTCATCAATGTGTTTCACTTGCACGAACTGATCACACCACATTGATTCTTTCCCCTTGAGATGATAAATGGAAATTCTCCCTTCTGCTTGTGCAGAATAATTATGCAACTGGAAGTACTTCCTCATACCCAACAACTAGGTCTCTACATCTTCATCCTTCTTATGCTCACCTTCAAAGGTAGGAGGCTCGATCTTATTCATTTCTCCCTGTATCTCGTCCACCCCAGTCCTTCTCTTATGTTTTCTGACAGGTGATGTACTTGAGCTACTATGCGCTTTCCTAAAATAATGCTTTGGTGAGTGGTGATGATTCCTATCAAAACTTCTTGCTTCTCTTCTTGTCTCATTGTGAGATCTTCAACCTCTTGATCTACTTGTCTCTATCTCCTTATCCATTTTGTTTTCTATTATGTCCAATCTATCATCAATTTCACATTGAAGTCATATGGTTGCTCCTTGGCTCTCGTAATCCTTTCATTATCAACTTTATAACTTTGGACATCTTTTTGCAATCCCTTTATGGTTTATACCAAGATCATGCCCTCCTTCTTGGATTCAGAACTATTAGCACCCAAAACGAAACACAAATCCTCGAATTCATCATCAGGACTATAATTCCTCTGCACATCTTCCACGCTTTTGACCTTCAACACTGATTCTATCCATCTCTAATCATTGATAATTCTACAAAATGTACAAGAAACAATATTTTTTAAATGAATTCATTATACAACTTCATGAAAACTTTGCATCATCTTGTCAGAATCCTTTCTTTCGAATCCCATGCGAGAACTGGTACTCAATACACACACCAATGTGTGGTGTCAATTTTAAACATGTACACCTCGTATCAATAATGTGCATGCACCACAATTTTTTTATGTGCAACCCCGAACCTTATTTCACACACCCATGCGTCATTGTTTACTATGCAGTTCCAGTGTCGCACTTCGTAATATCATATATTTAGTGTGCACATATATGCATTCTTAATTAATGCACACCATGGCTATCCTGAAAATACAAATTTGGTCACTTATATCTGTCTAAATTTTTCCTTAAGTAGAACTCAACTCATTCAGGATCAGTGTTGAAACAGTAGCTCTGTCGTTTCTTTTTTACCTCTGGCCCATACAAGTCTAGAGTTGAAACAATTGTTATTATACCACAATGTAACGTCCCCAACCTCTGAGGTTGGGCCATGCTACTCCAAAAGCGCTCTGACATTGCTTTGATACCAGAATGTAATGTCCCCTGCCACCCTAGGCTAGGCCATGTCACATAATCTCAAATTTTTTATCTTTGAATCAACCATATTGTTGTTAATTAATGTGCTTGGTTGTCGTTGATGTTAACCCTTGAAGAAAGTCTGGTAGCGAATTCCAGTAGAACAAAGGTTTGGGTAATGGACCCAAGTTTGTTTGATAGATAATGCTATGAGTTTTGGTATATTTGCAAGTAACACTATTCTAGATGGATAGTACATGGCATGCCATTTTTGGTGGTATGTGGAATGTCACATAACTCCTCATGGTTAGAGAGTTATGGACATGTGAAGTTCGAGAACCCTCATGAGTCATGTAGAAGCTCCAAAAAGTCAGTGTTTGCAAAAGAAATTATTTAAATAATAAAGTTAATGGAGAAATCATTAAAATAAGGAAAGTAGGATGCTACATGAAAGTATAAATAAGAGGCAAGGCTCTCTCATTTAAACATACTTGAACATATTGAATATATTTTGTTGTGCAAAGGCTTATTGCAAGTACTCATTGATACATCTGAAGTTGTGAAAGTTTCAGAATTACAGTGAATACTAAAAAACCCTAATTTCTGAGGCATGCGCGGGATGAAAGTGTATTAGGGTGCATAGATACATGGACTGGTATTGTATTAGGGTGCATACATATGCGGGTTGGCAGCATATTAGGGTGCATACATGTGGGTAAATCCATGGAAACTTGAGAAGATGAAGATGCAGAGGTTATAGATTCTGAGATCAAGATCCCAGGAAGGTCTACAGTGCTCAGATACATCAAATATATCCATTGGTTCAAAAGGCATGTCTTATTTCTATGAATAGTTGGATTTTGATGTATGCATGAGAAATGGTTATGGAGATTTGAGGATTCTCCCTAGAGAGACTAGTGGT
>SNQJ01S0007183.1:207960-223357 GCA_010110895.2 Picea sitchensis
GCAGCATATTAGGGTGCATACATGTGGGTAAATCCATGGAAACTTGAGAAGATGAAGATGCAGAGGTTATAGATTCTGAGATCAAGATCCCAGGAAGGTCTACAGTGCTCAGATACATCAAATATATCCATTGGTTCAAAAGGTATGTCTTATTTCTATGAATAGTTGGATTTTGATGTATGCATGAGAAATGGTTATGGAGATTTGAGGATTCTCCCTAGAGAGACTAGTGGTTGCATGGGATCTTTTGCATAAATTAGATCTACAGAAATACAATGTTGGTATATTTATCATTGATACGTCTTGTTAGAGTTGAGGCACATCTTGTATTTCTTGACATATGGCTAAGGGTTTTTGTGGTACATAGTTGAGAGCTTGTATTGGTTGATGTATTAAGAGGTTGAATATTAGAAAGGGTTTTAAGTCTAGATCAACTGAGGGTTATTATACTTGTTCATGATTACACACACTTATGGCATATAACTATAGAGAGATATAGATTTTTTGGTTAAAGGTTGTGTATGAGGATTCATGCACAGGGTACAGATACAGTCTGGATACAGTGAGAGGTTGCATATCTATGTGAAACAAGTTACACAGGGTCAGAATTTTTCAAAAGAAAGAAAACCCTAGTTTTCAGAAGGCATACATAGGCTGCATAACAGTTTGGTCATGTACATAAGTGGGTTTCATAACAGATAGGGTGCGTACATACACATGATGCAGAACTACAGGTCACATTTCTATTGTATTTTGGTTGATACATGTTCAGTTCAGGTACAGGTTGATTGCAGGGCAGTAGTACAGGTTGGTTGCAGGTCAGTGGTACCGGTTGGCACAGTTGTACAATGCTATATATCACAGTGATAGTGTGATAGTGTGACAGTGGTTCCATCATTCTACTTATATTTCAGGGCGGTTGGACGAGGCAAGGATAGGTGGTTGTAGCCACCTTCTAGTTGTATATGAAGAACTTAGGGGGTTGTAGCCTCCTTCTAGCTGTAGCAAGAGAATTGGGGAGTTGGAGCTTCCCTCGTGTTGTAGTCTGAGAAACCAAGGGGTTGGAGCCTCCTTCTAGTTGCAGCTGGAAAACAAAGCAAGTTGGTGCTTCCAATGAATGTAATTCTTCAAGACATATAAGAAAAAGCATTATGTGGTTTTCTCCTGCTTTGGGTTTCCACGTAAAACATTGGTGTACTTTGTATGTGTATGATTGCTCATTTTTTCATTGCTTATTTACTCTGCAATTATTGGATGATAATACTACACTGATATAACACTTGCATTATATATTTAAAAAGGATTAAATTGCTCTATTATTGATTCAACCCCCCTCTCAGTAATCCAAAAATTGGTTTCAGAGCAGGTTCCTTCATAAATCAGTTTAACCACTAAAAGGTAGATCGTGGAGAGCAACAACATGTATAAAAATGGAATACCATGGTTTGATGGATAGGAGTATGCATTTTGGAGAAGAAGTATGAAAACAGATATACAGGCACATGTATCTGAAATTTGGCAATCAGTTGTAGATGGATACAAAGAACCAGCAGTTTCGTCGACAAATGAAAGAGAAATAAAACTTGGTCAAAATATTTCCAAAGCAAAAAATGCACTTATGAACGGTCTTTGTGAATCGGTATCCACCAAAGTTATACTGTAAATCCACTAAAGAGATTTGGGAAAAAGTTCAAAATATTTATGAAGGAGATTCAAAAGTCAAAGAAGCAAAGCTTCAAACTTACAGAGGTCAGTTCAAACAACTAAAGATGAAGGAAGATGAGAATATTGCAACTTATTTCTTATGATTCGATGAAACAATAAATGCAATCATAGGATTGGGAGAAGAAATTAAAGAATCTGTAATTTTTCAAAAGGTACTAAAATCTCTTCCTATGAGATTTGACCCTAAGATATTAGCACTAGAAGAAAGAGCATATCTAGACTCAATAAGCATGGAAGAATTACATGGAATCTTCACAGCATATGAAATGAGAACTGAACAAGAAAATCTAAATATAAAAGAAGAAGTTTTCAAAGCATCAAAAAGGTCAAAGCAAAAGGAAAAAGAACATAGTAGCAGCAATGACATCTCAAAATATGATGAAGAAGTGGCCAACTTCGTCAGAATATTGAACAAGGGAACCAACGACAGATGTAGAGGTAAGTTTCCTTTGATTTGTTTTAATTGTGATGGTATTGGTCATTTTGATAAAAAAAATCCTCATAAGAAAAATAAGAGGAATGATGAAGATTACTCAAATAGAAAACAAACATATAAAGGAAAAAGAACCACAAAGAAAGTTTTCAAGAAAATCTTATGCACCAAAGAAAACATCTCATCATCAGATGAAGATGAAGTCAGTGACAGTGAGACAGAAAGAGTTATATTCATGGCACCAGAAGACTCTGGCAAAGAAGAAACTGAAGAAGAATATGAAGAGATCGAAGAGGAATATGAAGAGGCAAAGGTTGACTACCGAGAAGAATTTTTGTGTGCCATAGAAGTTATAAGAAGATAAAATAAGAAAAACAAGAAGCTACAAGCGGAACTAGACAAGAAAGAAGACACTCAGGAACTAGAACAAATGATCACAAATTTGAAGGTTCAAATAGAAGAAGATATGAGAATTGAAGAAGAACTCAAAGAACAACTAAAAGAAAGAGACAGGATCATTGGAAATTTGGAAGCAGAGATTGGCACATTAAGAAAGGATCTTCAAAAGAAAAATATGCAGAACAACTCAAAAGTTTTGGATGAAATTACTAGCAGTAAAAATACCCATCATGACAAGTCCGGACTTGGATACAATTAGACAAAAAAGGGATCAAGCTCCAAAACAACAGAACAAGAAACATATCCAAAAATTTATGCAGAAACAATACAAGGGGATATGAATACCTACAAATAATATTACAGGGACACTCTTCCACCAAGAAGATTTAGATTTTTGAATCAACAACTGCCAGATAGGCCTTAGGAAGAAGAAGGATTCAGAAGAGAAACTCCTTTCAAAATATATTCAACTCCCAGGTATCAAACTATCTTTTTTGTTTTATTTTATGCATGTAATAATTGTGGACATAAATCTATGAATTGAAGAGCTAACAACAAGAACATAAACAACTTTGAAAGTCATACACAAAAGGGTTATCCAAGAAGGCCTAGTGAAACACAGAGAAGAAGTCACAACAGGTTTGAATCATTGAGCACTGAAGTGGAATGATGAAAGTGTAACAACTTTGGACACATGGCCAAAGATTGCAGAATGACAGTTCCTCCTAGAGAACCACAACAGAACAACAACAGTCACAGATAGGAACCTCATAAGAGAACATGGGTAAGAAAGCAGAATTAGTATAGCAATGAAGAATGCACACTCGCTCTACAAGATAAGCAAAAGAAACATGGTTGGTATGTTGACAACGGCTGCTCAAAACACATGACAAGTGATAAAGACATGTTTCTTACATTAATAAAGGAAAGAGATGGATCAGTCTCCTTCGGAAATGATGATTCAGCTAAAATCATTGGAAAAGGCACAGTGAGAATTGGAAACACGAATACCAAGGCAGAAAATTTTCTACTAGTAGAAGATATGAAACATAATATTCTGAGTGTGAGTCAAATGTGTGACCAAGGTCATAAAGTTACTTTTGAACCACAAAAGTGAGAGATAAGAAAAGAGGGTTTAGGAAAATTGATTGCAACAACTGCAAGAACTTCAAGAAACATATATGTACTAAGTGAAATTGGAAATGAAAAGTGTTTTCTAGGAAAGGAATATGAAAGTTGGCTATGGAAAATAAGAATGGGTCACATACACTTTTATAACCTTGTCAAAGTCAGTAAAAAGGAAGCAGTAAGATAAATGCCCCAGATTACGAAACCAACCAATACTTTATGCAAGCATTTCCAACAAGGAAAGAAAACAAAGACCAGGTTTAAATCAAAAGAATATTCAACGGCAAGACCATTGGAAACTGTGCATATTGATCTAGTTGGAAAAAATACAACAAGGTGATAAATATGTTATGTTATTAGTTTATGATTATACAAGAATGACTGCAGTTTTCTTTCTCGGGAATAAGTTAGAAGCTTTTGAAAACTTCAAGGTCTACAAGGAAATGGTTGAAAATGAAATGGATTCAAAAATCAAATGTTTGAGATCTGGTAATGGAGGAGAGTTCACTTCAAAGGAATTCGTGGACTACTAAAGCAAGCATGGAATAAAAAGGCAATTATCCATTGCTAGGACACCTCAACGGAATGGAGTTGTTGAAAGAAAGAAAATGACAGTACAGGAAATGGCTCGAACAATGTTAATGGATTCCAAATTGAAAGATATATTTTATACACATGCAGTGCATACAACAGTTCACATTCAAAACAGATTAATGCTCATAAACACCACTAAAAAAACTCCCTACGAGCTATGGAAAGGAAGACCAACAAATGTGAAGCACTTCAGAGTATTTGGAAGAAAATGCTACATCAAAAGAGAAGATGGAAGAATGGGAAAGTTTGACTCTCGTGTGGACAAAGGAGTACTTGTTGGTTACTCAATTACAAGTAAAACATACAAGTGTTACAATTTGAGGTTGAAAAAAGTTGTGGAAAAGATCAATGTAACAATTGATGAAACGGGTGGACGTGAATTGCARGAAGAAGAAAATGAATCAATGGAACAACTTTACTGAGAAGAAGTTGAAGATGAAGAAGAAGTAGAAGGGGAAGATGAAGAGGATCAGAAATAAGTAGAAGAACAAGTGCAACAAGTGCCTCCAAAGACACCTAGCAAACAAGTACAGAAGAATCATCCTTCAAATCAAATTATCGGAAACAAAGATGAAAGAGTTGAGACTAGAAGAAGAATTCGTTCACCAGAAAAAAAGCACCTAGCACTCTCATCTATGATTGAACCAAATAGTTTTGAAGAGGCCAACAAGGATGAATTTTGGAATAAGGCCATGGATGAAGAATTGGATCAAATAGAGAAGAATGACACTCGATAATTGGTTCCAAGATCAAAGAATAATAATGTGATTGGAACGAAGTTGGTATTCAGAAATAAATTGAATGAATATGGACAAGTTACAAGGAAAAAATCTAGATTGGTATGTAAAGGATACGCACACGTTGAAGGAATCGACTTTGAAGAGACATTTGCTCAGGTTGCCAGAATGGAAGCAATATGATTGCTCCTAGCTTATGCATGCTCCAAGAATATTAAAGTGTATCAGATGGACATGAAATCATCTTTTCTGAATGGGGAACTTGAAGAAGAAGTCTACATTGAATAACCAGAAGGATTTCAGTTATCAGAGAATGTAGATTATGTGTGTAAATTGAAGAAGGCCTTGTATTGTCTAAAACAGGCTCCTAGAGCATGGTACTCTAGAATGGATAAATATCTACAACAGGCAGGGTTCAGAAAAGGAAGTGCAGACAACAACCTCTACATCAAGGTAACTCAAGATAGTATTTTATTAATTGAATTTTATGTTGATGATATTATTTTTGGAAGGATTGATGACAGGTAAAGCCATAAATTTGCAAAGGATATGCAGAATGAATTTGAAATGTCCTTACTTGGATAACTATCCTTCTTTCTGGGTCTTCAAATATTTCAAAGCAACCAAGGAATTTTTATTTCTCAAACTAATTATATCAGAGAAATGTTAAATATGTTTGGAATGGAAGATTGCAAACCAGTTACCACTCCTATGCAAACCAATTGCATGTTGAGAAAAGATGATGATTCAAAGTCTACAAACCAGAGGCAATACAGGTCAATGATTGGTAGCTTACTATATGTGACAACATCCAGACCAGATGTAATGTAGGAAGCTGGACAGGTGTCACGATTTCAAGCAGCACCAAAGGAATCACATGTATTAGCAGTGAAGAGGATTTTTAGATATCTCAAAGGAACAAAAGATTTTGGATTATGGTATCCAAAAGGAAAGGATCTATCACTTATTGCCTACACAGATGCAGATTGGGAAGGTTGCATTGATGACCGACGAAGAACCAGTGGAGCAACGTTCTACTTGGGTGAGTGTTTAGTATCATGGTTAATCAAGAAACAATCATCAGTATCCTCATCTACAACCGAGGCAAAGTATATTGCAGTAGCAGCATGTTCTATAGAGGTTCTATGGATGAAACAAACTATGACAGATATACAGGTTGAGTATGATGAGCCCATTCCAATCTATTGTGATAATACAAGCGCCATCAGTATCTCAAAGAACCCGGTGATGCACTCCAAGACAAAGAAAATTCCAATAAAGTATCACTTTCTACGGGAACAGGTTGTAGAGAAGAACATCATAGTTGAATAAGTGGGCACAAAAGAAAAAGTGGAAAACATATTTACAAAACCGCTTCCAAGAGAATCCTTTGAGTATCTTCGCCAGAGACTCATGGTAATTTCTACTCCAAAATAAATGTTTTTGAATGTGTATCTTATATGTCTTAGATCTACATAAGGAAGCACCATAAAGAGAACAGTTCAGGTCGGGAGATCAGTTTCAGGAACAGTTTGTTCAAGGGGAGTATCCCTAAGGACAGTTCAATTAGGAGGTGCAACCCATATGAAAAGATACCTTTGCCATTGATGACAAAGGGGGAGAGATTTATCAGATGCAGAGAACAGAGGCATGCTTCCAGAGGGAGTGATGGTCACAGGGGGAGAATGAGTGATACGAATTCAGTATTGCATGGCATGACTTTAGTATTGCATCAAATTGTTTCCATCAATGCCAAAGGGGGAGATTGTTGATTAATTGGGTTGGTTGTCACTGATGTCAACCCTTGAAGAAAGTCTGGTAGAGAATTTTGGTAGCACAAGGTTTGGATAATGGACCCAAGTTTGTTTGATGGATAATGGTATGAGTTTTGATATATTTGCAGGTAAGACTATTCGATATGGATAGTACATGTCATGCCATTTCCGGTGGTATGTGGAACGTCACATAACTCCTCACGGTTACAGAGTTATGGCCATGAGAAGTTGGAGAACCCTCATGAGTCATCTAGAAGCCCCAAAAATTCAAAGTGCTTGCAAAAGAAATTATTTAAATAATAAATTTAATGAAGAAATCCCTAAAATAAGGAAAGTGGGATGCTACATGAAAGTGTAAACAAGAGGTAAGGCTCTCTCATTTAATCACACTTGAACATATTAAATATATTTTGTTGTGTAAAGGCTTATTACAAGTACTCATTGATACATCTGAAGTTATAAAATTCTGAGGTAGTACGAAGGGGTGATGACGAAATTTTCAGAATTACAGCGAATACTAAAAAACCTTAATTTATAAGGCGTATACGGGTTGATGGTGTATTAGGGTGCATAGATATGTGAGCTGACAGTGTATTAGGGTTCGTACATACATGGTCTGGCAGTGTATTAGGGTGCATACATGTAGGTAAATCCATGTAAACTTGAGAAGATGAAGATGCAAAGGTTCTAGATTCTGATATCATGCTCACATGAAGGTCTGCAGTGCTCAGATACATCAAATATATCCATTGGTTCAAAAGTTATGTCGTATTTCTATGAATATTTGGATTTTGATGTATGCATGAGAAATGGTTATGGAAATTTGATGATTCTCCCTAAAGAGACTAGTGGTTGCATGGGATCTTTTGTATAAGTCAGATCTACATAAATACAATGTTGGTATATTTATCATTGATACTTCTTGTTAGATTTGAGGCACGTCTTGTATTTCTTGGCATATGGCTAAGGGTTTTTGTGGTACATGGTTGAGAGCTTGTATTGGTTGATGTATTAAGAGGATGAATATGAGAAAAGGTTTGAATTTTAGATCATGTGAGGGTTATTATACGTGTTCATGATTACACACACTTATGGCACATGACTAGAGAGAGATATAAAGTTTTTGGGTAAATGTTATGTATGAGGATGCATGTATAGGGTACATATACATTCTGGATACAGTGACAGATTACAGATCTACGTGAAAGAATTTACAAAGGGTCAAAAGTTTTCAGAAGAAAGAAAACCCTATTTTTCAGAAGGCCTACGTAGGCTGCATAAAAGTTTGGTTGCGTACATACACAGGTTGCATAACAGATAGGGAGTGTACATGCGCGTGTTGCAAAACTACAGGTCGCGTATCTATTGTATTTTGGTTGATACATGTTCAGTTCAGGTACAGGTTGATTGCAAGAAGTAGTACAGGTTGGCACAGATGTACAATGGTATATATCATAGTGATAGTGTGACAGTGGTTCCATCATTCTTCTTATATTTCAGGGCGATTGGATGGGGCAAGGATAGGTGGTTGTAGCCACCTTCTAGTTGTAGTCGTAGAACTTAGGGGGTTGTAGCCTCCTTCTGGTTGTAGCTAGAGAATTGGGGAGTTGGAGCTTCCCTCAGGTTGTAGCCTAAGAAACTAGGGGGTTGGAGCCTCCTTCCAGTTGCAGCTGGAAAATAAAGGAAGTTGGTTCTTCCAATGAAGTAATTCTTCAAGACATTTAAGAAAAAGGATTATGTGGTTTTCTCCCACTTTGAGTTTCCACGTAAAAACACTTGTGTATTGTGTATGTGTATGATTGCTCATTTCTTCATTGTTTATTTACTCTGCAATTATTGGATGATAATACTACACTAATATAACACTTGCATTATATATTTAAAAAGGATTAAATTCCTCTATTACTGATTCACCCCCCCTGCTCAATAATCCATCAATTGTAACATCACCCAACATACTACTGAGCAATGCTACTCTGAAAATCAAAAGTGCAGATTCTATACTAAACCCTAGTCTATGCAATATCACTTGAAGTAACATGCTCAAACTCAATTTGAGTCGTGCCACACTAACTTTCTCCATTTAACACAAATTTAAGAAGCGAAAGTAACTAAAAACAAATTCGCACAGGTATACTGATCACACAACACTACCATGCACACAACCATCCTAGTGTCACACACAAATTTTGATTTCCTTGTGCACGGGGTCTATTTCCCTGTACACACGCATGGGTGCAAACCTTGCATGCATGCAAGCTACTTTCATGCACACCCATCCATTCAAACCTTTTCTTGAAGACTCATAACCCGAAATCATAAGTTTAACATAATAGGAAACTAACAACATTTTTCATACTCATGCACGTCTACAAATACAAGCTATAAGCACCATGCATACATGTGTAAGCAACATTAAACAAAATTAAAAAAATTGCTTATATGAGACAACATACAATAATTAACCCATGTAAAACATAGATAAATAAGCACACAGTAAATGAGCCAAACACATAAATAACACTTATCTTTTATGAAAGTCACTAACTGTGTGTAGAACTCAAACATTCCTCCTAGCCATAAACTTTGTTGCTCATAATATTTCAACAATAGGTCACCCCTGAGATGGGACTTAACTCCACCAGGGAAAAAGGGTTCGTAGTGACAGGCTAAGGTATGATACTCAACATAATTTCTCAGTCCAAGGTTCCCATTACTGCAAATAGCCTGTAGTCGCTCATTCCCCACGCACATGTCACACCCAAGGAAGTGTTCCCCTTCTCTTCTCAACAGTCCCTCGACTTCCCCACTTCACTTCTAGGGTTACCAACAATAGGTCGGACAAGAAGTATTTAAGCCCTGCGACTAATTCCTAGCGCACCAGGGAACAATTTTCAGCAAAACTCTCACCTGGAGAGTATGCTCACGGGGTTGACAACCCACTTCTTCAACAAAACATATCTCACCCAAAGAGACTGCTCACGGGCTTCAAAACCCTTATCTTTGACAGAAAAACTTAGATTACAAAACATAAACCCCTTACAATATCCTCTCTGCAGATAAGGTAATAGTCATCCTCTCTCAAATGGTCTGACCCCCTTCTGCACACGAGAGTGAATATTGGAAAATCCACCCAAAATACAGTACTAAGGCCAACAATATATATTGCATGCCTTCAACTCGACACTTGTCACCTTTAGAAGTAGCTTAATCCACTTGGTGACTCGTTCCCTACCCTCGGGAACTTAGGATAAAATGATTATCCATAACTTACACTTTTCCAGAAATATTACAAAATGTTCGCTAAAACTTAAGTCTCACCCAACTTTTCCCTTTTCTGGTGGAGTTAGCTCCACATCTCTTTTCTTCTAAGTTTGTCTGCGCGTTGCAATGTAATATTAATAATTGTGACTACATTTATGTGGATAAACACACTCGCCTATTTGTGTCCTGGCTCACCAGCCTCATAACCATACAGGCTCTTTGGCCTCAATACATGTACATCCACACACACACACACACACACACACACACAAACCAGCTCGATGTGCACTTTTAGGAAATTCCTAGGCACTTACTCAAGTGCGTGCAACACTGTGCAATGTGTGAACTTACCCAAGTGTGTGCAACATTATAAAATGTATGCACCCTTTCCTTGATAACAATTCTTCGCGCACTACTCAGGTGCGTGGAACCAAAACTTAGTGCCAACGAATCACTAGCCTAAATGTACATTTATATTTACAATTGGTACTAACAACTCACCAACCTATACGTACAATTACAAAGGATTTCGGATTAGGGACATTGCAATACATTCCCATGCCCCTCAATTGAGATGACACTCAATTACATTTCTCTTGCCACATCTTCTTGGCAAGTAGATATCCATAGTAGGTGTCTTTGATATTCGGATAGCTAAATGTGTTCGTTGCACTCTAACCATGTAAAAACTTCACGTGCCTCATGTGGAAATCAAGGTTTCTCTCTCTTCGTCTAATTTTTAGCTGAGACTCATCCTACTCTTGCAATAAAGACTCGTTGTCTTTTGAATTATTGATCGATCCAGTACGCACAATTGCATCGATCTTCACTTCTTTGTTTTTGGTATCTTGACAACCCCTGCACAGGGACTTGTTGTTTTGCAGTTTATCTTGTTTATACAATGAAAATTGGTGACTAACTATACTTCTAAAAGTGAATCCAATTCATATCAAGGCAATAGATACACTTCGAGAAAGTTATCTTGTTTTAGTGAACGCCTTTTGATTTAAATAAAATGAACTCAAAGACATTGTTGAGTGGTAACAAAATTTGACCTAATTGGATCTTTTCTTTTACATAAACTCACAACAAATTTATTTTGTTTTAATGTTATTCGTGTTAATTCGAGTTCTTTTAAGTCAATTAACTAGTCGGATAAACAGATAAAATGTCATAGTTATTCAACAACGGTCTCATCAAAAGGATGTGCCAAACCTCACATAAATTTATCTGATAATGTTTCCTTTTATAGGAAAGGAAATGCTTAATAGAAAGCGCAACCGCACGGGTATAATTAATGGAATTAGAAAAAATGTATTTTGTATTTACTTTAGCACCATACATGTTTAATCATTTATTCGCCAGGTATCACGTTTGCAATGCGATCTTGTTTAACATGTATTGCTTCCTTTTCAAAATCATGTGTCGCTTCTTTTTAAAGATCATCCTGAAACATATATTGTTATAATGTTATAAAGACAAAATTCATGTGATATAGTGTCTCTCTAAAAATAAATCTATGGGATACATAGTGTATCACTCCAAAAAATAAAATCAATGTGATACACTCAAAAGGATAGGTTTAAACTGAGGTTTATGAAGCTTGAATAGGATGAAAKCCTTGACGAGCCTGCACAATACATAGGGTATAAGTTAGAAAAAAAAAATTGGTATTTTTACCATAAACTATTCTCTTGAACTTTTCTTCATGCACTCATTATACCATTGGAAAGGTCTCACCAAGTTCTACAAYGTATATGATATACATTTTAGGAAATTCCTTACCATTTTCTCCATACTTTCAAATTTGAATACAGGAACATCATCAATAGCCTAGAAACTTGATAACACKWCATTTCAACTAAGGTGTCTGCAAAATCATTATCATAGGTGATCTAGGATATTTTCATCGAGTGACTTATAAAGAATTGCATTAAATGAGCATAAATTAAAGTGCATCATTACAGAAGGAAAATCTCAATAATGAAGAGACATAAGCATCAAATATGAACACAAAAAACTTGATAACGGAGTTCATCCCTGGTGGACTACGTCTTCGGGCACTGCTCTCAAATGGGTAGGCCTTTTTATTAACTCATCAAAATAATTTGGCAAAATACATAAGTATACTGCATTCTGAAATCAAGTTGCAAAAGTTTTGCTCAGATCATAAAATAGACAACACCACTAAATTCGTGCAATTGAATTACCAAAAAATGTGTGTCTCCACGCTTCGATCTGACTCTAACACTCTTAGGCCCAAGAGAAACTCTGTCTCGATTTCTATGCCTTGTAACTTGGAATAAATGTTGAATAATTTGTCTCGAAAACCATGTCGGACCGTACCCACGCACGCCCTATTTCCATCACTGGGTGGATTCATCTTTTAAATAAAGAAATTGGCGTTGTAAACAATGTGAGGTTCTTGGCCTAGTGGTTGCAGAGCATATATTAAGGCCTGTACAGAGGGGGAGGTCCTGAGGTCGAGCCCATGGGTGTCACATCACACTCTGGCATAATAAATTTTTCTTCGATTACTCGAGGATCAGAATCCCCAAGATACTTACAGGGGCCTAACGTCAACTAGTTCCTCATATGTCCACCTCCATGTGATCGTGGGTCACAACTACGGGCCGAACTAGTACAGCGTCTTCTCTCACTTCGCAACTCAATGCTACCAGAACATCGAGTCTTTCGACTCTGCAAACCCCAAAGCTCGAAATAGTGAAACGTCGAACCCCGACAAAGCTAGCGAGTGGAAAGTTTCCCGCATGGGGTCTTGTCCACATGACCCTGCTCTGTGTCTACGCGCTTAATCCATCCAAGCACTTATCGGCTTTTCACGATTCGGGGAATTGCGATGCATGACTTCTACCTTTCCCCATTCAAATCCCCGAAAGTTCTGAGGTCTCCAAAGTTTCCCTCCAAAGGGAGATCGATGGTCGTAAGCCTCCCCTGATCCAACGGTCCACGGGATTTTGGGACTTTTCCCGAAACTCTGACAGCTCACCATGCGTCTCCTCTGATGGACAGTCCAAATTCTTTCGGGACTTCTCCTCCCCACTACAGCATGTATCGGGATTTCATGATTTGCGTGGGCAAGGTTTTCTGGCCCTCTGGTTTCCTGGATATCGAAACGTCGACTGACAGCCATGTGTCCCTCCGATGGACAGCAAAAACCTTTAGCCAAGATCAATAGTCGTGATCTTTTCGGGATGATCAATGGTCACGATCAAATCTCGGCTTTCCTTAACCTCATTCACACCTCACGCCATTTCGGGGTTATGGTGATCAGGATTTCACGACCTTTGTTGTCGAGAAGAGGTCCTCTCAACCTCTGAACCTATGAATGCATGATATGCGTGATGAGGCTCTGATCCAAAGGTCCTCCCATGACTTGGATCCAATGGTGATCCTTTCTCCTCGCGATTTCACCACTCGCGACTTGGAGCACCCAACTCCTGGGCTCTCACCTTGCGAACCTCCGAGTTCGCGAAATCCCTCGATCTCTGCCACCTGTCCTCCACAGATGGACGGTTCTGATCTTCTCATGACTTCACCACTCGCGAAGTCGAGAGATTTCCTCCTCTGACTCCCCATGTCTGAATCCTTGATAGAGAGGATCTCGCGACACACGTCCTCCTTCCAACGAACGGCTCAGATTCTTCTGCGACTTCGCCACTCGCAAAGTCTAGATGCTCACCTCTGTGAGTCCCGATGCCCGAGACTCTGAAGCATATGATCTCGTGACATGCATCCTTCCACAGACGGACAGCTCCGATCCTTTCACAAATTTGTAACTTTTGATGTCGAGTGTCCAGACCTTCGTCCCCAGGACCCTCGAACTCCCGAATGTCGAGATCCCGATACCAACTCCTTCGGGACTTTTCGCTTCTGTTGCTCACGAAGGTTTAACCCCCGTGCAACTCCTGTCATATCTAATGGCTGACGAGTGTTCAGACTAAGTTTTGACAGCTCAGACTTGTCCCATGCTGTGCACTCTCCTATCGTTCCCTGGATGTGGAAAAATCAACGGACCGGATACTCCCACGGACCTTGGGGATCTACGATCCCGATTTCTTCGCTACTCGCAAAGACAAAGGAAAAAGGGTTAAGGCATTTAATGCCCTCATTTATTCCTCCAATCTAACGGTCTTGAATGACCGTAGATCTTCTTACGGGATCTCATCCGTCAATCGATTCTTATCCACACGCTCTCGTTTCAGGATTTCGCGGGTCAGGGTTTCGGGACTCACGAGTGCAAGAAAACTCGCACCTAGATACTCCAAGTGTCGAAACGCCGAAATGTTGAGGTCTACGAGGGTCATTCTCCCTCGTACAAGGTTTTGAGACTTAACCTCTAACATCCTTCTTCGGGTCCTCAGGTAATTTATACCAGGTTTTGAAGACCAGACTGGAAGGTCTTCTCTAAGGTAAGGGAGTGGTCTCAAAAGGATGCCTTCAGGAGGAAATCTATCCAAGGCATCTGGTATGACAAACACAAGAACAATCTCATGAGAGCAGACTTGAATTCTAACTTAGATCGGTAAGCATATAAATAGCAATTCGTAAAACATAAGCCATACGTGGTCTTTCCATTATAAGCATGCAACCACCATTTCTGGTCAAAACACCACACATACAGTCTTATGCTCAAAACCATTCATAAATTGCACATACTGTGAACATATATATCAGCATATAAACTTCAAGATACAGGATATAAAACAATTATCAGAAATAACACCAGGTGTGATTGCAACTGCTGAGAGGGGTGCTCATTTCCACCCCACCGTAGGCTCAGTAACTCCCAACAGATTTACCACTAGCCACCCCCGAGCTGAGACCATGATGTTGCAAGACTGCGTCTTTGTTTGTCAGTGACCGAGAACAAAGGTTACTCTCCTTCTTCTCTGCTATCACTCACTCTGTGTTTTTCCAGAGTTCTCTTTATTCCTTCCCTCGCGTCTGCCCCCTCATCCCACACTCTTCCTGCCTTTTCTCCTTTCGACGAGGTTGCGTGTGGCATGATCTTCCTTGCAATGGTCAAGTCTGAGGACTCTATGTATGGGAGGTTCACCCCCATCCCTCATTACTCATGAGGATCCATTTACCTACCAACCTGGCGAGTCATTTAATTCAGGGCCAATGAGCCGCTCTTGGTTCTCCGGGCCAGTGAAGTCCAAATACGGTATTGGTTTCGACGGAAGTTAACACCACCTTTCCAGGTTCCTTCCACCACCTTTCTTCAGCCATCGTGGTCTCTTTTTCAACACCTTCCCCTCTCAGCAATCCTAAAATACATATATATATTTATATTATTATTTACATTCATCGAACTT
>SNQJ01S0007183.1:223367-242170 GCA_010110895.2 Picea sitchensis
AAATGGCACCACCACAAACTCATAGTGACCATACCTCGTTCAGAAGGCAGTTTTATGGATGTCTTCACCCTTGATTCGGACTTGATGGTATCCCGACCTCAAATCAATCTTTGAGAAAATAAACGCACCCCCCAATTGATTGAACAGGTCATCGATCATGGGCAAGGGGTATTTGTTCTTTATAGTTACCTTATTGAGTTGCCTATAATCTATACACAGTCTAAGGGTATCGTCCTTATTTTTCACGAACAGGATTGGTGCTCCCCATGGAGACATGCTAGGCCGAATATAGCCCTTATCCATCATTTCTTTTAATTGCAACTTGAGTTCAACTAACTCGGGTGTGCTCATCCGGTAGGGTGTCCTAGACACTGGCACCGCTCCTGGTGCAAGTTCTATTGAGAATTCTATGTCCCTTCTATGAGGTAAACCCGGTACCTCTTCCGGAAACACATCTTTGTATTCTCTCAGGATAGGGTGATCGTCAAGGCTGGGTTTTTCACCTTCGATTGTTTTCAACACCTATATTTCATATAGGGGACATCCCTTTTGGAAATACTTTCTCATTTGCAGAGCTGATATTTGTCTCACCAAAACAGGTTTTCGGATCCCTTGAAGAGTTATCTTTTTCCCTTCTTTACTTACACATTCTAAGGTTTTGTGGTAATAGTCCAATCTGGCTTTATGGGCGGCTAGCCAGTCCATACCAATCAACATATCATACGATCCCAGGGGTAATAAGTTAAGGGTTGTTTGTGTGGGGAATCTACCCAACATCAATTGGCAGGCTGGTATAACCTCTGCTACCCTTCTTTTGGTTTCGGTGGCTAACTGTACCAACCATGGCTTGGTATGTTTTTGTGGTTGTAGTTTACACTTATCAACAGCTTTAGGGGCTATATAACTCAAATTTGAACCAGGGTCAATTAAAACAGACACTAGATGGTTGGAAATCATACCTTCTATTTCCACTACTAAAGCTTGGTGGTCAGCTTGGTTATTATCCAAGGTTGCATAAATTTGTGGCTCACTCATGGCCACATCATTGACGGTAGTGTTATCCACAATTTTGGTCATCGTGATGATGTTATGATAATGTTATGATGATAGAAAATCAAGATCTTCACTAAGAATACTCTCTTGAGAAAAGTTACACTTCTCTGTTTCCAAAAATCATGCTTTTTAAGGGATGTTCGCAGGCTACTTATATATCTGCCTGCAAGAATGCCTGATTCTTGCAGGCTGCATTAAGCTGGAGTGCGAATAGTTCGCACTGTACCTAATAGCCAGGGTGTGAACATCTTCTTAAGGAAGGAAAAGATAAAAATATCGAGCCTTCTAGAAGGGAATCTTCAAGAAGAATGAGTTGGCTAACGAATGGTTATCTAAGAGCTGGCATTCCAGATATCTTGGGATCATTTCCTATCCAAGTAACTAAATTATCTTCTCCTATATATTGAGGAGATTGCTCATAGAAAGGGTTAAGCAAAGAAGGAGCAAGATAGCAAGAGATTGATTGGAGAACTGATGCAAGACTGTATGGAGGACTGATACTACAGCAGCAAGAGACAACAGCAAAGTCATCAAAAGTGGTTGATTTTATTCATGCATGAGCAAGTGTGTGTGTCAGAGCTAGGAGCCATCGAAAGGAGACCTACGACATCAAGGCTCAGGTTGTAAGTTTCACTTTCCATTAATTCAATACAATAATATGTCCCTTTCCCATAAAGATGATGTCACTTTATTACATAATTCCTTGATCATATGTATGGACTAGCTATTGAATATCTTAATCTGCCTTTACCCCGATTGGTTTGTACTGTTGTGATCTGAATGGTGCAAGAGCATTGGAGAAAATCTTGGAAAAACAGAGACACAAGGAAAGCGTTCATAAGTTATGTCTGTAATCTGTAATCTCTTAGTTCATTCAATAGGCTAGATCTAGGGAAAGTGTATTATTCTGTCATGATTTGTTCTAGATCCAGGTGGATCTAGGGAGATCGGTTCGTGTCCACACTTACAGATTTATCTTGAAACAAAATTGGCGAATCCACTGGGGACTTATCCATTTGTCTTTATGGTTTTTTGAATTTTCTATGGCCATTTGCTCTATTTGCAATTTTCTCCTGTTTAGTCAATGTCTGAGTCCTCAGGATATCCTGAGGGACCTTCTGGGTCTATAAGCCAGTTTGAATTTTGCTTGTATTTTCAAAAATTTCAGTATCTTCAGGAGTTCTCGCACTGTGTCCATTGACAGTCTATGAGAACCTGTGAAGTTCGCACCCTGCATATTGGTTCCAGTGCGAACACCTTGCACTTTGCTTCACAGCGGCCTACGAGAACACTATCTTCTCGCACTGTGTACATTGCTTGCCTGCGAGCAAGATTTTGAAAATTTTGGAAATTGAATTTTGACTTTCTAAATTGCTCAGAACAGTTTATTTGTGTCTTTTTGGCTTATTGGATCATTGACTTACACATCTCTTGCCTTAGTTTGCTTACTGGAACAAATTTAGGGTTTCTAGGTCTTTCTTGCCCTTGGTAGCTTGACTTTCTTTTCTTGGCTCTGTTTGGCATTTTCTTTCTCTGACTTCGGGAGTTGGATGTGTCTGGTTGAATGAGAAATAGTGATTGGTAGAGAGTCAAGTTCTTGGTGTTTCTCCCTTGCTCGGTGGTTCAAAAGAACATTTTTCATTTGCTTTGGGAAGACTCATTGGTTTGGATTTTGTTTTTACTTTCATTGAAAGAATTGGTTAGATTGGGTTGTTATTGTTTGATTCTGTATGGTTTGATTTTCTTTTCTTGTTAATTAGAGTTCTTCTTGGAAAGTGAACAACAGTTTTCTTTCAAGTTTTGTTTTTGCTTTTTCAAAGACGTTGGAAATCAAATTTTCGAAGCTTATTGAAGTGTTTTAAAAAGACATATAGAGATTGTTCATTGATAAATGATTATTTGCATAGGCATCTGAAAGGAAATTGAGCATCGCATTTGCATTGTAGTATTTGAGTTGATTTGGAAAACTCTCTCTCTCCCATAACTAGGATTCATGGAATGAAAAGAATTATATTTCATCACTATCCTTGCATTATTTGGGTCAGAGTCATATATCATGAGTTTCACTTCCGTTGCCTTTGAGTAAAAAACAGCTTTTAAAAACATTGCATAATATTAAAATTGATCCAGTAACTCTTTTCTAGGGCTCTTTTACACCAACATTTAGCTAGGCTAGTGCTTTGGAGTAGGAAGAGAGACACTCTCCAAAAGCTCAAAAACACACAATAGAATCTTGAGTTAGGGAGTGTAAAATTCCATTTACAGCATATTGTCCTAGGATGCCTTTCTACCACAAGGATTAAGCACTAGGTCGCATTGGTGTTGGCAGAGTTACTAACCCTGCTTTGTTGACATCGGTGTAGATATTGCACGTATTACGGGGATCACTCCGAGGTATACCCACAATTATGAGTGGAAGCCTTTGAGTTGGTTTTGGGCTAGATACCCTGCCCTTGCGTGTGGATCGGACTGACGACTGTCCCCCCAGGATGTATTGTTGTTTGTGGTGACCTTAGTGGCCTATCTCTCTCTGTTTGTGGTGACCTAGTGGCCTATCTCTCTAGATTATTACCCGAGGTGACTGTGGAGGAGAAAGTATTCACTCTGCACTGAATCGACGCTTGATCAAACTCACTCTCTGCCTCTTTTGGAGGGTATACCCACGACATGTGTGGGAGCTTGCACTGTATGCAGTCCAAGGTGTCGCTAACGTAACTTTTCCACCTTAGTCTCCTCACTCTTCGCTCAAGAGTTAGACGTTGGATTTCATCACCAACTCGTATTTCAAATTAGAAGGTATTGTTTGCTTGGTGATTGCTTCCTCAGATTTTGTTTACTAGTGATTGCTATTATTTTCTCGAAGTTGACCTTTAGGATTTTTCTCGTGAAACTTGTCACTTGTTTACAATTTTTCCCCCACGACATTCTCGTAGAATGCAAGGATCATCTCCAGAACACCTAAACGACCCCTCAACCCAATCGGTAATTTCCGGGAGGGTCCACCCCATCAGACTGAAGTCGTTGCGGTTACTTCACCACAAGGGGAAACCAAAGGAAGTTCCCGGTTGTCACCAACCCACTTCCACAAGTCGAACGAATTGACTCTTTTTAGACGACGATTTTCAAGTTACAAATACTATAGAGGACTACTTCCGCTCATCGTAGAATCCAATTGCTGGACGCATTAAATCCTTCTCGATGAAACCATTGTTACTTTTCCTAATCAACTTCCGTTGGGCCTTCTCTACTCTGTAGTAGGCCAAGATCCTTTTTGGTCCCAGAATTACTGCCGAAGTTCTTTTTGGTACGGAGTCACTGCTAATGCAATCAACTCTCCCTCTGCCTTCCGACTCCGAGACTACACCTGAGACTACCATTTATCATTTTGTTCTTCCTCCCGAGATGGCCCATCTCGCAAATACCTTCCATGAAAGTGTCCAAACCTAATAATTGCAGCTAGTCTTGCTCTTATCAATACCCAGAGAATACCTTATGTCATCCCGACATTGCCACCCAATTACCATGCTTTGAATGCTTTGTTAAATGCTCCTAATCCAACACCTCCAAAAACCCCAACCGGTTCTCCAGAGGTTCAAGACGCTGCGAACGCAACATTGTACGATTTGTTACCTAACCTACCCCGTCCCGTAATTTCCGCCTAACTACTCCAAATACCAAGATGTACTGATGGTGTGATTGGTTCTACTCATAGCCACTTACATTCCGTTTCAACTACAACCCTAAATCCAATTCTTCTAATGTTCTAAATGCTCCATCTCCGCCTTCCTCCCACCGGTAAACTCTCCTCAAGGAACGTTGTTCAATTCCACACCTACCGTAAGAATAATAAATCCAAGAAAGGAGAGGCAAGAATAAGGAGAGTAAAAATAATAATCCAAATGAACAAACCAAAAACCCCGCCGATGATCAAGATAAGCGTAGTTCGAGTATCCTGCCTTATATGTGTGGTGAGACGATCACTACACCTAAGGATTGTCCTAGATCGCAAGCCGAGGTCAACAGTTCCTTCAGTGGGAACGTCAAACCTCCTACGTACTGCCTTTGTCCCAACCCTTCCCGTCTCAGGAACAGGGTTCTTTGGTCATCCATGACCAACTATCTACTTCTACCACATATTATGTTTTAATGGATTATAAGAAGAATGATGTTGCAATCGCAACTAGAGATAAAGACTATACTTCTTCCAAGGAGAAGGTTGACGATGGCCTCCGACGGTAATAAACTCCTCTCCACCAATCCAATTCACAAACAAATTCTCTATCTCAACTAATCGAAATTTGATAATAAATCCTAAGACTCTTAAGGGTGTTGTTCGCAAGTCGCCTTTCAATCCTCATGCTCGTATGACCCAGAACTACAGTATTGTGGAAGATTCCATTCAAGCACCTTCAATGATGTCTGCCCTTGAAGTCCCTTCAAGATTGTCCCAAGCATGGCTCCTCGTTGAAAGCTATCGGTGGGAACTGATCTCTACTAATCCACTTGATAGTTTTTGACTTGGAAGAACATGTTCCAAGGTTACCCCCTCAGTTTGCATTTCAAATACAAGTTTTTTGTCGCCGACAAGAGCATTTTTTTTGGACGGTTGTTGATGAGGGGGCCTCTAATGGTGTATGTCATTTACTTGTTGGAAATCCATTGGCTCTCCTCCATTAATTGAATCACAAAATAATTTGAAAGCCTTCAATGGCTAGGGTTTTAATCCTTATGGTGTTCTTCCATCGTTTCCTGCTACTCTAGAAGGTAAGACAACCCAAGTTGAAGTGGAAGTTTTCGATGATCCCCTAGATTATAATATTCTTCTTGGACACAGCTGGATCAATTCCATGCACAATGTTATGTCGACACTTTTCTGTGTCTTAGCTTCCCCACCCGGAAAAGTGGTCACGTTTGATCAACTTTCTTTCTTTAATTCTGATACTCGCACTCGAAATGTGTCGTTTATAGCTAAACCCCACCGGGTTACGAGAATGTTGGCGTCGGTCTCTTGAAATATTCTTCATTAATGGGTACTTTTCCATACCACCACCACCCGATATTCTAATACCACACCGTTTCCACTAATATGATCTTATGTCAAAATTTCATGAGATTCTTGTGTCTTTTGACCCTTGGATTGTCCCTGATCTAGGAGATCATCCTTGTTTCGGCAATGTCATGTCGTTAAGTCCTATTGAGTCTTCTTATCATGCTGCATCTAATCTAAACACCTTCTACACCTTATCTTGAGGAGTTTGCCTCCATCCCTCCGTCATCTTCACCGACGATATGATCATGTCCATCATGGCCGCTATTAATCTTTGGGACGATGGGCATCATCGCTCCATCCCCGCTTTCTCGAACAACACACTCGAGAATTGGCCACGATTTTCGACCGTCAATCGCTAAGGTCGTAACGATCGCTCCCGGACCTACACATGATGTGTTTGCGGAAGGGAACCTTCAAGAACATTTCCTCCCATCGCTATCTCAATTGATATTTCAGTTAAACTTGCGATAATTGAAAATGTTCACATTGAAGCCTCGCGGTTCCGCAGGAAATTGTTACCTATACTGCCGCTAAGGAATCTTGATATTTTTGCCCGAGTTACTAAGAGATGTCGGATCACCCATCTATCAGCGTGCATGAGATAAAATGCCCCTGAAAGTTAAAACCAAGACGGAAATAGCCTTCCTTTCCATCCACGAAAGCGGTACCATTAAGCTCGGGTTGAAAACTTCAAAGCTTCTGGCTTTATTTACCTCGTAGCTCGATGTAATGTGTTTCTAACCCTGCACTGATTGATAAGAAAGGTGGTAGTATACAAGTTTTCATGGTTTTATTATCGATATTAACAAAGCTCCGCCTCGGCGACAATTATCCGACCCCTTTTATTGACCAGATCGTCGATGAATTTGCCGGTAGTGAAATCTTTTCCTCATGGATGGATTTTCCTATTATAATCGATTAACATCGCACTGAGGACCACCATAAAACCGCTTTTATTTGTCCTTGGGTAATTTTACATATCGAAAAATGCCTTTCGGGTCTTTAAGAATGCAAAAAGTAACGCTTCAACGCATATGTCTTATTATGTGTTTCACGATATAAAGTATATCGTTCAACCCTATTTGAAAGATTTGCCGCCATTCTTTTACCGTAGCCTATCACCCAAATAATCTCCAGCAATTGCTCAAGTTTCTGCTTCATCGCATTCGCCTAAACCCTCATAAGTGCATCTTTTATATTAGGTCGAGTCGTATTTTAGGATTCTTAGTATCTAAACATGGGATCATGGTAGATCCTATCAAGGTCGAGACGATTCTCAATCTTCCTCCTCCTTCTTCACAGACCACCATACAAAGTTTGGAGTGGAAAGCAAACTTTCTTCGCCATTTCCTCCCGAAGTTACGCATGAGATACTCGCGGTTTCATACGTCTTTTAAAGAAAGGTTCATATTTTGTTTGGGATAAGGTTGCCAACAACGCTTTCAAGCTTTAAAGTTGTCCCTCACAAAGCTCCTCTTCTTTTCCCTCCTGATTATAGTCGAGATTACTTTCTTTATTTGGCTGTGTCCGAGTATACTATTGGAATGGTCCTTGTTCAAGAGGATGATAACCACGATGAACATGTTATATATTACTTGAGTAGAAGTCTATCACCAACAGAAGTCAAGTACCAACATGTTGAGAAACTGGCTTTGGCTGTTGTTCAAGCAGTTCAACGTTTTCGTCATTATATTCTCTCTAGGAAGACTACAGTGATTTCACATTGTAACCCCATGCAACATATATTGACACGTCAATTGCTGGCGGGAAAGTACTCCAAGTGGATTGTCATTCTCCAGGAGTTTGACTTGGAATTCGATCGTGCCACGTCAAAGAAATCCTTAGTTTTCGCTGAGTTAATTTGTGTTTTTCCCCACTCTGCCATGGAAAATGTAGCAGTTGATTCGTTACCGGACGAATCACTTTTCCTTATCAATACCGACGATATTTGGTATGGAGATATCATTATATATCTCCAAACTCAAACTTTTCGGCCTGCTTTGTCCAGTAATGAATGACGTCGCGTCCGTTATCAAGCACGTCATTATATTATCCTTGGCGATACTCTTTACCGTCGCGGCATTGACTCTGTCTTTCGGCGTTGTTTGACTTTTGAAGAAGCTGAGAAAGCGTTGAATGACTGCCATTCATGAGCATGTGGTGGTCATATGTCTGGGTATGCTACTGCCCAGAAAATCTTACGCGTAGGTTACTTTTGGCCTTCCTTATTCACTGACTGCATTACTGTTGTTCAGAAGTGCCATGCCTGCCAGACCTATAATCATAAGATTCAGTCGCATCCTGCTCTTCTTAATCCTGTCATCTCAGTAGGTCCTTTTGCAAAATGGGGCATTGATTTCATGACATGTCACCCTCACTCGGCCGAGGGGCATGGTTACATTATTGTAGTTGTTGATTATTTCACAAAGTGGGTTGAGGCGATGCTGACATTCGACAATACTGGGAAGACTGCAGCTTTATTTCTCTTCAACCATGTCATCACTCATTTTGGTGTTCCTCAGGCTATCGTTACCGATCACGGTAGTCATTTTAGGAATTATATGATGTCTGAACTTACAGAGAAGCTGGGCCTTCATCATGACAGCTCAACACCTTATTATCCACAGGCTAATGGCCAGGTTGAAGCAATCAATAAAGTTCTTATAACGATGATTCGACGGATGATAGGAATCCATAAAACTAGCTGGCACACGATGTTGTTTTCAGCATTGTGGGCATATCGGACATCTGTTAAGTCTGCCACGGGATTCACGCCTTTTCGATTAGTTTATGGCATGGAAGCCATTCTGCCAATAGAATGTGAAATAACTTCTTTGAAGCTAGCTGTAGAGCTCTTACCTAACACTTCTGTCGAAGAGGAACGTCTGTTGTATTTGATGCGATTAGACGAGACTCGCCGTGACGCTACTCTTGTGATTGAAGCCCAGAAGAAACGTGTTAAGGCACAGTATGAAAAGCATGTCAAACCCCGTGTCTTCTCTGAAGGAGATCTTGTTCTTTTGTATGAACAAGATAAAGATGTCTTAGGAGCTGGGAAATTCGAACCAATGTGGCGTGGGCCTTACATTGTTAGCAAAGTTCTTGAAAAAGGAGTGTATGAGCTAGTGGATTATGATGGTGTACCTTTGAGTGAACCCAGAAATGGGTTGTACTTAAAGAAGTACTATGCATGAGGCATTTGTGCACTAGTACTTGTATTTTATGTATCATATTGCGTGTGTGTGTTACTTTTAGTCTTTCTTTGACGTTATATGGTCTCTTCCCTTACGTGACGTTGTGTTTGATTTCCAGATGTCAGAGTATTCGCTACCTTATATTG
Source organism: Picea sitchensis (assembly GCA_010110895.2). Lineage (NCBI taxonomy): Eukaryota > Viridiplantae > Streptophyta > Pinopsida > Pinales > Pinaceae > Picea > Picea sitchensis. The sequence continues at coordinate 232,811 of SNQJ01S0007183.1, forward strand.
GCTTCCCTGATGGAGCTAGCCGTAGTACTCGGAACCTAGCTTCTGCTGCATGGGCAATCTATGCCCCGACAAACGAAATCATATCTCTACAAGGTATATGTCTTGGCCGAGCAACCAAAAATATTGCAGAGTATAGCGCCGTGGTTGAATTACTATTTGATGTTATCTCTCTTGGAATTCGTCATTTGGTTGTCTGACTTGACTCGCAGCTGGTAGTACTACAGCTCAGTAATGTATAGTCTATTCGAAGTCCTACTTTATTAAGGGTATATTTGCGGATTCGCCTCTTGGAACGATACTTTGATCACATTGAATATCAACACATTCCTAGACGTCTTAATACATTAACATATGCTTTAGATAATTATGTTTTGGACAGGAATTTAAATCATTTATAAATCAAACACATTAAATTGTACACATTGTAAAGTAAATCGGTAGAAGCCGTGTATATATATAACGATCAAAGTTTGTTTTTACAAAATGGTTGTCCGAAGACCAAAATATCAAAAAATTGAAGCTCCTGGATTCTACAAAGTGACATCACTAATGATGTTCGCGATAGCACACTAATTTCCTAGCAACTCTGCAAAGCAGTCGGCCCATAGAGGCAGAGACTCCCACAATGTGACGTTGATCGCGTTGGGGAATCTCCTCTAGAGTTATATCTGGAACGTCAGCCATCAGACCCTCTAAGTTCTGCTCCACTGTCAGATAGTCCTCGACAAACTGTGGAACTACTACTACTGCCTCTCCTCGACGCTGGACAGGAGAACTACCAGCAGGTCTATATGCCCCAATGTCTGTGTTATCATTTAAAATTTGGTGTTAGTCTTCAGATAAATCTACAAAACAAAACAAACATTTAAATATGTTAAAAATACAAAAACATTTAAAAGATAAAAGACTTCTTACCGAGGTCTCCCCACTGTGCATCCTCAGGTAGTGCAAGGTCAGGATCACCGTGGAAATCCAAGCCAGAGTATGCATAATCTTCTACCATCAGCACCTGGTCTTGAAGCCAGTCAAAGAAGAGATTGTCATACTTGACGATCGGTCCAGCCACATGTCGGGCCATAAGTCGGCACCATCGTAACATCCGTGGATCCCTGGGACCCGGAAAGTGCCACTCAGCATGAAGTCTAAACACAGGGACCCTCTCACAGAAGAAGGACACCAACAATGATCCATACCCGAACTGTTTTAGATCTCCACGCCTGCATTTGGTCAGTTGTTTTTTAAGACTGCGTAAAATTGCATCAGCCCAGTTGAATACCCGGGGCTCAGTACACTCGATGGCATACTGAAAATAGCTCTGCAGAGCCATATGTGGGGCAGAACTTCCTTCCATCCGAGCGATAGTGAAGAGAATGGTACGGAGAGTTATATCAGTCACTCCCCAAATGGCCACTTTCCCTTTCTGTCGTTCAGCCGCAGGCACGCAGTACTGCCTGCAATACTCACTCATTTTTAAACCACCCCTTCGGCTATCAGTCAAATTGACATAGGACCCCCGCCTGGATATCCCAGTCAAGAAATAGATGTCCTCAATGTCGATAGTCAATGTGTGAGCTCCGACATTAAAAACCTGTTGGTCCGGATCCCACATCCGGACTAAGTGTTCCAGCAATCGAACTTGGGCTCTCATGCCCGGGATACGGAAATACTTCAAGAGACTGCAATCTCTTAAGGCAGCAATGGTCGGAGGGTGATTTTCGGCGTTTGTATTATCTTCCTCGTGTTACCGTTCTCTCCATTCGAGCACCATTATGATGGTTATAAACCTGCATGGGGAACATTGGAAGATGGTTAAAACTCTCTTTCATGGAATAAACCTTTTTTATTGGCTAAACATTACAAACTTTTTTGAACTTTACGTTGTTCACAGGTGACCTATGGCACACAGTGTGAACTTATCGCATGTTTCCTTAGGCCCGCCTGCGAGAATGAGGCATTCTCGCAGGTCCCGTATGGGCAGCCTGCGAGAATCCCTCTACACGCATAGGGTTTCAAAAATAAACTCAAAACTTGAAATTTAACCAATGAAATCATGAATTTGAACCATGAAAAGATAAAGAATGGAGAGCTTACCAAAACACCACAGACGGCTCGAGGAATGATGGCCTGAATCTCCCGAAAATTGACAATGAACGTAGAAGGTAAAATGGAAGTTTTTGAACTCAAATGGTAAAAGGGTAAAATGATATGGTAAAATGTGTTATGGGTTTGTTTTAATTACTTTTTTACTATGTCAAAAGTGGATTTTTTATATTTATTCATTATTTAACCCTAATTGCTAATGAGGAAATGAATGAAGTGCATTGCAGGTATGGAACATGGAGGGTCATGGACGATTTTTCTATGGTGTGGTATATTGTCGATTGTTTTCTATATGGTTTTGACTTAAAACCTCGAGCGCCTTTTGTCTGTTCCTGCACTTGTGAAAAACATAAGAACGTGACCGAGTGTCGTTTTATCTCTTTTCTGGGCTCGTTGTGGTTACACGAAAAAGGAACCCCCCTGGAGTTAACTTTAAGCTCTTTTCAGACTCTCTAAACAGGAAAAGATTGCCGAGCGACCTTGCTATTTTCATGCTCGATAAAGTATTTGAAGTGTGCATCCTTCAAGCGATAGTTTAACCCTTTTTCGGTCTCGTTGGACTAATGTACGAAAAAGGAACTGAGAGAGTTCTATTTTAAGTGTTTTTCTAAACTCTATAATCTTGAAAAAAACCTTCGAGTTTACTATCTCTGGACTCGTTAAACAAACATTGACAGACCTGTGATGGGACCGAACCACTCTTTCTTAGGGTTCGTTAAAAATACTCTGAGGGACTCGTCCGAAGGATGATATTATATCAACAAGCATATGTGATCCTCTTCAAGCTTGCGTAAAAATAAAGAGGTACTTGCCAGAAATGGTGGGGGGGAATTTGGGAAAGGGATATGTTTCATCTTTGTATTGATTGGCAGTAAGTGTCATTCTTGAACATGACACCCCTTATTCATCATTTGAAGCTGGTTTGGGAAATCCATTCGTCTCTCATTCAATTTGATAACAAGGTATTTCCATGTGTTGTCTTTGAGTCAATGCTGCTGAATCGTTGGTCGTGTCATTCATATGTTCAAGAGAAGTCCGTCTGAAACCTCTATTTGAGTCGGTCATCTGCAGTTGTCCACTCTCCTCGTGTCGGCCTTCCCTGTGTCCATAGTCCAATTGCCACATACTTTGTTTCACTTTCAAACTCAGTTACTCATTTCGTGTCATTGATGGGGGATACATCAAGGCCCTCCTGTGATGAGTCTTGTTCCGTCGACTTTAGCACATTATCCGGAACCATGGCTTAGAAATCATTCAGTACCTTGGAGCTTGCATGCCTCAATGGCAAGTTCCTCGCTTTCGACAGTGGTTTTACATCATTGACTCATGATCGAAAGATTTCGTCGAGTGTTCGACGTCAAATCATTTATTCACATTCGATGGATTGTACTGTAGTACCTTGGGAGTCATTGACATCAATGGTGATTTCCCTCACACTTGTTAACGGTTACATCAATGACCGGTAATCAAGTGGTTTCTACCATGTTCGCCTTCAACACATGTAATCGCATGGTTAGATTCATACTTTGGGCGATGGGATTGAAGACCCTGGATATTGTCTTAAATGATCCGGGTTGCGATGGAGTATGTATAATTTGCAACACATAGATCCAATGTGTATGTTTCGTGGCTATGTCGTCTTGACTAAAAATTTGTTGCATAGATCCACAGTGTATTCAGGTGGCTATGCTATATTATGAATGCATGGATCCACAGTGTATGATTGGTGGCCATGGCTCTTTGTTTATGATGTCATCAGTCTATGATCTGAGTATGGGAATGCCTACCTCAGGACTTGGTATACATGATATTCTGCCAATGCTTGGATGTTTGCAGGTTTCCGATTAGATGCGCTCTCGGTTCTTGACACACACACATGCAGCTTACAAAGTCTATCGACTGTCACTGATTCCACTCTCAGACTTTGGGGGGCATTCTGTTATCCACAATTTTAGTCATCGTGATGATGCTATGATAATGTTATGATGATAGAAAATCAAGCTCTTCACTAAGAATACTCTCTTGAGAAAAGTTACACTTCTCTGTTTCCAAAAATCATGCTTTTTAAGGGATGTTCGCAGGCTACTTATATATCTGCCTGCGAGAATGCTTGATTCTCGCATGCTGCATTAAGCTGGAGTGCGAACAGTTCACACTGTACCTAATAGCCAGGGTGCGAACATCTTCTTAAGGAAGGAAAAGATAAAAATCTCGATCCTTCTAGAAGGGAATCTTCGAGAAGAATGAGTTGGCTAATGAATGGTTATCTAAGAGTTGGCATTCCAGATATATTGGGATCATTTCCTATCCAAGTAACTAAATTATCTTCTCCTATATATTGAGGAGATTGCTCATAGAAAGGGTTAAGCAAAGAAGGAGAAATCTAGCAAGAGATTGATTGGAGAACTGATGCAAGACTGTATGGAGGATCGATACTACAGTAGCAAGAGACAACAGCAAAGTCATCAAAAGTGGTTGATTTTCTTCATGCATGAGCAAGTGTGTGTGTCAGAGCTAGGAGCCATCGAAAGGAGACCTACAACATCAAGGCTCAGGTTGTAAGTTTCACTTTCCATTAATTAAATACAGTAATATGTCCCTTTCCCATAAAGATGATGTCACTTTATTACATAATTCCTTGATCATATGTATGGACTAGCTATTGAATATCTTAATCTGTCTTTACCCCGATTAGTTTGTACTGTTGTGATCTGAACGGTGCAAGAGAATTGGAGAAAATCTTGGAACAACAGAGACACAAGGAAAGCGTTCATAAGGTATGTTCGTAATCTATAATCTCTTAGTTCATTCAATAGGCTAGATCTAGAGAAAGTGTATTATTCTGTCATGATTTGTTCTAGATCCAGGTGGATCTAGGGAGATCGGTTTGTGTCCGCACTTACAGATTTATCCTGAAACAGGTAGTAGCTTCTTGGATGTTATAAATCCTATGACTATTCTGTTGTCGATGTGGACAGTCTCTCAATAGATGTTCTTCCCCGCAACCCTGGCATTTCAAAGGTTCTCTCTTTGGGTTATCGGTCTTCACTGATATGGGTCCAGAAGTTTTATTTCTGCTCAAGGAGGGAAAATTTTGTTGGTGCATACTCTGGGCTAGGAAGCTCATTCTTGGGTTCTTCTTATAGTTCTTAAATCCTAGGGATTTAATTCCCCTTTTCTGAAATCTTGAACTATTATTCTGTTTCCATCCTTCGCGAGGTTATGCTCGATGCCCAAACCGTTCATGGCAATAGGTTGCCTTTTGAATAGTGCCTTCTAGAGTCTTTGGCTCATCAAATTCAATTCTATTCCGATAGTCCTTAGGTATTCCACTGATGAAGTGTTGCACCTTTTCCTTTTCCACCTTGATATAGGGTACATACCTCAACAAATCGAGGAATTTGTTGACATGTTCTTCTATAGTGAGTTGTCCCAGTTTGAGTTCATAAAACTCTTTAGTCTTTTCGTCAAAATACTTTTCCGACAGATACTTCTTTTGGAAGTATTTCTCAAACCGTTCCCAAGACAGGTCCTCTTCGCGAACCCCTTTCACATTCTTAAGGTCTTCCCACTAAATGGAAGCCTTTCCATTCAAGTTGAAGGTGGCCACTCGGGCCTTCATATTTTCTGAAAAGTCATGGACTCTGAAATACTTCTTTAGTCCAAGTAGTCAGGCCTCTGCTTCCTCTCCCTTCTTTATTTCACCGTCGAAGGAGGGTGGTTTGGATTTTCTAAATTCTTCGAATTTACGACCTTTGGAAGACTTTTKCTTCTTCTGTTTCCTTTGGGGATAGGAACTGGTTCTGCTGCTAGAAGAGCCCTCTRAATCTCCAGCTTCCTTCTCAGAGGAATCATCTGACACTTGTCCTTTACCTTTGGGGAGGACCTTTTTCGAGGTGATCCTCTCAGTTTGACCACTGATATGACCATGTTTCTGAGTTTCAGGTTCATGTTGCATTTGTCTTTGTAGATCAGATAAACTCTGCAGTAAAACTGCGTTAATTTATGTTTGTTTTTCTTGTTCTTTCATCATCCTTTCATTGTCGGCCTTACAGCTTTGTAATTTGACCATGAGGCTCCTCACAGTCTCAGCTAGACCTGGAGGGGTCCTTGTTACCCTCCTTTCGTCGGACTCTTCATCTCTATTGTGGGAGCCTTCTCCCACTTCATGGTGAGTCACCATACTATGCGTTGATAATTTCCCGCGGTTGATCTTCCGCTTGTGTGCAAAAGGAAAAACACTGGTTGTTAGTTGATATTTATATCTATTTATAACCAGTACATAATTCATATTTTCACATGTACACACACACAATAGGGATTTTTCATTCTCAACTTCGTCTTTTAATTAGGGAGGTTAAGACAGGGGGTTACTCTTTTTTTTAAGAGTGTTCCGAACGAAGCTTCTGCGCAACTCGTTCACGAGCCCAAGCAGGCCGAGTGTTGCAACCATGCTCTAATACCAATTTGTCACATACAAACTCTGGCATAATAAATTTTTGATCGATTACTCGAGGATCAGAATCCCCGAGATACTTACGGGGGCCTAACGTCAGCTAGTTCCTCATATGTCCACCTCCATGTGATCGTGGGTCACGACTACGAGCCGAACTAGTACGACGTCTTTTCGCACTTCGTGACTCAGTGCTACCAGAATGTCAAGTCTTTCAACTCTGCAAACCCTGAAGCTCAAAATAGTGAAACACCGAACCCCGACAGGGCTAGCGAGTGGCAAGTTTCCCTCTTGGGGTCTTTTCCACATGACCCTGCTCTGTGTCCACGTGTTTAAGCCATCCAAGTGCTTATCATCTTTTCACGATTCGGGGAATTGCGATGCATGACTTCTACCTTTCCCCAATTCAAATCCCCGAAAGTTCTGAGGTCTCCAAAGTTTCCCTCCAAAGGGAGATCGACGACCGTAAGCCTCCCCTGATCCAACGGTCCATGGGATTTCGGGAATTTTCCCGAAACTCTGAAAGCTCACCACGTGTCTCCTCTAATGGACAGTCCATATTCTTTCAGGACTTCTCCTCCCCACTACAACGCGTATCGTGATTTCGTGATTTGCATGGGCAAGGTTTTTTGGCCCTCTGGTTTCCCGGATACCGAAACGTCGACCGGCAGCCACGTGTCCCTCCAATGGACGGCGACAACTTTCATCCAAGATCAACAGTCATGATATTTTCGGGATGATCAATGGTCATGATCAAATCATGTCTTTCCTTAAGCTCATTCACACCTCACACCATTTCGGGGTTTCGATGATCGGGATTTCGCGACTTCTGGTGTCGAGAAGAGGTCCTCTCAACCTCCGAACTCTGAATGCGAGATACGCGTGATGAGGCTCTGATCCAACGGTCCTCCCGTGACCTGGATCCAATGGTGATCCTTTCTCCTTGTGATTTCTCCACTCGCGACTTGGAGCACCCAACTCCTAGGCTCTCACCTTGCGAACCTCCGAGTTCGCGAGATCCCTCGATCTCTCCTACCTGTCCTCCGCATACGGACGGTTATGATCTTCTTGCGACTTCACCACTCGCGAAGTCGATAGATTTCCTCCTCTGACTCCTGATGTCTGAATCCTCTATAGAGAGGATCTAGAGACACGCGTCCTCCTTCCAACAAACGGCTCAGATTCTTCCGTGACTTCGCCACTCACAAAGTCTAGACGCTCACCTCTATGAGTGTCGATGCCCGAGTCTCCAAAGTGGATGATCTCATGACACGCATCCTTCCACAGATGGATGGCTCCAATCCTTTCACAAATTCGAAACTTCTGATGTCGAGTGTCCAGACCTTCGTCCCCAGGACCCCCGAACTCCCGAATGTCGAGATCTCGATACCAACTCCTTCGGGACTTTTCGCTTATGCTTCTCATGAAGGTTTAACCCCTGTGAAACTCCTTTTAGATCTAACGGCTGATGGGTTCTCGGACTAAGGTCTGACAGCTCAGACCTATCCCATGTTGTGCACTCTCCCGCCGCTCCTTGGACATGGAAAAATCAATGGACCGGATACTCCCACGGACCTTAGGGATCTACGGTCCCGATTTCTTCGCTACTCGCGAAGACAAAGGAAAAAGGCTTAAGGCATTTAACGCCCTCGTTTATTCCTCCAATTTAACGGTCATGAATGACCACAGATCTTCCAACGGGATCTCGTCCGTCAATCGATTCTTATCCACACACTCACGTTTTGGGATTTCACGGGTCGGGGTTTCGGGACTCGTGAGTGCAAGAAAACTCGCACCTAGATACTCCGGGTGCCGAAACGTCGAAATGTTGAGGTCTACGAGGACCGTTCTCCCTCATACAAGGTTTTGAGACTTAACCTCTAACATCCTTCTTCGGGTCCTCGGGTAATTTACACCAGGTGTTGAAGACCAGACTGGAAGGTCTTCTCTAAGGTAAGGGAGTGGTCTCAAAAGGATGCCTTCGGAAGGAAATCTATCCAAGGCATCTGGTAGGACAAACACAGGAACAATCTCACGAGAGCAGACTTGAAGTCTAACTTAGATCGGTAAGCATATAAATAACAATTCGTAAAACATAAGCCATACGTGGTCTTTCCATTATAAGCATGCAACCACCATTTCTGGTCAAAACACCACAGAGACAGTCTTATGCTCAAAACCATTCATAAATTGCACAAACTATGAACATATATATCAGCATATAAACTTCAAGATACAGGATATAAAACACTTATCAGAAATAACACCAGGTGTGATTTCAACTGTTGATAGGGGTGCTCATTTCCACCCAACCATAGGCTCAGCGACTCCCAAGGGATTTACCACTAGCCACCCCCAAGCTAAGACCACGATGTTGTGAGACTGTGTCTCTGTTTGTCAGTGACCGAGAATGAAGGTTACTCTTCTTCTTCTTCGTTGTCACTCACTCTGTGTTTTTCCAGAGTTCTCTTTCTTCCTTCCCTCGCATCTTCCCCCTCATCCCACACTCTTCCTACCTTTTCTCCTTTCGGCGAGGTTGTGTGTGGCACAATCTTCCTTGCAGTGGTCAGGTCTGAGGACTCTACGAATGGGCGGTTCACCCCCATCCCTCATTACTCATGAGGATCCCTTTACCTACCAACCTGGCGATTCATTTAATTCGGGGCCAGCGAGCCGCTCTTGGTTCTCTGGGCCAGTGAAGTCCAAATATGGTATTGGTTTCGACGGAAGTTAATGCCACCTTTCCAGGTGCCTTCCACCACCTTTCTTCAGCCATCGTGGTCTCTTTTTCAGCACCTTCCCCTCTC
>SNQJ01S0007183.1:242220-257199 GCA_010110895.2 Picea sitchensis
TTCCACAAGGTCCATTCACATCACACATTCACATTTTTGAGTTTGCCACAATTCTTGGCCAGTATAGTTATTTTTACAGACTGGGGGAAACAGGGTGTTACAGCGGGCCTCCCCTTTTGGGCTTGATCGTTGTAAGATATATATATATATATATGACATATGTTCGTTCCACTAACTTTGGTGAGGCTTCTAGATGTTGGTTGGTTCCCAGATTTTGCGGGGTCCCGCCGGATTTTGCGGACCCGCCAAATATTTTTAATTTTTGAATTTTCGTTCACGGGTTGTCATTGGGCATTTGCCCACTTCCATGTGGCAGCCCATGAATGTGCCACGTGGAAGCCAACCATTGGGCCACATACACCATTGTACAATCACCCAGCCACATTAGCATACGATCTGCCAACTCAGCCATGTCACTGTACGGACTGCCACGTGGTGTAATTTTACTAGTCCACGAAATGACCCAGAAATTCCAAATATGAGTGACACGTGGCAGTCTATGGTGCTACCATGTCACCATGTTGACGTCAACATGACATGTGCCACCTCGTGCACATACCACGTATGTTGTATAGATGTTGATTTCATCTGTACCGACGCTAATGTTAGTAGTACCGATTCTGACTCATCCCCCTACTGATTGGGCTAGGTTGACCAAACTTTGACCATGAATATATTTCGATCTGTAACTCTGTTTGACGAGTCGTTTGCGTCATTGTAAATATTGTGACGTGCTCTTCACGATGATGTAATTTTCACTGAATTTTTAGAACTTTGAATTTTTTCCCTTTCTTTGTCTGTTGAGGCCATTCTAAGCATCCTGAGTTGCTTTTGTGAGTTCTGAGCTATCCTTAGTATTCTATGGATCCTTTTTGGATCATTCCTTCCCACTGAGAGCTTTTTGGACCAACAAAATCTTTCATCAATCAACAGATGAGTGAGGGAAGACTTCCCTCATCTTGTCCTTCTCAATCCACTTTTTCTTGCTTGGATGTGTGCCCTCTAAGCCTACTCAAAGATAATCAACATCGCCCCTACGTGAAGTCTTTGTCCTTCTGTCCAGGATGATATCTTCCTTTAACTCATCCAAGTACTCAGGATAAAACTCCTCAACTAAAGTATTGAAACTTCCTCATCCTGATCCATGATCATGGGAGGCTCAAAAGGTTTCAATTTCTCTACATTTACAACTGAGTAAATCTCCATATAAGGTGGAAGATCCAGACGAAAATCATTGGTACCACTTTTCTCCAAAATAGTGAAGGTTCCATAATGAATGGGATTGAGTTTCTTTCCTTCACCCTTCAATATCTCTTTGTTGATATGAATCCATACCCAGTCTCCAACCTGGAACTGATGATCAACCATGTGTTTGTCATGTCGAGCTTTATATTGTGCTTGACTTTTCTCCAATTATTCCATGACTTCCTGGTGCACCTACTGGATCCTCTGGATTAACTTGTGGGCTATGTCCTCTTTTATTTCTTCATTTGAATCGACATCTCTCCCATACATCAAGTCCAAAGGAACTTTAGGTAGGTACCCAAAACATGTCTCAAAAGGTGAACACTGAGTGGAGGAAAGTAAGTCCCGGTTGTAAGCATGTTGTACATAGGATGCTTGTTCGGTTTACAACCTTTGTGTGTTCATCGGTTTGTGGATGGAAACAAATTCTCCTCTTCAATTTGGTGTCCATCATTCTCCACAATCTTGTCCAAAAATCCCCAAGGAATCGATTATCTTGATCTGAGATAATGGATGTGGGTAACCCAAAGTGAACCCAAACATACTGAAAGAAGAGATTAGCAGTCTGCTCAGCAGTGATCTACTTTTTACATGGCATCAAGATAGACATCTTGTTGAACCTATCCAATACAACATACAAATAGTCATGACCCCCTTTTGATAATGGTAAACCCCCTACAAACTCCATGGAGATACTTTTCCATGGATGGGATGGAACATGTAGTGGTGAGTATAGCCCAGTTTTCTATTAGTGGGATTACAAGTATAACACATCACACACCCCTTTACATATTTAGTTACAATTTCTTTCATTTGAGGCCAATAACAAAACCTTTGCAAATGAGCCATAGTTTTTCCTACCCCAAAATTCCCATACACAAGAGAAGTATGAGCTTCTCGTATTACATGGACTCGTTCACTTGTAGGAATACATAGATTTCCAAGATGGTAGAGTAGTTTTCCCTACAGACAATAGTTCTCTACCTATGTACCATGGGTTAGCTTCTCATATACTTCTTTAAAATCTTCAGCAGTGGAATATTGTTCCACATAGCTATCATGAGATAAAGAAGTATTCTTCAAAATAATAGAAGCAACAATAGGAGGTCTAGAAAGCATATCATCTACCTTGTTACTTGTACCCTTTTGTACTTGATTACCAAATGAAATTGTTGTAGAAAACCCATCCATATGTAGTGTCGAGATTGTTGCAGTTTGGTTTGTGCTTGGAGATACTGTAAGGGTTAGTGATCTATATGTATGATTGTTTCCTTCCCTAACAAGTAGTGTTTCCATTTCTTTACGCTTTGAACTAATGCATACAACTCTTTATCATATGTAGGATAGTTAACAACAACTTGGTTAAAATTTTCAGAGTGGTAATAGATAGGCTTACAATATTGCATCAATATTGCACCCATGGTGTATCCATTGGAATCTATCTCGATCTCAAAGGGTTGTTGAAGATTCGGCAGTGTTAATATTGGTGTGGTACTGATCTTTTCCTTCAAAGTGTCGAAACATTTTTTTTTCTTTCCTCCCACTGAAAAGTGTTCTTCACACTAGTTAAGGCATACAAAGGAGTTGCTATAAAGGATAAGTTTGAAATGAACCTCCTCCAATACTGGACTGCACCTAAGAAGCTTCGGTTCTCAGCTACACTTTTTGGCTTAGGCCAATTTACAATTACATCAATCTTGGAAGGATCAATTTTTAATTGTCCTCCTCCTACAATATTACCTAAGTACACAAGTCCAGTCTTTCTAAATTCACATTTAGACAATTTTACATACAACTTTTCCCTTTGAAAAGTATCCAATACTTGTTTTACATGCCTCACATGTTCAGACCAAGTCCCGCTAAAAATAAGAATCTCATCTAAATATACAATCACAAAATAATCTAGGAAAGGTATGAATACATCATTCATCACATGCATGAAGGTTGTCGGAGCATTAAAAATCCCAAATGGCATAACTAACCACTCAAACAATCCATGTTTGGTTTTAAAGGTAGTCTTCCATGCATCATGTTATGCAACCCTGATCTGATGGTATCCACTATGCAAATCCAACTTAGTGAAATAAACAACATTCTTTAACTGATCAAGTAAATCATCTATAAGAGGAAGAGGGTATCGATTTTTCACCGTGATTTTATTTAAGGCCCGATAATCGACACACATTTTCCATGTGCCATCTTTCTTTGGCACCATCATGATCGAAGAACCACAAGGAGATGAACTGGGTCTGATGACCCCTTGATCCAATAAGACTTGTACTTGCTTCTTGATCTCTGTCATCTCTACAACTGGCATCATGTACATGCCCACATTAGGAAGAGGAGAATCATGTTGAAGATGTATCTCATGTTGGATTTCCCTCTTAGGAGGTAATCCATCTGGTTCCCGGAAAAGAGCATCATACTTAGAAACAATATCAATTAATTAATTCTTATGAGAAGGATCACATCCTTGGATAGCATCGGGTGTTCTAATATATTTTTCCCTTACAACCATGAGTACATATCTCTTATTAGTGTTTATGAGTCTCTTATTTGTCCTACACTAACAAGTGTTGTGTTTACCCTCATGCTGTGAGCTCTAACAATATATTCCACTCCCCCCTTAGTGAGGTGGTATTTGTTCTTATGATGAAAGAAGATTGTTTTGATATCATAAAGATAAGGACTTCCCAACACTATGCCACATATATCAAGTGATACAACATCCAAAACCACTTCATCAATCAATTTTGAAGCAATAGAAAATCTGACCCTACATTGTTTAGTGACATTAAGTTTTTCTTTATCACATACCCAACCAAGAGGATAAGGCTTTGGATGTGGTTTCATTTCAAGACCCATATTTTTTGACAAGTGCTTCAGATATCAAGTTTACTTGGGAACCCAGATCAAATAATGTATCTATCTTAGTGTGTTTAGATACAACCCTTATATGAAATAATTCATTCATCTTTCGTTCATCATCATGAGATTCATTATTGTAATTTGAACTAGCATGAAGGGAATATTTACCTTGTACTCCAACCACTATGATATTTCCTTCATCTCCTGAATCGGAACCAAAATCTTGTTCCACTGTAGCAACGGTTTTTGTCTTCCCCTTTCCACCGAACTGTTTCGGTCTCTTCTATGGATGTAGTTTCCAACCATGTTCATCATCATGACCACTTTTCTTGCAATGAGTGCAATATGGATTTCTTCCTTCTCTCGTCAATGTGGCGGTCTTCTTGTCCTTCCTTTTAAACTTCTTAAATGGCTTATGTGGGATATTGGAAGGTTTCTTTGTGGGATCTTCTTGAACATGCTTTCCCCTATTCTCAAGGTGAGTGGCTTGCACACAAACTTCGTCAAGACTGGTGGGGTTAAACAAGAACAAATTATGATGAATATAACTGTGAAGTGCACCAATATACTTCATTAAAGTTTCATAATAATCCAAAGGAATGTTTAATGCAAGAGATTTCTTCCTAAATTCTTCTGTGAAACTTTGTATAATTTGACCTTTACTTTGTCTTAAAGTTTGTCATTCCATCATTTCTTTATGTAAATAACCCAATGGATAAAATTGTCTCCTTATCATTGATTTAAATTCCAACCATGATGAAAGAATATTACCACACTCACTTATGTACTGAATTTTTCTCTCCCACCATACAAGAGAGGTGCCTTCCAACCGAAGAGAATCCAGTTGCACTTTAACTTCCTCTTCATCAATATGTTGAACACAACAATATACTTCAACCTGTCGGATCCAATTATCTATCTTTTTAGGATTAGCATCTCCATTAAACATAGGTAAAGAAAATTTTAATTCAAGCTTTAATAATGGTTTCTTAAAAGAGGCTTTATGGCTAGAATGATGAGAATGATGAGAATGCTCAGAGGAAGAAGAACTAGAAATTGATGGTGAAGATGGAGGCTCAAGAGGGTCTCCTCCAGCCCCTTGATTTATCGAAGAATCATCATCAACATGTGCTTCATTTTTCTTCACATTCTTCTTCATCCTCTTCATGTAGTCTCCATACACTCGTTCGACCATTTATGACATGCGATAAAAGACCATATGGAAAATTTTCTCATGGTCATCACGCTTGTCCTCTTCTGCAATTTTCTTCCTTCGAGATGCAGGGACAACTTCGAGATTGAAAATCTTAAGAGTTCCTTCACCATGTTTATGCTTGGCCCTAGTAAGCATTCACACTCAACAATTCAATTCAAAGACAACTGCTCTGATACCAACATGATCTCGGATCTTTTCATCGAGTGACTTATAAAGAATTGCACTAAATGAGCATAAATTAAAGTGCACCATTAAAGAAGGAAAAGATCAATAATGAAGAGACATAAGCGTCAAATATGAACACAAAAAACTTGATAACGAAGTTCATCCCTGGTGGACTACGTCTCTGGGTCCTTCTCTCAAATGGGTAGGCCTTTTTATTAACTCAGCAAAAGAGTTTGGCAAAATACATAAGTATACCTCATTATGAAATCAAGTTGCAAAAGTTTTGCTCATATCAGAAAACAGACAACACCACTGAATTTGTGGCATCGAATTACCCAAGAATGATTGTCTCCATGCTTTGATCCAACTATGGCACTCCTAGGCCCAAGAGAAACTCTATCTCAGTTTTTGTGCCTTGCAACCTGCAATAAATGTTGAATAATTTGTCTCGAAAACCATGTCAGTTCATACCCACGCGTGCCCTCCTTCCAGCACTGGGTGGATTCATCTTTTAAATAAAGAAATCAATGTTGTAAACAATGTGAGGCCATTGGCCTAATGGTTGCAGAGCATATATTAAGGCGTGTAAAGAGGGGGACGTCCCAAGGTCGAGCCTGCAGGCCTCTTCTTTTGGGCTTGACCATTGTAATATATATATATATATTGGACATATGTTCGTTCCGCTAACTTTGGATAGACTTCTAGATGTTGTTCGATTACCAGATTTGGTGTGGTCCCACTGGATTTGGTGGTCCCACTGGATTTGGTGGACCCACCAAATCTTTTGAATTTTTGAATTTTCGTTCACGGGTTGTCATTGGGCATTTGTCCACTACCACGTGGAATCCCATCACTGGGCCACATGGCAGCCAACCATTGGGCCACGTCAACCATTGTACAATCACCCTGCCACGTCAACATACGATCTTCCAACTCATCTTTCCACATCACTGTATGGACTGCCACGTGGCATAATTTTACTAGTCCACGAAATGACCCAGAAATGCCAAATATGAGTGACATGTGGCAGCCTCTAGTGTTGCCACATCACCATGACACATGTCACCTCCTACACATGCCATGTATGTTGTACGGATGTTGACGTCATATGTACTGATGTTGACGTCAACAGTACATATGTTGACTCATCCCCCTGATGACTGGGATAGGTTGACCAAACTTTGACCACAAATCTATTTCGATATGTAACTTTGTTTGATGAACCGTTTGCGTCATTGGAAATCTTGCAACATGCTCTTCGCAATGATGTCATTTTCACTGAGTTTTGAAAACTTTGAAATTTTTTCCCTTTCTCTGTCTGTTGAGGCCATTATGAGCGTCCTGAGTTTCTTCTGCGAGTTCTGAGCTATCCTTAGTATTCTCTGGATCCTTTTTGGATCAAAAGGGGACCAGAGATCAAAGTCAAGGAAGTAGACTTGAACTCCTAATCAAGTTTCTAATTGAAATCTTTATATTCAATGCATTTTTCCCAAAGCATGACTTGAAATTGTGTTTATTTGAAACTTATGTATTTTGTGATAATGACATACAGGGATTGATATTGAAAAAATATTATATATTTTAATCTGGAAACATTATGTATGAAGGAGTGAGAAACAAAAAGCATGGACATCGTGGCATTGAGAACTCACCAATATGCAACAATAGCTCTATAATTGTTATCTACAGAAAAGGATGAAGTACCAAAACATGAGCAATGATCATAAAACAAGTAATGAAGATATGTAGCACAAAGCTAGAAAAGTGGAAGACTTCAATTTTTTACCACTTCATGCAGGAAACGAGCTCAAATGGAAAAGGATAAAGTTTATATTCAAAGGAAGGCATGGATTCTCCTTACATGCAAGGTTCCAAGCAAATGAGAAAGGAGACTTGTGGTATGTAAGTCATTGATTGTATTGTATGAGACAAATTAATGTCAAGAGATATGTTGGCTTGCAAGCATTAAATGACAAAATTTGAGGTGTAGGTGTGCATTATGCAGGAAAATGTAATTTATGAATATTTTTATTGTAAGTGTGTCTTCATCATCCTATTTAGGATAAGGACAAAATTTTGTAAGTAGAAGGTAAAGATTCAAGAAGGTAGAAGGCCAACAGTCGAGGAATTTTAATAAGTATAATCATGGTATTGGAGGAAGGGGATTTTGGCTCTTAGATCTTTCATGTACTACTATTGGAACTTTCATGAAGAGAAGCCATTTTTGGTCGAATCATTTTCCGGAGAACTTTAATTCCTGTGTATACCTACTATGGACTATTATACTACTTTCACTCAACATTGGAGTTGTGTAAGAATGTATCTCACACTATAGACTATTCCTATGTGTAGTTGCTACATTTTTATTTATGTTCTCTAGAAATATTTTTTCTGAATTTGTGAGAATATTATTGTAGATGATTGTTTTAATGTTGGACAATTATGGGTTTACAATCATTTACTCATATTCTTGTCTTTGTCCTCAGTGAACCATTTCATGGGTCACTGACAGGAGTATGTGTGGTTCTATGTTTGCATTCTGGTTATTGTTAGTTTCAATTCAACGCGTGCATTTGCATCTTAGATTAGTTTCATTTCATTCTTTAGCTTAGAAATAGTCATTGATGGATCAAGCCACAACTAGTAAATCTCTAAACCACTAATGGTTGTGAGGCCAAAATATAGATGGGTTCCCTACTCCAAATAGTGCGAGGTCTAATCGTGTCTTCTAATCAAGGGTAACCCTTGTTATTAATCAAGGTCATTTTGACCCATCAATAGGATAATATAATCATATTCCAACCTTCTTCTGGGTCTGGCTAGCTTTAAGGACCCCTATTATTTATCTTTGTCTCCCATGTTGTACATCTATCTATGCCTTCTCTTGAGAAATTAACATATTAGATTTTCATCCAACAATATTGTGTTATGGAACTTCAATATCATTGAAACCCAAACAACTTAGGGACTTCCTACCTGGCCCTTCTTCCCCATTTCTTGGTCTCGAGTGATATCAACCATATGGATTTGGCACCCCCTCTTATAAGTTCTTAGTTCCATTGAGTGATTTCCTTTTGGAATAAGGATTAGAGAGGGTACCCAATTTTTCCATTCCATCCAATTGCAATATATATTCCTTGGCTAGGGGTTGTCCACTCGAGACAATTTTCTCCCCTTCAGTCTTAGATGGGTTTAAATGTATTTTTTATAGGTTTTGTCCAAATGTCCCAAAACCCACATTGTTATATTCTTTATTAATAGTAAAATGGATAAAGGAACTAGAGTGTGGCATACTTTTTGTCACTCCTAAAATCCTATTATGGATCTAAGTAGTGACTTCTAGACTTAGTGTCTCCACTTTGTTTAGATTGGACAAAGCTTGGGTGATCTCCTTGGAAGCAAGAGCATTCTAAACTGGGTTAAATTCCATTGAGATTTCTTGTGAATCCATCACAGGTTTTTCCAAGTCCCCCTCCTTTGAGCCCCTCTATTTTATCTCCAATGATTGTTTTTCATTGATCTAAAGGGGCTTCTTGACGTCAAACATTTTCCTCTAGAATTTCATCATAAATAATTTTGAATGGTCGCTTGCAATATGCCCATGCATATGACATCTCACACAACTATACATAACAATGCAAATAGTTAAGGATCTACTTATAGGTTATGTGTCCCATTTCAATATCCACATTATCCACCAAACCATCCTTCACAACAATTTTCACTAAGACTTTGGCCATTGTTCTATAAAAACTTATTTTGTAAGAGTGATCCACCATAATAAACCTACCTATAATGTTTCCAATATATTCGAAGAAATTTCCAATCCAAAATTTTAGGGGAAGTTGTGAGACTTTAACCCAAATCAAGATTTTTGAGACAAATTTAAACCTCATGTTGAAACATGTGTGCCAAGCCTATATGATATTAAAACACTCTCTTCTGAAATTAACCTTCTGGGCAATGTCAAGGTCATTGCCAATGGGGAGTCTTCGGTTTGAATTTGTGTCTTGACCCAGATGTGCAGGGTGTCTCATATATGGGAAACCTTTAAGATTGATTCAAACCTTAGGTTCCATATCCTCAATTATTTTTATGATTTTGAATCAACTGTTATTTTTTTATAAATAAATTCTATAGGGTGTGCAACGAACCTTGTTGATGGGGACCTAAATCTATTGGTGAAGAAGGACCATACCAAGAACATGGTTAATGTTGTGGCCATAGCACCACAACCTATGCTGAAATCAAAATCACCAATACAACATGAGTGAGCCTAATGGTTAAGAACATGTGTTTCCTCCTAGAGGTCACGAATTCAAATCCAATAGACTTTACTAGTCAAATCGTTGGTTGGTGTGTTTCCTCCTAAAAATCACAAGTTCAAATCCAATAGACTTTACTAATAAAACATTGTGAGCAAGCTAAATCGTTATGAGATGAATACATAATGAAGGAGCTAATCCCCACATACATCTCAT
This sequence comes from Picea sitchensis, assembly GCA_010110895.2. Classification (NCBI taxonomy): domain Eukaryota; kingdom Viridiplantae; phylum Streptophyta; class Pinopsida; order Pinales; family Pinaceae; genus Picea; species Picea sitchensis. The sequence continues at coordinate 252,196 of SNQJ01S0007183.1, forward strand.
ATTTCTATGCACATAAAACATTGATAGAGTGCGATATCAAGGGAACCATCCAGCCGAGTTTCTTTAGAGCAGTCCAATGGGTGAGAAATCAAATCTCACCCCTTAGCTAATGGTTTCAACAACAGTATAAGTAGAGTTGTGTCGCCAACAATACATCCCTTCTACTAGGATTCGGCGTATACATTGTGTATATATCCATCCATTTGATGTGGCATGGAGGAAGGGATGTATACATAAGGGTGTTATATGATTCGACGAGGTTGTGTGAATAATTTATGTGGGAATAGACTTGTTATATTTTTCCATTTGGTATAACATAGTGTGCACTTGTTTAAGAGAGATAAATAGACTGCTTGAAGTGAGGGTGGGGTGGGAAAATTAGAAAAATGGGCATCATTTCTATGTAAAAAATAATGGTATTGAACAATCAATATAAAATTTTATTTAGAGAGCCCATCCCTTTATAAGATTTTATTTAGAGAGCTCATCTCTTTCTCTAGGGATGATTGTATGTGAATGTTAATAGCAATTTATCATTAATTATAATGATTTCCAAATCGATGCTTGAACTCATTTGGAAAAAAACCAATCAAGATAGATCAAGTGAATGGAATGAACATTATTAAAGCTTTTTAGTTTATTTTTATCTTAAACAAATTTGAAATGGTAAAAGTATAAACCTTATATTAATTATATTTTTCAATTTTCATCATGTCGAAATATTAATTATATTTTTCAATTTTCATCATGTCGAAACTTTGTCGAAACTTAACTAGATAGGAGACACATTATCAAAGTAAAATTTTAAAAAATAGTTTATCAAAATCAATTTAAATATTTAACTAGATTACAATCATTGGATTCTTCTTCTTGATCAATGCATGTAATTAGGTGTTTGCTGGAATATCCTAACCTAGGGAAGTTACACTTAGTGATTTCAAGAATGGAGGAAGATTTGGTTAAATAGTTTTATATTTCATGACACAATGAATTCTCATACCTTCATTATGAAATAAACTTGGTTTCTGTCTTGGAAGGCTTTCAAAGGAAAAGCATATAGGGAAGGGCATGTTTAGTGACTTGCCTTTACTATATAAATTCATTTGATTTCATTTATGTGTATTTGAGTATTATATTTTGTATTTAATTTAGTATTAATACAATTTGTTGATTATAAATTTATTTATATTTATGTGTATGTTATGTCGTATTCTTTATGCATTATTAAATATAAGCTATGCTTTCTAATTACATGATCTAGTTGGAGATCATATTGGATAGAATATTGAAATATTGGTTATGTAGATGTTTGGTTTGAAGCTTTATACCTATATTCATATTTAATAATAATAATAGTTTTATTGTAATGATTAGTGGATGATACATGTATTGTGTACTTGGTAATCGATGAGTTATGTTATGATAGAAATAAATAAAGAAAAAAAGCAATCTTATTTTTACAATTTTTTATATAATTTGGTCAACTTTACGCATTTTGTAAAGGTTGACTAAAAACATTTATAAATATAACTTTGAATTTTGTTGCGCATTTTGCGGAATCGTCTATTTAGAGAAGTTGACACTGGGAGGGGTGTTACAAGGATAAACATGTTAGAATGATAATTCAAATAATCACTTTTTAGAACATGTACTTCCAATTAGGTTGTAAGTACCTAGATGTTTTTTTAAGCCTAATGATTATAAGAAGAATGAATGGAAGTGCTTGATTGAGAAGATTGGAAAAGGAGAAAATATATGGTGCGGTAGATGGCTTTCATTAGGATGAATAATAACCTTAGTCAAGTCAGTTTTGGAGGCTATTTTTATATAGTGGCATACCATGGCTTAAATAACTAAAGTGGTTCTGGAAATAATTAAAAAGAATTGCTTTAAATTTTTGTGGATAGGTAATATAGAAAAATATGGCATTCCCTCTATCAAATGGTAATCTTTCACCAAATGAAAAGAGGTATAAGGGTGGGGTTTAAATAATATTATTTTTTAGTAGGACCTTAGCTACCAAGTGTCTATGTAAGCTAATTTCCTAAGAGGGATTATGGATACATGTGATAAATAAAAAATGCATAGATTCATTAATTATGGAATAATGGATAATAAAGGAAATAAAAGTGTCTATTTTTTTCGAAGGCTATAATAGTGTCATTTACGTTGGTCAGTAGTTGGTTAATTTGGAAAGTTAGAAATGGGGGAAAGTTAGGATTGTATCTAACCCTTGGGTTGGGTGTGGAGAAACCGATATACTACTTAGGGATATGATTGATAAGCTGCATATTAAAGGCATTTTTAAACTAGCATAAGCAATTTATGTGTATACTACATCAATCTAGCAACAAGGATGGAAGTCTAGCAAGATGGTAGATATGATAGAGGGAGAAAATATACAATTCAAGGCTTATATTAATCAATAAGGAAGAACCACTATAATAATTATAGAGGAGGAGTATGCATTCATTTGGTCTATGAACCTTTCTTTAAGGGATTATACTCCAAAATTAGGATACAAAACCATGCTTGTGGATTTAGTTTAAGAACGTGATGCTTGGTGGTGGAAATCTCTATGGAAGATTAAAGAACCTCCTAAAAGTAGGGTTTATATGTGGATAGTTCTCAAGATAAATCATTAACATGGGATGTACTCCAATAATGTAGTCTATAGGGACCAAGCCATTGCACATTGTGTGTGCAAAAGTTAGAAACTATAGCTTGTATTCTACATAGTTATCCATATGTTGGTAAGGTATGGGTAGATATGGATGTAATGATAGCTTGTAGGGGTGGGTGTTAAGGGGAGACCATAGGGTCGTTCTTGAAGAATCATTTTTTGAGGAAATAACTCAAGGATTTCAAGGCTCTCCCCCTTGTGGTTTCTTGGGTATTTGGTTGGTGAGAAATGCTGAGACATTTTAAAGTATATTACAACCATATTTAGAATGTGCATCTTAAATTAGGTCTATTTTTTAGGCATAAAATTTTATTATAAGGCTATGAAAATGAGGATATTGCTTCATCCTGCAACAGATAAGTTGGGTGGCTAGGTTTATTTTGATGGAGCTTTCCAAGTCGTCCTGATTTCTATGGTGCATGAGACAAATTATTCTTTAATGATTCACATTATATAAAATTCAAAGAAGGATTACGGTGTGGTATTAACGACTATGCAAAAATTAGCATGGATTTGAAATGTCTATTGAAATTGGCGGCTATTAAAGGGGTTCTAAAATTGCAAGTGTTTCTTGACTCATATATGGTAGTAAATTGGATTAATGGGCTCTCTAGGATGGATGAATTGATTTTACTTATGATGCTTGAACATGTTAAAAGTATGTAGACCATGTTTGCAAAAATTTCCTATCATTGTGTCTAGAGAGAGTTTAACATTGTAGTAAATGCATTGTTAAAAGAAGGATTACTTATGGAATTAAATGTAGGGTATATGATTAGGTTTAGATATGTATTTTTCCAACCAAGTAGTCACATGCTTTTCATTTGGCATGACTCTTATAATTAGAGGGTTGGGAAGTTGAGGATATATATACTTATTTATTTTTTTATTATCTATCAGATATTATTCAATGGGTAAAAGAAATTCATGGACTATTTACTAAGTAATTTTATGATATGAGTTTTTTTATGTAAATAAAAAGTTTCATTGCCTCAAAATTTGGTCATAATCATACATAACATAACAATATCTAGAGACTTATCACTTGTTCTTCCAGAGAAGTGGAAACCAGAATAGGTGACTTCTTGATATGTTGTCTAGGCCAAAGAAAAAAACCACCATCTGTCCCACCAAACAAATGGAAACCAGAGTAGGTGGATGTGAATTTTAATGTTTAAACTGTCTAAGCAAGAAGAGAGAATCTTGAACATGGAAATGTAAACTCCTACAAAAATTTTGCAATTACAGTGTATAGAGCTAAAAGAAAAAGACTAAGCAGTGGATGAACCAGTGAAGCCTGTGTTGGCGTGAGTTCCACCATTGGGAGTGAATACGAACGGTTACGCACAGGTCAGGCACCTTTGTTGACTCTGTGAGCCCGAGGGAGCATCAAACAATATGTTGAGATGGCTGTTGAGAATGGTATGCATGTGTAGTTGTTCTTGCATGTCCCTGTGCATCTCGAAGATGAGTTACAAATGTATTGGTGAGAGGAAACAAGTGGAGCGCGAGTCCCGGTCTGGAGTTCTGGAGGGAGGTGGGGGGTCTCCATTAGGTGATCGTTCGACAGGATTTCTTCCTGAATTGTGCAAGTTTCCCAGTCCAAGATACCAGCTGCAGCAGTGAAGGAATGGCTAGTACTGGGCAGGTCATGGAGGTCTAGAACAATGTACAAAAGGGAGTTTGACGGAATGATAATTGGATCTGCGGAAATCTCTTCTTCTACAAAGGCCATTGGATGCTTGTCATTCCCCCTGTCCTGACGAACCATAGAGGTTGAAGGATCTCGGGCAAAGCAAAAAATCCTTCTTTACCTGACAGCGTAGCTATAATAAGAGGGCCCTCCCTTGGGCTTGTCGCGCTCCCGAGGCATGGTCGTGGAGATAATCCATACTCTTAGCAGGTAGAAAACTTGTAGAGGGGGGGGAGAACGGCTAGAGTAGAAAAAAAACACAAGAACTAAACCAAAGTCGAATGGTAAGAGCCATTACATACCTAGATTAAATGGAGGGGCATCGGAGGAGCGAAAGGGACCTTGTGTGTGCCTCTCGTACCCATCGCATGTTAGATAAACAAGAGTACAGAGCAATAAAATAAAAACAAATTCAGAAATAAAACACAGAAGATACACAATACAATAGAGACATAGATATATGTGGTTCACCCAGTGTGGTCTACGTCCACTAAAGAAATCGTCGGGTCCTTGTTATCCACATTTTTGGTTATCAAGATGATGACATGATAATGACATGGTGATAGAAGATCTGACTCTTCACTAAGATCATTTTCATGGAGAAAGTTACACTTATCAGCTTCTCAAA
>SNQJ01S0007183.1:257209-292747 GCA_010110895.2 Picea sitchensis
CTAGAGTTTTGAATATATTAATGTCTTTGCTGTGATTGGTTTGTGTTGTTGTGATTGGACGACGCAAGAGCATTGTAGCAGAGCGAGGATCAACAGAGATAAGGAGAGCTTTCATAAAGTAAGTACATCATCCTTTTTCTCTTCTCCATTCAATACTTTAGAACTAGGGAAAGAGTAGTATTCTGTCACGGTTTGTTCCAGATCCGGGTGGATCTGTGGAGATTGGTCTGTGTCCGCACTCACGAATTTATCCTTGAACAGTCCTTCCTTTTTATTATCCATCAAATGAAGGGATACAACCTACAACACACCCACTATAAATTCCTCTTTTTTATCTCATAGTCTCCTCTCTCATAATACAATATTCACAATGATACATAGCCGCAATACATTTCCCTCATAAAAGAGGGTTTCTTTCTAAGGAAAAAAAACCCTAACATAACTTCTACCGTCAGATCTGCAACCTTATAATGAACGGTCCAGATTTACTATGAAATTACAATATACATTTACAAGGAACTTTTTCCTTTCGGGTCTTCGCCCTCGAACCCCCACCAGGGGCCCGCTTTCCCCTGGACCCCATAGGGGGGGGAATCCCCCCCCCACCCCCCGCGTGGAGGGGTGTACAGTCTTCATGGGGTATAAACACGGCTACAAACAAAGACCTATGAAACATGAAGATAATCAGGCTCCACAACCAACATCATCGTTCGCCAACCTTGTTGCATTGAAGGAGCCATTAAACAAGAGTGAGAAAGTTGTCTTTCCTGCTCGTATGAGCTTTGAATGTTTCCCATCCTACGATAAATGGATGTGAGGGTGGCGGCAGGTGTAGTTAACTCATCTATGTGCATGCTGGCTACGTGGCACCCCATTCGGGGAATTCTATGATATCAGTTGAAAGATGGAATTATTTGTTTTTTTAGTTTAGATACATATTTTTATATTTGAAACAAAATGTAGTGGACCCAATGTGTAGTCCTAATGACAAGTGCACTTTTATGTGGTAGGTAATAAGGATATTCAATGTCATTTTTATAGTGTTTTCATGGATGTAGTTTACAAGCATATGTAGAATGTACACTTTTTATTGTATAAATAAGAAGATATGACATTTTTCCAAGGAAGATATTAATAATATAAACAATTATTATAAATTTCTAATCATAATCATAGTCCATTGTGTTCTCCACAATATCATAATCAACAAATTTCATTGCAAATATTTATATATGTCAGTTACCTAGTCATTGAAGTTATCAAAGAAAAAAATGAATATGTTTGAGATCAAGCATCTATATAATAAAAACACAAAAACGTTATTTATGTTTGGAGTTGATATGTTTGTATGCCCTCATTGGTTAAGCCAAATGTTGGTGATTTTTTTTCATTAAAATATAGCTTGTGAATTAGCAACTCCGATTCATTTAAATTCACAAGATAACAATACGATACCACCATGTGTGTGTGTGTGTGTGTGTGAGAGAGAGAGAGAGAGAGAGAGGTGTATTTTTTCAAGTATTTAGTTATTGGTTTCAATTTCATTATAGTTGGGACTGTAATATCGAGAAAAAAATCATTAGGAATTAGAACATGTATTATGATCCTAAAAACAAATGTAGAAAGACTAAATTATGGCACTGAAATAAGAAAAAAAAATATTTCTCTGTTATGCTTTAAGGCTATGAAGTTTTTGTTTTGAACATTCCTCATGAGGGTTTGAATAAATTTCAACAAATTCAAAAAAAAAAAGGCTACTCCTTACGCTATTCTCTTATATGAAGTTGAATGTACTTCTACATAGTTTTAAAAAAAAAAATTGGCTTAGAGATTTTGAACCTTGACGTTTATTATTAAAATATAAATAAAATAATCAGATAAATAATATCAAGAATCTTAACTTTTATAACTCTATAATATTTAAAAGTCGTAGTCTAAATTATTTGCAAATTGGTCCTTTTCTAGTAACTCAAAATAAGAGTAAGGAAAAACTACTTTTTTACCTAAAATATGGTGTTACACATTATTTTGTTCACCTCAGTGATCAGCTGATGACATGTGCTTGACTCACTTCCATGTTCCCTAAAAATATTAAAAGAGACTTTCTCCATGAGAAAAGTGGTTTGCTTTTCCTCCCTCAAAAACTATGACAAGGAAGATCGTCGCACCCTGCTCTATGCTTGGGGTGTGACAATGCTTGATTGTCGCACTCTGCACCAAAGATGGACTACGGTGTCTCCGTAGGCTACCTTTGCATAGGGTGTGACAATGCTTAAGCAAGGGAAAAGTAAAAATCCATGAATGTTCTAGAAGGGAATCTTCTAGAAGATGAGGTGGCCTCTGATCGGTTTGCATCTTACTCGCTTCTCTGATTTAGTGGGATCATCCTAGTCTCCTCATCCATCCCTCTTTCACCCTATATAAAGAGGGATCTCTCATGGAAAAGGCTAAGGTTGGAAAAGGATAAGGTTTGCATATGCAAAGGAGTTCTACTATAGATTATACTTGAGATAGATTTGCTTTAGATCTCTAAGTCAGATTGTGGATCTTCTTCATCAAAGGCATTGGAGTAAAGGTGTGTGTGTGTGTGTTGGATCAAAGATCCATTGAAATGGATCTTGCAACATCAAGGCATAGGTTGTATTCTCCACTTTCCATTTTAATATAATGCAGCAATACATTTCTTCATTATAAAGGTGTCTTGGATTTTATTGTATAACTCCTTGATCTTATACATAGAATTCATTGGAATATATATATTTTTTTTCTCTCTCTCTTTGTTGGTTTGTTCTTCTTAAACAGGTTCACCATCCCGCAAATCCAAAGAGGGAGCGATAAGGACGACACTAGCGAGGATCAAGCATCATTTAAAATGTATGTCACTCGTTCCTCTCTGAAGTAGTTTATATGACAATGAAGTCTAAGGAGAAGTTTGTATTTTGTGTTGTTTTGTTCTATCTTCCTGTGGAAGTTAGGGAGATTAGTTTGTGTCCACACTTACCGATTTGTCCAATAACATCCGGTAAGAATCATTTTGAATTGATGGAATTGAAAATGTTAACGTTGCATATTCCAAATGCTATAGGGGTATTTGAGGGTGCCAAATCCATTTTTCCATTAAAAGCAACAATTTTATCAATCCAAAAATTACAATTATTACTCTTAAGGTTCGATAGACCAAATTTGGTCTCAATGGATGTTAACCATCATCATAATGCATGCATGCATACATACATACATACGTGTGTGTGTGTGTGTGTGTGTGTGTGTGTGTGTGTGTGTGTGTGTGTGTTTTAAAAAATGAATAAGAGTGCAATGAATACTTGAAATCACTACGCTCCTAATTCTACTTTATCATCCACATTTACTTCATCACTTACTTTTTTTTTCATGGGAATACAGCATGGGAAACCCCCAAGTACTTCCCCACATTTTGTGGATGGTAAACAGGGTAAACCATTCAGCCTGATTACGGGCCTAGCTCAGTGGGGACATCAAGTGGGGCCCTAAACAAGGTCTTGGCCAGGGATTCGACCCTGGAACCTCATTCAAGCGAACAACAATGCTCATCCACTTGAGCTAAGCCATTGAGCTTCTTAATCACTTAAATTTACATCATCATATTCTGCAATAATTGTAACATGTGCATGGAATAACAAACCACCAATTTTTGTTAGAGATTTTAGGATGGAAGGAAACATTTTCACAATCTTTTGGAAGCACAAATGGTTTAGCCGCAAATGCCAAAATTTCTCTATGTGTGTCAATATAATAAAATTCATTATCTATCTCATGTCTAATGTATCAAAAATTATCAAATCATTTGCATTTTAAAAATACACATCTAAAGGACCTATAATCCAACTCAATTATCTCGTGAATGGTGCCAACATAATCAAGTTATCTTTTATTGGGTATGTATCCCTTGGAATTACATGATTTGTTTGATCAAATGCAATAGACAGTTCATAACCACATGTTTATTTGTTGCAATCCATGCTCTCCACTCTAAAGTGATGTCCATATTCCCATATTGGAGAATATGTTCATACCTTCATGCATAGACAAAGTTGCATATTAAAATCAATAATTATACTTAAACTTATAAAAATACACAAATAAGTTTAATTAAAAATTTTGCAGTTAATCTCATGATCAATCTATCATATACTATCATTTAGTATACAAGTCCTATGTTCAGTGCATCTAATTCACTTTCCTTATTGATGAGTCCCAATTTATTAATTTTCTCCTTTACTCATGTGTTTGTGAGTTATGCGGGCTAGTGATGGTCTAATTTGTATGGGAGTGGAATACAAGAGTTTGACCTTCTAAATGATTGTATGTCTTCCTATAATCTTTTTACACAACTCATTAAACATCACCACCCATTTCCTAATAGATTAATATTGAACAAAATGAATTTATTCATTTTATCCCATTTATCATCATTTACAATGTCGATGAGCACTTAATGTTCTTCATTTTTTACAATGAAAAATGTATAATTCCTCAATTATAACCATATATATGTGAAATATATTATCTCAAAGAACCTTTTTTTTTTCATCATGATCACTATTGCACACCAGGGGAGCATCTATATGCATTTGTTTCAAGAATTCAAACATAGAAAAGAAAGATTAATTAACAATGTACCCTTTGGCATTGCATCCTTTGGAACATGCTTATCTCCTTACAAACCCCTTAAATGTTTTCATGTGCCTCATTAGAAATAACATCCATCTACAACTCACCACACATTATCTAATTAAATGTATTGAACCATATGTGCCAAAAGATGGAGCCAAATATCCTTAAAACTAATAGGCAAATCTTTCTCAAAAATATAAATAATTTCCACTATTTATATTTTCCATCTATGGATGCCAATGACACATATATTTTGGATGTGATCCACCTAAAGTAATGATAGCCCATGTTACCAATATGGGAGATCGTAGAATCTAAACTAAACTATGATCATCTAAATGCAAATCTAACTATTATTATAATATTTAATTAGCTCTCCCTAACGGGAGCAAGGCGATAAATAATAGCGAATATAAGACGAAAGATTTATCATCGTATAAAGAAGAAATTTGTTTTATTCAATTACATCACACAATTATCTCTTTCCCTTTATTCGCCTCAATTTAGTGGTGTCTTCATCAATTACATGAAGCCTTCATTTACAAATCCGTGACACCTTTTTCACAGCGAACTATTGTTTAAGATCTTGTGCATGTCGAATCCTTAATATTTATTTGTTCTAGAACATTTTATCAAAATATATCAAAGCTTTTGGACGCATGTGTTGGAGTTGATGTGCCTTGGTTGGGATATTTTTCGACAGAATTAGAATATCTTTAATGGAGCATTGAGTACGATGTATTTTGGAAAATAATCAACATCAATCCTTATACAAGGTTGACCTTAGGTATGGTAAGTCATGAGAGCACAATAATCTTAAAGTTCAATGGGTATTCTAAGTTTTATCTGTTGGTTGAATGGGTTGGTTATATGTGTTTATTAAGGTTTAAGAGTAAGGAAAAATCATTTGGAGTAACCACCTTAGTACTTCCAACTATGCACACTTTAAGTAGTTATGTAAATGTTTATAGTTATAAATTTAACTTTTTTAAAGTTTTTTTTTACTTAAGATATAAAACTTAGTCATGCTCATAAGAGGATCAAAAAGCTTAATAAGCAAATCAAATGGTATTTCTATTTATATTGGTCAGATAAACCACTAAAGTAGAATTCTTAATTGCAATCTTATTAATGGATATTAGCATCATAATTAATTATTCTAGCAAAACAATGAAGTTTCCACAATGATATAAGTGATGAAATACATCAATATGAAGTTTTCAAATATTATTCTTAACATGAATGATCACTAATTCATATGAAGCTAAGCATATATTTTAGTTGAGATTTTTAGTCATGCTAATGATGTACTTCTAGCTATCGTGTGTAAAAGTTTGGCCATTTAATTTTTTTCTCAGTTACGATGAGTTCAATAAACATCGTAATTTAGGGAGAAGAATAATTATATTCGTCAACGAGCAAAATAATGCAAAAAACATTTTTTAACAAAGTAAGAGCTTTGTGAAAATTGATGCTTCGCTCAAACCAAACACCATCGGCTTGTTTCTAATCTTCAAGATATATCCTTTTAAGATAGAAACTAAATTTCATATGAGTAAGCCTTAATTGAATTATTTTAGTTTTCCAAAGGTATAAAATTATGAAAACAACATAATTTTTAAGCAAAAGTTTAAGGCTCGTAAAAAAATGATGCATTATTCAAACTAAAATCTAATTTATTGTCTTCATTCATTAATATGAATTCTTTCAAGACACAAATTAACCTCCTTAAGATTTACCTTTTAGTTGGACTATTTTAATCCGCCAAAATTCCTAGTTAACTCATTTATGCACTGAAAACCAAATTATGGTGAAAGTGTTGAAATAGTAAGATAAACCAATTTTAAGAAAAACAGAGGTATGAAATCGCATCAGTAAGTCTAGGTGAGTGTGTAAACATCATTGAATGATCAGAAAGAAAATCAAATGACAAAATCATTATTCATGTAAGGATACAGTTAGCTTTCATGATGCAACAAGATTATCACCAAAATTGTGATCATTAAGCTACAATAAATACATTTTTATTTTCGTAAAACATATGTTTTAATGATTCCTCACTTCTCATTCAAAACATGATGATAGCCTAATTGGATCAATGTCCAATTCCAATCTCACCTCTGGTTTTGAATTTATTAGAGGTGTCAAAGAGTCACAGTTGGACTCAATTTCACTATGCAAATTTTGTGTATGAATTATCAATTTCTCCTCATTCTATAATAGGATTAGAATGCCTCTAACAATTCTCAAGCTTACTTGTGGTGTTGGCACTCTCCTTAAGACTTCCACAGGTTCAAGGGCTAGAACCCTGGTCTATTTCAGAAATGCATGGAGGTTTCATTAGGTAAGGCCCAATGGCTTATCTCGTCTAACATATGACCAGGATTTATGGTGCCAACCCAGATTGGAGCTAACTTATAGCTTCCCATCCTATCAGATCGATGGATGTGTTTTAATCAAGCGATGACCTTGAACGGTCCTCTTTATTTCGCCACTCCAACAAAGGGGTTTGTTAACAACTCCATGAAACGTAAATTAAACCAGGAATGACATGCACCTCAATTGACCAATGCCCATGATTAATTCGCATTTGGCTCTCAAATTAACGCCTTGGCAACTTCAAGTGCGAAATGGATTCCCCATCGTAGATATGTCTCTCTTGTCTGTATCCAACGATGTTAACTCAACGCCTCCGATCAATCAACAAGAAATGGATATCTTTGATCTGAATGTGATCAATGATCGACAATTTATCGCGTTCTCTCGTTACCCTCCTGTAGAAATAGATCCAATGATCTTAATGCTTCCACTCTAGATATGACAATCGAGACTTAAACTTTTGTAACATATGAAATTTCATTGTAGTCTTGTTTTCAAATTAAAGATCCAATTAACTAGGTCTTTGATCATTGTGGGAGAGGGATAATTACATTCATTAATAGGATTTCTTGAGAGATCTCGCAACATACATTACATACATCAATAAAATTCAAACCATATATTTTATTGCTTCAGAGAGCTCGACTCTGAGAATGTAAATTATTTCAAAATCTTCAATTTACATCAAGCCTCTCTCTCTCTCTCTCTCTCTCTCTCTCTGCTACACTTACAAATTACAACTATATAGAAATTTGTATCCTCAGGTAGCTCTAACTGGATAATCCCAAATTATTTCCACAAATCCCCAAAATCACTCAATTTGTTTTAAAAAATTATTAACATGACACACCTATTATAACCAATTACAATCAAATTCAACCTAGATGTCTCATAGAGGTCTCTCGACCTACTTTATTAAAACAAAATTTAAAATTAAGGGAACCAACCCCCTTTAGTAAATGGTTTGACCCTCTTAGGGTTAGATTCATGAATTTCCTTTGATGCTCCTGCATCACATGAACGTAATAATACCAATCATCTTTTCATGGCTTCATTCCAAAGCATCATTTCATCAAGTCATCATCCAATAAATCAAAAGAATCAATCATAAAAGCACTCAACTAAAAGAATGAAAAGACTAAAATAATCGAGAAAGAAAATAAGTCAAACAACCATAGAACCACCCCTTCAAATTAAGAATGGTGGGATCAAGTTACAAGAAGAAGACAATGATTTTAAAATCTAATGGGGGGGGGATTTATTTTTGCTAAAAATTAAGGGGAGTTGTTGAGGGCTCAACAAATGGAGAAATATTGGGTGAAGCAATTATCTATGTCTAATATTAAAAGACTTATTCACACTTGGTGTTAAAGATAATCCCATATCACCATAAGAACTAATTTCTCAGTTATGGGTACCACTATGTGTCCTTGAGTTTGAAAAACATTCCCACTAAGAACTGAACATTAGGTAATCGATAGACCATATCTTCTAGCCAATTTTATGAGGTTAATTTCCCTTAGATTTCAATCCATAAATGATTGACTAAAGGCATGATCTAGGGCTTTCGCTCTGAGTTAGTAAAATAGTTTCCTATGTATGTTCCTCATCTCTCTTTAACCTGTCATTGCTTTGCTTCCCATGAGCGTCCATATCACTGGCAAGTTTTATCGTACTTCCCACACTACATACAGTGTTTTCAAAAATTCTCCTTTGATGTTATGTTACACCCTTATATATATATAGCATGTGAAAAACGATGTTTAGGGAAGCGGGGTGATACAAGAGTCTTTTAGATTTGCTTGACACATTACTCATTTCCAAAGTTTAGCCTAATCTCTTCCTTCCCCAATCATTCTAGATATCAACTACTTAATGAGAGGTGGATGGGGCATAGAAGAAGATATATGTAAGAAACCTAAAGTTTAAATGTGCTACTATTATAGATATGAATTCTTGTTAACACAAGTGCTCTACCACAAACATGAATTTTTTGTCTATAATAGGTCATGAACTTTTTAATAATAACTAAGTGTGAATACTTTAGTTATAGACAGTTGTTAAAGCACAACCCAAATGTTATCATTCTCATTTATTGAGGAATACAACTCCTTACAAAATTATTTTCCTTTTTACTTAAGATATAAAACTTAGTCATGCCCATAAGAGGATCAAAAAGCTTAATAAGCACCCCCAGAATAACATGCAACAAGATGGTCTTCCTATGTATATAGGCCAGATAAAGCACTAAAGTAGAATCCTTAATTGTAGTCTTATTAATGGAGATTAGCATCATGATTAATCATTCTAGCGAAGAAATGAAGTTTGCACAATGATATAAGTGATGAAATACATCAATATGAAGTTCTCAAATATTATTCTTAACCTTAATGACCACTAATTCACATGAAGCTAAGCATATATTTCAGTCGGGATTTTTAGTCATGCTAATGATGTAATTCTATCTATCGTGTGTAAAAGTTTGGCCATTTAATGTTTTTCTCAGTTACAATGAGTTGAATAAACATCGGAATTTACGGACAAGAATAATCATATTCACCAACGAGCTAAATAGTGCAAAAATCACTTTTTAACAAAAGTAAGAGCTTTGTAAAAATTGATACTTCATTCAAATCAAACACCATCGGCTTCTTTCTAATCTTCAAGATATATTATTTTAAGACAAACTAAATTTCATATGAGTAAGCCTTAATTGAATTATTTTAATTTTCCAAAGGTATAAAATTATGAAAACAACATAATTTTTAACTAAAAGTTTAAGGCTCGTAAAAAAATGATGCATTATTCAAACTAAAATATAATTTCTCGTCTTCATTCATTAATATGAATTATTTCAAGACATAGATTACCCTCCTTAAGATTTACCTTTTAGTTGGACTATTTTAATCCACCAAAATTCCCAGTTAACTCATTTATGCACTGAAAACCAAATTCTAGTGAAAGTGTTGAAACAATAAGATAAACCAATTTTAAGAAAAATAGAGGTATGATATCGCATCAGTAAGTCCAGGTGAGTGTGTAAACATCATTGAATGATCATAAAGAAAATCAAATGGCACAATCATTATGCATGTAAGGATACAATTAGTTTTCATGATGCAACAAGATTATCACCAAAATTGTGATCATTAAGCTACAATAAATACATTTGCATTTTCGTAAAACATATGTTTTAACAATTCCTCACTTCTCATTCAAAACATGAACGTAATAACACCAATCATCATTCCATGGCTCCATTCCAAAGCATCATTTCATCAATTCATCATTCAATAAATCAAAAGAACCAATCATAAAAGCACTCAAAACTAAAAGAATGAGAAGACTAAAATAATCAAGAAAGAAAATAAGTCAAGTAACCATAGAACCACCCATTCAAATTAAGAAAGGTAGGATCAAGTTATAAGAAGAAGACAATGATTTTAAAATCTAATGGGGGGGTTGTTATTTTTGCTAAAAATTAAGGGGAGTTGTTGAGGGCTCAACAAATGGAGAAACATTGGGTGAAGCAATTATTTATGTCTAATATTAAAATACTTATTCACTCTTGGTGTTAAAGATAGACCCATATGACTATAAGAACTAATTTCTTAGTTATGGTTACCACTATGTGTCCTTGAATTTGAAAGATATTCCCACTAAGCACTGAACATTAGGTAACTGACAGACCATATCTTCTAGCCAATTTTATGAGGTTAATTTCCCTTAGCTTTCAATCCACAAATGATTGACTAAATGTGTGACTTACGGCATTCACTTTGAGTTAGTAAAATAGTTTCTTATGTATGTTCCTCATCTCTCTTTAACCCATCATTGCTTCGCTGCCTACGAGCATCCATAGCCCTCTCGCATCCATAGCCCTGACAATTTTTCTTGTACTTTCCACAGTACATACATGCTTCAACAAGTTCCCTTTGACATTATGTTACACCTCTCTCTCTCTCTCTCTCTCTCTCTCTTTATATATATATATATATAACATGTGCAATACGGTGTTTAATATATATATAACATGTGCAATACGGTGTTTAGAGAAGCAGGGTGATACAAGGGTCTTTTACATTTGCTCGGCATATTACTCATTTCCAAAGTTTAACCTAAGGTCTTCCTTCCCCCAACCATTCTAAATATCAACTATTTAATGTGAGGTGGATGGGGCATAGAAGAAGAGCTCTGTAAGAAACCTAAAATTTAAATGTGCTACTATTATAGATATGAATTCTTGATAACACAAGTGTTCCACCACAAACATAAAAATTTTGTCTATATATCATGAACTTTCTAATAATAACTATGTATGAATATTTTAGTTATACACAATGGTTAAATCACAAACCAAATGTTATCATTCTCATTTATTGATTACTACAACTCCTTACAAAATTCTTTGCAAACTAATTAAGCAAAAAGGAAACAAAGCAAAAAATTGAAATAGAAAACTTGTAAATCCTAAATATGCAATTGAAGAATTGTAAACAATCAGCAAACTAAAAAAGCATAGCATAGGTACAAAAATCTAAAATTAGCAAACTAGAAAAGCATAGACACAAAAATCTAAAATTAACAATAAACAATAAACAATAAACAAAAAGTATAAACAAAAAGTATCCAAAGTTATTCATTTAACAAATATAGGCCTTTAAGACAAATTACCTAACTTAACCTGAAAAATACCTACATCCCATTATCATATTGAAATCGAGTGAATATGCCCAAATCAAAATCTGAATATACCATATTCCAAAACATGAAAGGGAAAAATGAAGAATTCGGAGTTTGACGGGTATGTTGAAACATAGATCCGAACCTATATCATTATGAAGTTTGTTCTTTGGATTGTTTTCCAATGTTCCTCCTTTAAGCACAAATTTCAATTAATATTGTGAGAGATAAAAATTCCAAGATATGAGATTTTCATCTTTTCTTTATAAAAATAGAAAATCTAAATGGAAAACAAAATATAGAAATTCCAAGATATGAGATTTTCATCTTTTCTTTATAAAAATAGAAAATCTAGATGGAAAACAAAATATAAAAATTGAACAATATTAAATGCTTAATAATAAAAATGAATCTTGAACTAACCTCACAATTATGAAGTCAATCTCCAAATCATGAGAACCTCATAATCAAGTTACACCTCAAAAGAGATTTAAAAGAATAAAACAATGATGTGTAACCAAAGGTCAAATTTTATTTTATTTCACTCTTTTAAATTATTCATACTTCTCAAATCCTTATATAATGTTAGATGATCAGAAAGAAGACTAAGGTGAGACTGAAAAATAAAATGCTTAACTAATGTTGTTATGAGAAAGACAATTAATAACCAAGAGGAAGGGTAGGAGAATATTTTCTAAATTTATTTCGATGATGGTTCATCTTCAGTTAGTCATTGATGTAGCACTTCATAACTGCATTATTTGAAGGAACAAAAAAAAGATGATCTAACTATAAAAGAAGCAAAAAGAAAAAGAAAAAAAGATAACTAATCTACTTCTAAACCTATTCTACGCTACATTGGTTATAAAAAAATAATTGAAATCATACTGCTAATGCAGACATCCAACTCTAAACCAGCAATAACATGTTCATTGAAGATCAAAAACAGGTAGTGGAGTATTCAAAAGATAGAAAGTGTTTGACAACACATATATTCCAAGAGAGGATGAACACTTTCAGTAACCACTCACACAACCAGATCAAAGATCAACACATCGATGTTTTGACATGGTAAAACATTTATGGGGAAACATCTACAGCCCCAACCAATGGGGCCACTTGGAGAAATTTATTAATGCAAAAGAAAAATATTACAAAGATATTTACGAGAGAGTTTCTCACAATCAATCATAAGAACATGACCCTATATGCTCTTTAAATAAATATCATGGACCAATCGAGTGTTAAGCCACGAATCGATGTAGTCAGTAATATCAAGGAGAATATGAACCGTCAAATCACTCTATGTCAAGAACATATCATGACTGTCGGATTTCCTAACTACAAATGCATACTAATGCATACTAAAGAAACACACTTTTACCTAACAAAACATTAGACCAAGTTTATCTTAGCTAACTCATAAGTGTTTAAATATCCTAACATCCCCCCTTAAGAACAACTTGGGATAGGATTGAAGGACTTACAAATGAGAAACAATAGGAGAGGGAAGGAGGCATTAGATCATATCCCCCCTTAATGACAACTTCCTGAAATCCTAGCATATATTGAAGTTTGGAGAACTTCGCTTCTGTAAGAGACTTTGTGAAAATGTTTGCAACTTGATATTTTGTAGGGAAAAATAGCACTTCAATAACTTGATCATGAATGATCTTTCTGATGAATTGCATGTGTAGATCGATGTGTTTTTTGTGCTGATGTTGAATTGAATCTTTGGTGATCCTGATGGCACTCTGATTGTTTCACTAGAGGGTGGTCAAATTTTGTTGCTAGAATCCAAACTCTGAAAGGATCTATTGAAACCACAAGGCTTCTTGACTTGCATTAAACCTACTTGGTACTCTGCTTCTGCTAAGAAATACAAATAGTATGATGTTTCTTATAGGCCCAAGTGACAGGTCATGGACCAACGTTGAAAACATATCCTACAATAGACTTTTGATCATCAAGTTCGTTGGCCCAATCTAAATCAATGAAACCAACTAATAAAGTTGTCCCCACTAAATTGTTATGTATCACAAAATGAATTGTACCCCGAACATATCGAAGTATCATTTTATTTTCTTTCCAATGGATTTCATGGGGTGTTTGCATATACTAGGCAACAATACCAACATCAAAGGAAATATCAGGATGGGTATGAGTCAAGTATAAGAGGCTACCAACTAACTGATGGTACAAAGTGGCATCAACTTCGAGAGAAGTACACATGGAAGAAAAATTGAATCCAGATTGGAAGGGAGAAGGGGTTGGTTTTTAATATTCCATGTGAAAGCGATGAAGAAGGTCACAACCATACTTAGATTGGGAAAGAAAAATCCCTTCCTTTGTTTGCAAAACTTGGAGGCCAAGGAAATAGTGAAAATAACCTAAGTCGGTCATTTTAAATTTCTTCTTAAGGTTGGTTTTTACATGGTTTAAACATTTTGGGTCACTACCAGTGAGGATAAGGTCATCAACATAAATAACAACGATTATGATATGGGTTCTTACTTTCTTGGTATACACATTAGGGTCAAAATGACATCTAGAGAAGCCAGTATCAAGAAGAAAGTTGTCCATTTTGGACTACCAAGTTTGAGGAGATTTCTTAAGATCATAAAGAGATTTCTTAAAGTGGAAAACAAGGATGGAGTCATTTTTTACATAGCCAAAAGGTTGTTCCATTTATATTTCTTCTTGCAAATCCCCATGCAAGAAGGCAGAGTTGACATCCATCTAATGGACCTCCCATTTATGTGAGGCTTCAAGGGCTAGAACAAGGCGAATGGAATTCATTTTGGCTACAAGGGAAAAGGTTTCATTATAGTCAATGCCTTTTGTTAGCACTATGTAAATTGCTTGGTTGAATAAGCAAATCACAAAGGTAACCACAAAACCACTTTAGAACTGAAACTAGCCCTTTCAGTTCAGAGAGGGATCTCTCTTGTCATTTGGTCTCTTAAAGATAGTTTTTCTTTTGAGGATCGGTGGCTAGATATTTGTTTAAAGGAAGAAATTTATGAATTTTTTTGGCAATAAGGAAAGGGAATATGTTGGGAAATGGAATCAACTTTGAAGAAAAAGGAACTATCAATGACTGGTAGGTAGTGCTATCAAGGAAGCAGAAGCTAGATAGGTGATAACTTTCAATTTTAAAAATTGTTGTTATATGATGGAAGAAGGAGAAAAAAAAATAACAACATTCAGAGCACCAGCTAAGATGAATTATGATTGAGTTAAGAAGAGGTGACAGTACTTAAATTGCTTGAATCTAAAGCATCAATATCAAATGAATTTCATACCATTAGTTTTCCAATCTAAGCATATAATAATTGCAGATGAAAAGAGAAAGAAAAAATGAAGTACATACATGAAAGAGAACACACACTTCATATCACCACCATAAGAATCTCTAGTATGAAAAGTATTGGACTTCTGCACTAATATTTCATTTAACTTTAGAAAATTTAAACAATGTTCAAAACAATTCTCCTTTGTGCTTCTGACAACCCTTTTTACATTCAAAAAGATCAAATATATAAGAAAAATACATCCCTAAGCTAGAGAAGTCAAACTTCACTACTATCCTTTAATTTTTTATCTATTTACATCAAAGAAGGAACAAACTCCAAACTACTTGCTAAAAATAGAAGTTCGCTTGACCATATTTAATGCATAACAATATCTTGACAATAAAGATTCTCCAATATATTTTCGACTTTGAAACTGATGTGAGTCATCTAGTACAATTGGAGACGAATCTGATGTTGATTTGAACACTGACCAGGATCCCGGACACATTTGTGTAGCGATCCGATGCAGCTCGTTGTGTAACTGCAACCTACAACAGTAGTGTAGTGAGTTTACACAACGAATTTGTCTTCTTCAATAAACTTCATTCAGGTGGTGGTTACAACATTTCTCAGGGCTAAAAAATGATTGTTATATCATCCATCAAACATTACCCATTGTCTTTTAATCATTTGTGTACTTACAACACTTGCGTAGCATGAGCTCTCTGTGCAAGTTCTGTACAATTCTACTTTTCCAGACAAAAACTCAAAACAAATCAACCCTTAGTTTATCAAAAGGAAAATTTGTAAAACCATGAAATCTATATTTCATCCACCTATGCAAGTAGGTTTAACTTCCCCCTGGATTCATCATCAACCTTTATCCTTAGTTTCAAAGACCTATTTTATTTTCTCAATGACACATTCTGCCTTTTCAGGTTTCTCACTTGCCTAAAAAAAAGTGCATTTCTTCTCAACTTTGACTGGGCACTTGACAGACTTGCACATGCATTGTTGATGGTTGGTCTGCATTCCTAAAAGTGTTTCTTAAACTTTAGTTCTGCTATTTTGTTCTCTTCCCTAAGCTAGATAATTGGATCCTATGCTTCCCTTAATTGCTTGTTGAGCCACTTGACAGTGTTCTCACCCTCTCCAAGTGAAGTATGGATATTTTCAATTGATAGAGGTTGGCCATGTGCATATGTTTCCTCTACAGGCTTATATTATGAACTTATCTTTCTAGCTGAGGATCTTGTTAAAGGGGTTGTAGTTTTAGTAAACTCCATTGTTTTAGGACTTTTCTTGATTTATTTCCCTTTAGAACCTTCTTGAACCTTTGAAGTTGATTCCTTATTTAAACCTATTTCATCCTGTGGTGTTTGAATATTAGAAACCCTTTCAGCCAATTTCCTCTTCATCTCCCTATTTTCGTGATATGTTTTCATGATAAGACTGAGCTATGACATGTTGAGCTTCTTTAAGATGATCTTGTAACTCTCTGATTATTTTCTATTTCTCTCCTGACTACACCTGATCTTTATCCACTTCTTGAACTGTGTGTTCAACAAATTGTGTATGCAGGGCTGGTACAGGTAGTCTTTTGGCAACTGACCTTGTGATTGGACTACTCAATTTTGGTGTTTCATCCACCTCATCAGCAAAGTGTATCTTTCTACCCTTCTTCTTAGCTTATTGGCTTGGTGAAGAATATTCAATTTCTTTTCCTTTCCCTATAACCTATTCTACAGACCTTTTATCTTTCCCATTTGAATCTTTAGAAGCCACTTTCTCAGCAGATGAGGGGGTTGTCTCCTTTCAGGTCTAAAGGAATGTTTGTTGAAGCTAAGAAAGAGTCCCAATCTTTGTTCAATTTCTTGATTTCTTCCAACACTAGTAACTTTACCAAAGAGAAATGAAACAAACTAGTTTTAAGCTTATCATCCCTAGCATGTACTATGTCTGACATTTTACCTAAGCTTCTATATAGGTAAAAAGTTAAATTTAAAAGATTATTTCATGTGAAATGCATTAAAAGCCTTATATGATATTGGTATACTCTATAAAACCTTCCCTCACAAGTAAAATATCATTGAACCACTCTTAACAACTTTTCATAATGCTCCAATATGCATTCTCTTCGAATAGTAGCACCAAAATTTTTCTTTTGTACTTAGGTTTCAAGAAATCAGTGTATAAAGATGGATCAAGAGGCATACCTTTAAACCATTTATCCCCTTGAAATGGAATCTTGATTTTAGTATCTACTATCTCCTCTGATACCGGAAAGTAATATCAACAATCTTCATCTAGACACCATTGAAGCTGAGGAAAAATTTCTTCATTAACTACACATTGAACCCTTGAATCTTTTCGTAAAACCTCATGCACCCAACTTGTTCAAAGGAAACCCTAAATAATGGATCATAATTTACCAATTTTAAGCTTTGTGGCTCACATCTCAAAACATTGACTCCTTTATTGTATTTATTTTTCTCTTGAGTTGTCATGTTGCAGATGTAAGATAAAAACATAGAGACTGGTAAGGACGAGGAGTTTCAATGGCTAAATATCTGACAGGGAATTTTACACAGCAGAAAACAGGATTAGGGTTTACTCAATTGTATCAAAGGACTCATCAATATGATAAATAAGTCTTTAGATATCGTCCATATAAGCACGGGATATTTTGTCAGACACAAAACATAATCCCTCAGACTTTGGCACATAGGAATTTTGAGAAACAGAGGATGTGTAGTGTGTGATCATTGTGTGAAATTTGTGTAGCATGTGATCATTGTGTGAAATTTGTGTAGCATGCATACAGATATTGCATAGCCAGCTGGACAGAGTTTGTGTAGCAGGTGGATTCTTTTGAATTTGCTGAGGGAAAGGACTCTGATCAATGGCAGAGAGTATTTTGCATAAAAAAATGGGAGGGCAAAGATATTCATATGTTGAGCAAATTCAATTTGAAGTGTGATTATACCGTTGAGGATGACATGATTGTTTGGGTAGCGCCAAGCAATTTTCACAGGGAATTTACACAACGTGTGCACTTTTTTGCAGGCCAAGTACGAAAATCATTTTGAAAGATAGCACATATGACATGATGACCTTTGATGACTCCCTACCTCTCATAATGTGTCATTATGTTACATGACATCCCTTTTAAAAACCTTTCACCTAGACCTTATGACTTGACTCTTTTTGACATACCAATTTAGAGTTTATATCAACAATCTTAGACCAATGACCAAAAGACCTTGAAAACTTTCATAAGACAAAAATCTTTGAAAACATACACACTCAATGACTCAATTAGGAATGCATTGGTCTTCCCAATAACAAAAGCATGACTTTTCAAACTCTTGACAAACCTATAACCCTACCTTAAAAATCATGACACTAACATTTGGCTCTAATGGGGATGTTGTCCTACCTGTGAGGTAGTAAAGAACAACATACCATGTGCCTGACCACTGGGATTTATTTCCTTTAGGACATTAACTCAAAAATACTCTAAAAATGAAAAAATGGACTAACAACTTTGTACAAACTTGACATACGCTAGCAATATTCAACAAAAATTTAGGGCCTTTTGTTATTGGATAAATCGGTGAATGCATACATAAATTAATCTCCCTAGATCCACCTGGATCTAGAAAAAAACAAGACAGGACATGACGCTTTCCCTAGGTAGCTACCATTGAATTTATCATCAAAGAAGGAAAGTATGACATACCTTTATATATCGCTTTCGTGTATCTTCGTTGTCCCTCCTTCGCTCATGTGCTCTTGTGAAATCAGATATGAAATGACACAAACCAACCAAAGTGAAAGCAGCAATAGTAGATTCAATGAAAACCTAAACATGTGATCAAGGAGTCATGTAATAAAATGCTAATGATTTTATGGGAAAGAAACATGCCACTGTATTATATAATGTGGAAGAAAGATACAACCAGATGCCTTAATGTCGTCAGGTTCCTTCCAACAGTTCCTTGCTTCCCACACACTTCTTGCTCCAATGGATTCTGAGACTGTGTATCTGATAGCTACTCACAATCTATATTGACAAAGCAAAGCTCAAAGCCAACATAACTTTCCCAAGCTCAATCCAACTCAATCAAGATCAAGCTAACTTTCTCCATGAGAGCTCCTCTCCTTTTATAAGTTGAAGAGGATAAGGTGAGGAGGTTAGGATGATCCCACTAAATCATGAAAGCGAGTAAGATCCAAACCCTTCGGAGGCTACCTCACCATAGAAGTTTCTCCTTCTAGAAGCATCGGTAAAATGCTCATTTTTCCCACATACGAAGGTCGTTGCACCCTAGATATAGAGCAACCTGCGGAAAATCCGCAACCTAGCTATAGTACGACCTGCAAAAATCAGGCATGTCCGCACCCTGTGTATATAGCAGCCTGCGGAAATCCTCCTTAATAGGGTTTTTACAAAGGAAAATACAACTTCTTCTCTCAGGGAAAGTTCTTCTCCCTTCTTTCTTCAGGAATTTAGGCCATTGACCCCTCTGAAGGCAACAGAAGGTTTACATCATTAACGGTCATAAGGGTGATGAAAATAATGTGTAACAGAGAGCCCCCCAAAGTATGAAGTTAGAACGGAGTGATAGATGAAATACTTTGTCGAGTGTGTGTAGGGAACAAGGAACACGTTGGTCGGAAACCTGCGAACAAAAAGGGAAATATAGTACAATAATATACCATCACTGAGGTAGGCATTCCCATACTCAGAATACAAATGACTCAAAGCATAAATGTCGACATGAAAAGATATATGTCAAGTAAGACAGGTCATGGCCACCAAACATACACTGTGGATTCATGCCAATATGACTCAAATCTGAACATAGCCACCAAAAATACGTTGTGGATCTATGTGTTAAAGACTCAAATTTGAACATAGTCACGAGACATACAATGTGGATCTATGCAATAGTACAAACTGAATATACTCCAACACAACCTGAATCTATGAGAAAAGATCCAGGGTCTTCATCTTCACCACTCTATAGCACGAATCTAACCATGTGAATACATGTGTTGAAGTTGAACATGGTAGAAACCACTTCATTACCGGTCATTAGTGAATATTGTTAACAAGTGCGAGGAAAATCATCATTAATGTCAATGACTCCCAAGGTACACTAGTACAATCCAGCGGGTGCGAATTAATGAGTTGAAGTCGAACACTCGACGGAATCTCCCAATCAGGGGTCGATAATGAAAACCCATGATCGAAAGAGAGGAAACCTGCCATTGAGGCCTACATGTTCCAAGGTACCAATTAGTTTCTAAGTCTAATTTCTAGATAATGAGTTGAAGTCGACAGGAAAAGACTCGTCACGGGAGGGCCTTAATGTATCCCACATCAATGACACGAAATAAGTAACAAGATTTGATGTAGATCAAAGTAACAAGTGATTCAGGACTGACTCAAGGATGGTCGACATAATAGAAGGCTTAAGGACTGCAGAAATGGTTGACGCAATAGAAGGATTTCCAGGTTGAACTTCTCTTTGAACATATTGACGACACGAAAACTGTCTTGGAAACACTAACTCAACAACAAGGATCACAGACCAATTTGTAATCTTATAAAGGAGTATGATCAAGAGACAAGTGGATTTTCCAACCTAGACACAAAGCGAGTGAAAGGATGTCATGTTCAAAAGTGACTCTTCCATAGAATACAGGTTTATACACATTTCTTTCCCAATTTTTCCCCCACCATTTCTGGCGAGTACCTCTTTATTTTTACACAAGCTTGAGGAGGATAACATATGCTTGAAATGTAAGCTCATCCTTTCGATGAGTCCCTCAGAGTATGTTTAACGAACCCTAAGAAGGAGTGGTTTGGTCCTGTATGGGTCTTTCGATGTTTGTTTAACGAGTCCAAAGATAGAAAACTCGGGAATTTTTCATGTTTATAGAGTATGAAAAACACTTAAAGAGAACTCTCTCAGTTCCTTTTTCATAAAATAGTTTGACAGGACCGAAAAAGTGATAAACTGTTGCCCATTGAATGTTTTATTCAAATACTTTTACGAGCGTGAACAGAACAAGGTCGTTCAGCAATCTTTTCATGTTTAGAGAGTCTAAAAAGAGCTTAAAGGGAACTTCAAGGGGTTCCTTTTTCGTATAACCTTTACGAGTCTGAAAAAGTGATAAAAGTATACTCGATTACATTCTCATTGATTTATGAGCATGATAAATAACAAAGACTAAGCTTGGTAACTTATTCTCATGTATTTAAGAGCATGAGAAAGAACAAAGACAAAGCTCGGGATTGTTTTCATTTTTACGCAAGCTTTAAAACAAAACAAAACTATGCTTAGGATAGATTTTATTTTTATACAAGCTTAAAGACTAAACAAAACTATGCTTGGACCTGGTTTCATTTTTACACAAGCTCGAACCAGAGGAAACTATGCTTGAGGTAGGTGGTTTCATTTTTACACAAGCTTGAACCATATAAAACTATGCTTGCGACTTCCCAACGCATGGTTCATGAATTCACATGGTTGGTACTTAGCCCCCATCTTAAAAATCTAGAAGCTCAACTTCGGCATGAAGTTCAGAGGCTGAAAGCATATGCCCCCCAAGCTTCGTCTCATCCAACATCACAGGCGGATGAAATGAAGCTTCAAATACTAGACTTGACTCAAACGGAGAGGGGGAAGTTGTTTCATTTTTTAAGGAGATTGACACAGGAGAAGAACTATGCTCGTGAATCCAGGTTCAATCCCTAGACCTTTGTTTCATTTTTTAACGAGGTTTCCATAGAGAAGAAAAATTATCCTCGTAGTTGGGTTCATTTTTTAATGAGCTCGAAAGCCGAAAACTATGCTCAAAGCTGGTTTCATTTTTTAATGAGATTGAAATCAAAAGTCATGCTCGAGGCTCTTCTTGATCACAGCTTCCAAGAGGACAATTCTCTGGAAGGACACCATGTCAAGGGACAAAATTTGGTCATGGCTTCCAAGAGATCTTCATTTGATGGAAGAAACACACTCTGGAAGGAACACATGTCAAGGGTCGCAAGAGGGGTAAGGAGGTCAGGCTCCAATAGCCCTATCGAATAGGTCACCATGTCAACTACCAGATCCAAGTCAATTGCATCGGTAGTGGAAGGCATGGGAGACAACGCCACATAATTTACCTGTGGCATGGGTGATACCATCTGCATATAAGAACCACTAAGGGAGGTGATCCAATCAGGACCGATGAATGAAAGTTGATCAATATTCACAATTCTTCCATATGAGGGAAATATATCACACGAAAAAGAGTGGACACAATAGCTTTCATGGCATAGACGTAATCCCGCCCAAGGAGTAAAGAGAAATCCAAGGGGTCTTGGACTACCATGACATCAATAAAGACAGTTTTCCCTCCCAAAGTTACAAGAAACTGAGGAAGGGTCCCTAAAGGTTGACTGGTTCTTCTGTTGAAAGCTAACAGATTATGTGTAACTAGTGCAAGCTGAGGACAACCCAAATCTTTCCAAGCAAGAGAGGATAAAATACTAATGGACTCACCTTCATCTATCAGCGTCTGAGTAATGTCCCGACCACAAACCTGTACTGTAATCTGGAAAGGAATGTGAGAAGGAAAACGAGGTCTAGTTAGCACACCCCAATTAAAAAGGATGGTCTCATTACTTGGAGGGGGTTCCACAGGAGAAGGAGGAATGTCCCCCAGCAGGGTAGATTCTGTATCAACAAGAAAAATGTGGGCAGTATCAGGTTTACTCTCTAGCGGGAGAGTAGGATCGACTGATGATGAGATCAAATCGACCACTTGGGTTTCATTCTCTAAGGGGAGAATGGAGTCGACGGGTGGAAATGGATCGACCATTTGGGTTTCACTCTCTAGCGGGAGAGTGGGATTGACCAAGGATGGGATCGGATCAACCTCTTGGGTTTCACTCTCTAGCGAGAGAATGGGATCGACCGAGGATGAGATCGGAGAAACCACTTTGTCAATTGGTTCAACTAAGGACGTGACCAGGTTGACTACATGATCAACCGGACTGACCGATGAAGGGACTGAATTGATCATTCCATAAACTACAGGTGGGTCGAGAGTAATCTTGTGATAAGCAGCTGGAAGTTGAGGCTATGAAACAGTCATGTTTTCTAGGAATTTCGAGGCTTCATCCATATGGGGGAAAAGGTGAGTTAGATGACTCCCTTTGCATAACATGCACAGGAACTTGACTCTACTTTTCTTCTTCCCAACAGTATCTTGACTAGTTGACGGGAGATAATCAACATGTTGTTCAAAGGCTGATGACAGGGGCTAGCGAGGGTGTGTAGACCATGTTTCTATAACCTTGGATAGACCAAGGCAATCCTTAAGAAGATGGATACCCTTGCAAAGCCTGCAAGGGTACTTGGAATTACGGGTTGTTTGCGTGATCTTGACATCATCAACACTCCCAACACAATTAACAATAACTGGTTGTTTTCCAACATGTCTAGCAGTGGTTGTAAGTGTGGATCCTTGTTTATTTTTCTTCTTCTTATTATCCACCGGGTTACTAGCTTCAAATCTTTCACTCGACGAAGAAGATGAAACGGAAGAAGACCTTATAGGTGAAGAAGGTGAAGAATATCTTACTGGCGAAGAAGGCGAAGGATCAAAATGAGGTTGATGTTCTTGGGGGGAAGTGCTTACAAATTAAGCACTAACTTCATTTGGGACTACCTGAGTGGAAAACAACCATACCGGTAGTCCAATTGTGAGACCTGGAAGGCTCAAAGTAGTGATGTGAGGAGGACCAATGTTTCCATAAGAACGAAAAACAAAAGGTTCCCCTAAAGTAGGGGTTCCTTCATTGGTCATTCCAAGAACGGATGCCATTTAAACAAAAATCCAACCTAGAGTCCACTAGGAAAAACAAACAGCACACGCTAAAAATCTAGTAAGCAAGAAAGCAAACAAAACCTCCTCACAATGAGCACACTAGTTGGTGATGAAATCCAATGTCGCGGGAGCAAAGTAAGAAAGGGTTGGGATAGAGCGGATGGAAAAGTTACATTGACGACCTTCTTAACGGACTTACACCCTGGTGCAAGCTCCCACACATAATCGTGGGTATACCCTCCAAGGAGCCCGAGTGAGTTTGGCCAACGTCGATTCCAGGTACCGTGAAGACTTTCCCCTCCACAGTCACCTCGTGTAAAGACCCTAAATAGATAGGCCACTAAGGTTACCAACTACAATAGTGATGCCTGAGGAAACAGTCGATAGTCTGATCCATGCACAAAGGCAGGGTATCTAGCCTGAAATCAGCTTGAAAGGCTTCCACTCATCCTTGTGGGTATACCTTCAAGCGACCCCCATAATAAATGCAATATCTACACCAAGACCAAAAAAGCAAGGTGAGTAACTCTGTCAGTCTCAATGTGACCTCATGATTGACCCTTGTGTTAGAAGGGCTTCCCAGGAAAAAATGTAATAAGTGGATTTCACCGCTCCCTAACGTAAGATTCTATGTTTGTTTGCATCTTTAGAAAGTTATCTTTCACACCTATTCCAAAGCCCTACAAATAATCTAATGTAGGTTTGATACCAGAAAATATAAAAATGTCTAATCAATTTTTATAAGCGCTTTATTTTATGGTTGTTTTTACTCAAGAGGAAAATGGCGTGGACTAAATGATGTTTTAACCGACTTGAAATTTATGCAAATAGATGAAGATGTAACCTTTTCATTTCGCTGAAAGCTATGCTACGAGAAGGAGAAAACATTTATCATTCCCATATGCCCAATGTCTCAAAATTTTAAAAATCATCAATATCAATATCTTCAAGAAATGAGAAAAATAGACTATACACCAATACACGATTCATGGGGCCCCGGGGCCATGAGGGGGAAAATTTTTCAGAATTTAAGACCAAAAAATGCCAAGAATCATGCAATTTCGCTACTTCAAATGCAAGGATTCCCCCAATCTAATATAAAGCAAGAAATTAAAACTTTTTGTTTCAAATATAGCTAAAATCAATAGCAAATCGACATGAAACAAAGCAACCCAAACAATTTTCTCTTTTAACACGAACTATTCAATAAAAGAAAAAGAAGTTCTTTCACCAAACAATTCTAAAGAAAAGACAGTGCTTTGTAATTGAAAGACACTCAAAGCAAGAGACTAAATATTCCAGAAGAAAACAAAGCAAAGATGGCTAAAAGCAGTTTCAAAGTTGTCAAGCAGACTGTAAACAAATCATAATCAAACCCAAAAATTCACCCCAAAACCAAATCCAGGGTCTGGGTAAGGAAAAAACCATCAAAAATAAAAAAATTCAAAATTTCCGCAGGCTGTAGACTAACAAAGTGCGGAAATCATTGATTTCCGCAGGCCAAATATGGGTAGGGTGTGGATTTTTTGCACTAGTCTAAACAGGTAGGGTGCGGATTTTCCGCACTAATCTAAACAGGTAGGGTGCGGAAATCCCAAGTCGTCGCACTGTCCCTCAAAAAAAGGTGCAGAAATCAAACAAAAATGGAAAAAATTAAAAATTAAGAAGGTTTTTCCAGTGAACTTAAACAGTTAGAGAGTCAAGTTGGATCTCCCAGTGACTCAGAAAATAGAACCCAAGAAATCAAAGAAAGAAAGAAAGGAAAACTAGGAAAACAATTTGTTCCCCAGTGGAGTTTACAATTTTGTTATTGGATAAATCGGTGAATGCGGACATAAACTAATCTCCCTAGATCCACCTAGATCTAGAACAAAACAAGACAGGACATGACACTTTCCCTAGGTAGCTACCATTGAATTTATCATCAAAGAAGGAAAGTATGACATACCTTTATATATCACTTCCTTATATCTTTGTTGTCCCTGCTTCGCTCCGGTGCTCTTGTGAAATCATATCTGCAATGAAACAAACCAACCAAAGTGAAAGTTGCAATAGTAGATTCAATGAAAACCTAAACATGTGATCAAGGAGTCATGTAGTCAAATGTTAATGATTTTATGAGAAAGAAACATGCCACTATATTATATAATGTGGAAGAAATATACAACCATATGCCTTGATGTCGTCAGGTTCCTTCCAACAGTTCCTTGCTTCCCACACACTTCTTGCTCCAATGGATTCTGAGACTGTGTATCTGATAGATACTGACAATCTATCTTGAAAAAACAAAGCTCAAAGCCAACATAACTTTCCCAAGCTCAATCCAACTCAATCAAGCTCAAGCTAACTTTCTCCATGAGAACTCCTCTCCTTTTATAAGTTTAAGAGGATAAGGTGAGGAGGTTAGGATGATCCCACTAAATCATGAAAGTGAGTAAGATCCAAACCGTTTAGAGGCCAGCTCACCATAGAAGTTTCTCCTTTTAGAAGCATCGAGAAAATGCTCGTTTTTTCCATGTACGAAGGTCGCTACACCCTAGCTATAGTACAACCTGCGGAAATCAAGCATTTCTACACCCTGTGTATATAGCAGCCTACGGAAATCCTCCTTAATAGGGTCTTTACAAAGGAAAATACAACTTCTTCTCTCAGGGAAAGTTCTTCTCCCTTCTTTCTTCAGGAATTCAGGCCACTAACCCCTCTAAAGGA
Source organism: Picea sitchensis (assembly GCA_010110895.2). Classification (NCBI taxonomy): domain Eukaryota; kingdom Viridiplantae; phylum Streptophyta; class Pinopsida; order Pinales; family Pinaceae; genus Picea; species Picea sitchensis. The sequence continues at coordinate 283,819 of SNQJ01S0007183.1, forward strand.
AACAAAGGTTTACATCATTAACGGTCATAAGGGTGACGAAAATAATGTGTAACACCTTCACCTCAGGGTTCAATTTCTGTTGAATGATGACATCAACTACTCTATCTGAAACTAAAATGGTTATTTACAATGAGATGAAAGATCAAAATGCTTTAAATAATGTAGTGTTTGAGAAAACTTTCATTCATAGGCCCTCCACCAATGAGATCTCCATTGATTTATTGTAGAAGATAAGCATTGCTTCCATGATAAGATATAATTATAAATGGTCCCATCCAGAGGTGATCGAACTTTCCATGCTTCCCTTTATCTTCATTTCTTGCATCATATTGCATCACTAGATCATCTACCTTAAAATAATCAACCTTTGTCTTCTTATCAAACACTTTTATCATTTTATCCTGATGCAATTGTGTGTTATTGTATACTTCTTCTCTCATTTGTTGTACGTGAATCAGTTGATTAACCCTTCTTTGAATATCATTTGGTTCACCCTCCTATTCTTGTAGCAACTCCATAACTGGCAGCCCTAATGAGGTAAGTAAAATTGCATTTGTACCATATACTATATGAAAAGGTGATGTAGCAATAGACTTATTTGTAGTAATCATGTCATCCCACAGTGCATATATGAGTTTCTTGTTCCAAGGCTTTTTGTTTTCCTGTAGCATCTTTTTGATAATTCTTGTCAGACTCTTGTTGGATGACTTAGCTAATCCATTACCATGTGGGTAATAGGTTGTGGAATGACCAAGGGTTATGTTGTAATCATTGAAAAACTTTTCCATCCTCTTAGACTTGAATGTTGTTGCATTATCATTTATTATTTTCACCAGGCTGCCAAACCTAGACAGAATGTTACTTTCCAAAAATTGGATAATGACAGCATCAATAGCTTTCCTTGTTGGTACTGCTTCAATCCATTTAGTGAAATAGTATGTAGCTATCAATATCTATTTATGTTGAGCTAAATATTATGGATGAATCTCTCCTATAAAATCAAGGCCCCATTGCCTAAACAGTGCTTCAACAGAAATTGGTTTTAAAGGTAAGGGAAGCAATTTCCTTTTTCCATCAAAAATATGACATTCATGACACCTCCCTGTGTACATCAGAGAAAATGATAGGCCAATAAAACCTTGCTCTTAGTATCTTATGCACTGTGGTTTTTCAATAATGGTGCCCTCCACTTTCACCCTTATGGAATTCTTTGAAATCTTGTTTTACCTCATCTTCTAATAAGCAACATAGAAAAATTCCCCCTAGATCCTTCCAATACAGAGAGCCATCCAGTATACAAAATTTGGCTGCTTTTAATTACAAAAAACTAGATTTTGTTTTTCTTAGTTCGGGAGGAGCTTGTAAATTTCTCAACACATATATAATGTCAACATACCATGGAGATTCAAGAAAATTATGGGATACTTGTGGTACTGATTCCTCCTTTGAATTTTCTGACAGATCTACAATAAAATTTATTCCCAAGACATCATAATTTGATTTTGTTATTACTTTGTCAATCCCTTGGCCTTTGATTATATTTGTAGGTTTTATCTCCAAATCGTACTTTAAAAAAACTGTTATCCATTTTTCTCTTCTTCCTTCAGGATCAGACTGGGTTAGAATATCTTTCACAACATTATTGGGCACAAAAGCAACAACATGAGAATGAAAAATGTAAGTTCTAAATTCTTTTATGGATTTTACCAATGCATATGCTTGCTTCTCCATGATTTTGTACTTTAATGGGTAATCTCTTAAAGTTATGTTATAATAGGCTATGGGCCTTTCAAAGTTTTGTTGTAATAGGCTATGGGAATATCTTAAAGTTCTGTTGTAATAGCCTATGGGAATCTCATAAAGTTTTGTTGTAATAGGCTATGGGCCTTAAATTTCTGCACTTTTCTTGGGACTGATCCCCCTATATTCACTCTCATTGGGGATGCTCCCCTTGTCTGTACTCTCCTTGGGGATGCTCCCCTTGTCTGCAAGATTTGAATCATTATGCTCACTTTTTCTCTACATGGTGCTTCCTTGTGTAAATCATTGACATATATGAAAATCATTCAAAATTTCTTGAGTCCAAGTCTTTCTCGAAGATACTCAAAATTCTCCCTCGGAAGAGGTTTGGTGAAGATATCTATAATATGCTCTTTTGTCCCAATTTACTCTAGCTTGATGTTCTTCTCTATAGCGTGTTCCTGTAGAAAGTGATACTTGATTGGAATGTGTTTTGTCTTGGAATGCATCACTAGATTCTTTGAGATATTGATAGCACTTGTGTTATCACAAAATATCGGAATAGGATCATCATAGTCCACTTGTATATCCTGGAAAATTTGTTTCATCCATAGGACCTGAGTACAACACGATGTTGTTGCAATATATTTTTCTTCTATTTTAGACAATGATATTGATGACTACTTATTGCTTAACCAGGATACCAGACACTCACCCAAATAGAAATCTGCTCCACTTGTACTTCTTTTGTCATCAATATTTCCATCCCAATCTATATATGTATAAGAAACTAGAGATAGTTCATTTCCTTTTGGATACCATAACCTGTAGTCTTGTGATGCTTTGACATATCTGAATATTCTCCTTACTACCATAACATGTGTTTCCTTTAGTGTTGCTTGAAATCTTGCTACTTGTCCAAGTGTTTGCATTACATCCGGTCTTGATGATGTCACATAGAGTAAGTTGTCAATCATTTATCTGTAGAGTATTTGATCTGCATCCTTGGATTCATATTCTTTACTCAACTTGCAACTAGTTTTCATAGGAGTACTTACAGGCTTACAATCTTCCATTACAAAATAATGCCATCAACATAAATTTCAATTATTAATATGTTATCTTGATTTACCTTTATGTAGAGATTGTTGTCTGCACTTCCTTTATTGAACCTTTGTTGTTGTAAATACCTGTCCAACCTTGAGTACCATGTTCTCGGGGATTTCTTGAGACCATATAGTGCTTTCTTCAACCTACAAACACAATCTTCCCAATCTAACAGTTGAAATCCTTCTGGATGGTCAATGTAAACTTATTCTTATAACTCTCAGTTTAGGAAGGTTGATTTCACATCCATCTGATATATCTTGGTATTCTTTGACCACACATAAGCCAAGATTAATCTAATTTCTTCCATTCTGGAAACTGGGGAAAAAATTTCTTCGAAGTATATTCCCTCAACCTGGGCATATCATTTTCATACTATACTTGCTTTAGTTCTATTTACCTATCCACTCTCATTCAACTTGTTCTGAAATACCCATTGTGTGCCAATCACTTTCTTGTCTTTCGGTCTAGGAACCAACTCCAATGTGCCATTATTCCCTATCTAATCCAATTCTTCATACATAGCCTTAATCCAATGTTCATCCATGATGGTCTCTTCAAAACTTCTCAATTCAACTATAGATAACAATGCTATGTGGTGTTGTTCTGGTGAAATTATTCTTCTTCGGGTTTCAACTCCTACATATTTATTCCCAATAATTTGTTTTGGTGGATGATTTTTTTGTACTCATCATCTAGGTGTATTAGGAGGTATATGTTGCTCATCTTCCTCTTGTTCTTCTTTTGGCTACTGCTAGTAGGAAAATCCCCCTATAACTACACCAGGGTTTAAAGTATAGACAGAGCAAATGACTCCCTAAAATTCAATCTAGTTTCTAAACTACCCCAAACATACCAAAATAGATGAACAGGAAGCAGTGGAAGAGAATATCAATAATCGTACCTTTTATCCAACATTTGGAGATGATCTCCTCAATCTTTTTAGCTCCCAAGGCTGCAAGTCTCCTCCCAAAGTTGACCTGCATCCAAAACTAGGAAAACAAGGCTACAAGCATGTTATTTTCATTCATAAATTAGGGTTAGATATCAATTGTTATGTATAAATCAAAGAGAACACATAAAACATCATCATTCGGTACAGGGAAAAGAGATTCTTTTATTCATAAATCAAAGATTGAAGCTTACAATCCTTGCAGGCCGACGCTCCACGAACCTGGTCCGAGCTCCTCTTAGCAATGCTCCAAGTGCACCTTCAATAATCCTCTTCTCACAATATACTAATCACCTCAAGGGAAGGGAATGGATTGTATGGAATAAAAAGGGGATGGAGAGGGAATGTTGAGGCAATAACTCACAAAAGGTTGCAAATGCTTGGGCAAGGAAAGGAAAGGAAATTCGGCAGAGTTTCACTGTTCTAATGCTTGGTTGTGGAATGAGACCCCAAGACATCCTTTTATATGACAAAAGTATGGTTATTTGGTTGGGGGGTGGACTATAGTAGGTGAATTGGTTGGGAAACCTCCAATAGCCCGTAAATTCCACCGAATTCCTTACAACTTTTTAAATTTTGCAACTTTTGGAGGTATACGTGGGTTGTTTAGTGTGAAGAAATTCTATGTATGTGGGTTGTCTAGCATGAAGCAAGCGTATGTACGCAGGAAGTAGTGCATCAAGGCGCGTACATGCTCTAAAAATTGGTTTTTTAAATCGAGTTCCTCGGCAGTGATTTGGAAAATTATTCAAGTAAGAAGGCCAAATGCCATGTATGCTTGAGTAGGGAATTTTAGGGCTACAACAGATGCCCCCTAATGTATGAGGTCAAAATATCAAATGATGGCTGAAATACATTACAATATCTTCATCAATGAGAATGAACAAAATCAAGTGAGCTCAGGACCAGAGTTCGGGAGGTGCCATCTGCAAAACAACAATTGTCTCTCCAAGGCAGGCATACCCATGCTTGGGATGAACTAAATCATGGATGCCAATTAAATACACTGTAGATCCATGTCATATAACTATATAAAGTGTATTCGTGAGCAATACATAGTGGATCTACATCTCAAAATCAATCGAAGATATACAAGTACAGTATGCATCTTCAAGAATCTAGTGACGCATGTGGCTAGAGATGAAGTCTTCATAGCTAGAGAAACAACTTAAAGATATCCAAAACTCATGTAAGAGTACAATGGGAGTGTAATACGCACTACTCTGAGGTATTCGACAATCTGTCGGGAAAAGACTCAAGGATCTCGATGATCAAGAAGAGGAATTTGTTGATTTCGAATCTGGACTTGACTGGACTCTCAGGATGGCTAACTCATGAAAGTCAAGAGACAAATTGTAGAAAGGTCGACTCAGGTTAGGTAAAAATTCCCTTGTACAAAAGAACGAAAGATGATCAAAATCAAGAAGCATGACATTGACATAAGTTTGTGATGCAGGAGACAACGCAAACTCTCCATATGTTTGGAAGAGCAACCAAACTGAGGAGGACACAGCTCTATGCAGCAAGAACAGCTTCCTAAGGTCATACTAGATCCCAATGCTTGATGAACAAACGAAAGTATGTTCTTTGCCCAAGGGAGATTATCTTTACTGCCAAAAAAATAATGTATATTTCACGTCCCCTCTTTTTGGAATATTTGATTTTTTTTGTCTTTTTCAATTTTTAAATAGCTTGAAAAAGAATAAAAGAATTCTACTTTATAAAGGAGGAATGAGTGTTGTGAAAACAAAACTGGTTCCAAGCGCATGGAACATACTAATGCTCAGGACAAGAAGACATGTGAAAGATAAGGACACTCGAGGAAAATTCCTCCATGGGTCAAGGTGTCAGATCGTAAAGGCAAAAAGTGTTGCAAGGCTTCCATACAAGGAATGCTTCAAAGGTTCAATTGAGAGAAACATGGAGCCGGAATTAGGCCAAATATGCAAAGATGAGACCCACAATGCAATTAAGCATGACTCAGCAAGACCCCTCCTATGTAAATTTTTACGAGCCCAGAGAAGGTAAGCTCGGTAGTTTTTTCATGTTTAGAGAGTCTGAAAAAAAATTAAAGAAGACTCTAGGGAGTACCTTTATTGTAGTTAGTCTAATCAGTTCGAAAAAGGGTTAAACTTGCACCAAAAAGACATATTTTCAAAACCATTTTAACAAGTGTGACAAAGACAAGATCACTCGGCAATCTTTTCAATTTTAAGGAGTCTAAAAAGAGATTAACTATGGACTCATAGCCTTTTTCTGAGTTTAGTCTCCTTAGCCCGAAAACGTATAAAAGTAACTAAGGAGAAATCTCCTAGCGAGACGAATCTCCTGAGGCGTACCTTTTTCCGCTATAATCTACTGGCTGGAAAAAGGGTTAAACTCATGCCAATAGATGTTCTTCTGGACCAATTTAACGAGTGTGAAGGAACAAATTCACTCAGTAATATTTTCAATTTTAGGGAGTTTGAAAAGAGCTTAACTATGGACTCTGGGGGGTTCTTTTTTTGTAAGTAATCTCCAAGGCCCGAAAAAGGTGATAAACCAAAACCAAGGAGAGTGTTCCTTTTTCGAAGATTTGGTCCCTCAGGCCCGAAAAAGGGTTAAACTTATGCCTTAGAATACTCTTCTAGTGAACCAAAGTTCCTAGAGCATACCATAAAATTAGCCATCCGGACCGAAAAAGGGGTAAACTACCGTCGGACAGATGTGCCTTAAAATTTGAGTTTGACGAGCATGAAGGGAAACAAGATCGCTCGACAATATTTTTATTTTTAGAGAGTCTGAAAATGGATTAAAGAAGACTCCAGGGGGCTACTTTTCTCAAGTAATCCAGACGAGATCGAAAAGAATAAATAACATCTCGTTGGATGTTGCTTTCAAATTTTAAAGCGAGCTTGAAATACAACAAAGCGTGCTCATTAGGGAGTCTCGAGGGTAAGGCCAAGAAAGATGATTAGCAAAAAGAATGAGGCTTCAACATGTAATCATGATGGGACTAATTGAGGACTCCCAAGACTATAGTCAAAACTGACAGCATGCATGCCAAAAATCCAGCAAAGGATCTACCTAGGGAATCCATGTAAAGGTAGGCTCTACCACCTAATTATGACACTTCTAGAGAAGCATAGAAGGTTTTGTGTCACACTTCGGTGGGGTTGAACCTATGGAAAAGAGAAAAGACAATGAGATGCAGAAACTGGGAATGAAATCCTAACTTATATGCAAAAGTTGGAAAAAAAATACTTTTACCAAAGGATGTCAAAAATGTACCCAATCCCAAAAACAATCACCAAACCAAAAGGAAAAAAGTACTAGAACAACCAATAGACAACTTATAAGTGAGTTTGAGTAACCACCAAGCCGGGAAAAATGACAAAGAGGACCAAAAAAGGGAAAAAATATCCAAAAAAGTATATAAATAGAGGTGGATAGCTCATTTTTACCATTGCAAATTGAAAATTAACCAAAAGGTAAAAAAACCCTTCATTAAAAGAGTGGATTCTGGGAGCTACAGTGGACGAAACAACCTTTTGTTTGGACCAAGTAAGTACAAACTACCTATTCTTACATTTCAATGCTTCCTTCTTAGTTTAATTTTGATTTTGGGAGGGGTGCGCTCTTGTAAAGAGGGTGTGTCTGTGTGTATGCGGGTTGTCCAAGGCCAGCCTGCGTATGTACTCGGGAAAAATAATAAGAAGCTTGCATACATATGCGATTGTGTAGTAAATAGCCCGTGTACACCCTCCTTTTCTTTGAAAAAATATAAAATCAAGCATTAAATCCTCTCCACTTTTGTCATGTGACAGGATGTATGTTCACTAGAGGGAGAGAGAGCATGAGGAGCTTGATATCTTGGTCGAGGAGGACCCTGTGTCCATCGCCGCACTGAAACAGTGCGGATTATGAAAGTTCTTCTAGTGTCCATTTATGAGGGCACAATCGAGGCTACTCAATGATCTCGTGGAGTATTGGCATCCCAATGCAGAGGAATTTATGTTGGAGGGTCAATCAATAACCTCAACTACAAAGGACATATACTTTTTGACTGGCCTCTCGAGAAGAGGGGAACCAGTCAACTTGAGGAATTTTCCTTCAGGGTCATTCAACATTGACGATTACATCAGCATGTACTGTGAGGCTGGCACTAAGAAAGTATGTTATTAAGTTTCGATCCATAAGATCACCAACCTCTCTTTACGAGTGATCCCACTTCTAATCGGGCCGATTATTGGATCTGTGGAACTCCATCAGACCTCACGCACACATATGCATCGTGTCATTTGGAGGCGACTAGTTTTTACTGAAGTACCACCATGCTCGTATGCATAAAGAGACAGCTCACAGAGTGTCGATGGTGTACCAACAAGAACTTTGGGTTTGGTACCATTATATGCTCCTTCTTCTTTGAGAGGGTGTGTTACAGGAGAATCCCCCTACGGACAAGTGGATTCCCTCTTGGGCTCTAGACTCCTAAGACCAAGACAAAAAGGGTTCTAACATTGGTCATTGACATCCTTTTAAATCTAGCTAAACTAATGTATAGAGAAGAGGAAGAAAGGAGTACCTTTTCAGCGATGTTTGTCCTCGCACAATCTAAGTTGAGCTTTGATCCCCAAGCTCCTTGATAATTCCTGCAACCAAAACAAAGACAGAACAAGATTCCTATTCTACTAAGATTAGCTTAAAACCAGATCTATCTAATAGAGACAAGTTCATGTAGAATAAACACAACCTTGAAAGAAACAGGCCAAGCACATATGTATATTAATGAAAACAAACAAAAATTCTTACAACCATGATGTAGATGTAGCAGCTTCGCCAAGCTCTCCTTGTCCAACCCTTTGCTCAAATAATCCACACAAAAATGATGATGCTTCAATTATAAATCTCCATTATTGTTGGGTATGTGTTATATTCTTTGCATGTGTGTGTGTGGGGGTGCGTCAGATACGACAACTACATATTTTTAGCAGATTTGTAAATTAATCCTAGATTAAAGGATTAGGGTTTTGGTATCTATGGAATACCTAAAAACATTGTATATATTGTATGGAGAATGGTGAAATTCGATATAATGAAAATAAGAAAGGTTTTCCCGGTTGAGGGTTTCCGGTATAAAATCTCTGTGTA
>SNQJ01S0007183.1:344522-363843 GCA_010110895.2 Picea sitchensis
CATGTGTTTCACAAGAAAAGAAAACACATTGACACTCGTTTTCATTTCATACGCGAGCTAGTCAATAATGGTGATATTGCACTACAATTATGTGGTTCTCGAGATCATATTGTTGATATCTTTACAAAGCCACTAGGAAAATCGGTTTTTGATTTTCAGAGACATCACTTAGGCATAATCAGTGTTGATGATTGTAACTGTTGAGTTTAAGAGGGAGTGTTAAATATATTGTAACCTCAACAGTCTGAATGTACACTGCCAGCTGTCCTGGCCAGATGTACTTTCTATTTTTGTCTTGCTTGAGCCTATTTAGCTCAGTTATTTCCCTTTACATTGTAACTTCATTTTTGCACTCTTCTTCATACATTTGAATATACTATTTTCTGTTCTATCTTTCTCTCTGCATTTCTTTCTTCACAGTTTATCAATTAGGTCGTTGTTGTGTGTGAACTCTTTGACACCATTTCTGTAGGGTTTCAATAATAGTTTATCTATTGTTTTGTATAGATAATTAACTAAAATGTGATAGAGTGTGAAATACAGTTTACTTATCATTTTCAAAAAAGGCTAGCCAGTTGAGAGAGCACGGACAAGTTGTTCTAGCTTGGCAACACTATCTGACATGATTTTTTATGAATGTGACAATAATAGTATTAGAGTGTGGCGTAGACAAGCAGGTAGTATGAATTTTTTTCAGCACCACGTCAATTCTATCACTCCACGCTTGATGAATTCATGAACTACTTAATGATATATATAGGTATTTTGTCTTTGGCCAAGCAATATTGATTTTTTCCAGATTTTCACGTCCACTTTGGCAGTATCTGGCAATTTTCATATATTTTTCTTCTAAGAATATATGGAATGATGGAATAGCTATATTGAATCAGTGGCATTTTTTTAGGGTTTTTCAAAAACCCTAGATGGTGAGGTTAAAGAAAATTTTGAGACCAATCTCTAGAGGTGTCTATCCATTTCAGGTACCCACAAGCATATCCATGCAGTGTCGTTCCTTCCAGAAGCTAATTTGGAATACACCCAGTAAATCTATAGCCTATAAAAATCCTAAAACGAGCTAGAAATTAGTCATAAAACAAATTCCAACATCCCAATCATGCGTTAATCACAAGGTTCAAAATGCTTACAATACCTGAAGATGTTGCAAATTTCCAAACTAGTCAAAATTGGTCTTGTCAAGCCAGGATTGTACGATAAAACCCTGCAACTGAATCTCTGTGGAGTCAATACACATATTATATTTTTTTCTCTCAAATATAAGATGAAATATCCCAATCAATACTTCGTCTGTGGTGAAAATTTAATGCACAGAGTATCCTCTCGTTGTATGGGTTTTCTATTTTGGTTGTGGTGTCTAATCATTGACATAGTCTGAGTTGAAGGTATCATGCCTACGACAATGCTCCATTGTACCATTCCAATTATTCAAATTACTTTGGGACGCCAAAATTCATTAATCAATGTAACCATGCATGTGGAAACATTACTAAAAGAAGACATTACAAGTATGCCTTTGTGTTTTGTTGTTCCATAAGAATATCTCAACTCTCAAGTGTGAAAAGAATTGTATATCTAAAAGATTGGCATAGTGATAATCTTGAACGTACTAATTATTGGTGCCATACATTTATACTTTTTGTGAAACCTACATTATTGCACTATTGTGATATGAGGGAAATCAGATGACTTGTTAGTTGATTATCTTAATGATATATCGATATCCTTGGTCCATGGAATTGACGTTCAATTTCCGATGCAAATTCCGATGTCATATGAGCAAGATAATACCATGTGTCAATATAGCTCTACAAAACTATCCATTAGAGCCTCGAATACTAGGGCAATAATGGAGACTCGAAAGTGGCTTCTTATAAATAAATGTGACTTCTACTCTATTCAGAGGTCACAAGAAAGTATGAAATCTCCATTTGATGAGTGGAGCCTCCTACTATACCTTTCCATATTGGAATCTACTCCATATGATATTGTGTCTTTGTTCATTGGCAATGAGAATGCATCACTACTTGTAAGCATTATTATAGGTCTCATGTTGTAATATATCACAACAGATGTTATATATCCCTTTCAAATAGAAGCATGCCATATGTATATGTAGGTATAGTGTTACCTAATTATATTGGTATATAATGGAACAAGAGGCACTTGCAGCATTATATATTTGTTTGGGAAAGTATAACATCATGGGTGTTGCTTATCTCACATAAGTATGATATGTACAGGATATATAAATTAAAATATTAATATGTTGATCTCAAAGAAAGTAAAACATACACTATGTTTACAATGTTATTGAGGGGTAAAAGATATTTCTAAAAAGTATTATACACATTGATGTTATTATACATAGGTTTAGTTTGCATATTGTTTGTAAGTTCACTGAATATAAAAATTAGTATAATCTCATCCGAACAAAGTTATGATATCTAGGTTGCGGATTTCATACAAATTGCTTCTTTAAATTTTAGATGGATATGAGTTCACACAAATGACTTTTTACTTCACTACTTTGCAATCTCAAGATGCATATCAGGTAAGGTTTAAAAGGATATATGGAGCTAGTTGGTAATGTTGTGATGGATTTATTCAACTTACAAATATTGTAGGGTTGAAAGGCGTCAAATTTCAATAGGAATATGTCCTATGAGATTCATTAAAGATACAAGCCTATAACAATTTTTCCATGGAAAGATTCCATTAAATAGAATAAAACTCATCAAGAAAGTTTCATAAACGACATGCATATCCAATTTGAAGATAAGCTATTCTTAGTATCATTTGTAGGGTGTATTATAACTAGTGGTAAATTTAGAGGGAAAATGGTGGAATTATGTCTCATATCCAAGGGATTTATGATTTTGTTTTACAACATATCCATGTCTTGGTTGGTTTATGAACATCGTAGAAATACCAAGGTTAAAATGATATTTCGTAACTAATTCCATCAATATAAACCCAAGGATCGTTGAGAATATATAAGATAGACTCAAGTGATTGTTGAATTAATGGTTACTAGGTTATCTTGCTTCGAGGACGTTGCACCTTGAAGAGGGAAGGAAAAGAGATTGAATAAATGATTTTGTTTTCGAATGAAGAAGTTCTTGGTTTCCATCTTGCTACTTGAAATTTCTCTAGAGAATTGATTGCATTTGTGCAAATAGCTATTGAGAAAAACATCATCATTTCCGCTTGACATTTTGGGCTTATGTACGTAATGGTAAAGGCTTGAATTTTATTTTCATGAGAATGTTTGAATGGTGGAACTTGCTAGGAAGAGTATTTACATGATGGAGTGACTTTATGCTTTAGCATATAAATCATGCTCAAGGAAATATGAAATAGATTGAAATTTTGCATTGCCAAAGTTCCATATGCCTTGATTTTTTGCTTTACAATCTTTGGGAAAATGCTCATTTGATAGTGTTGAATGAGCTTGTGATTTTGCTAGAGTGAGGTGATTATCTGATTGAAAATCATTAAAAGAGTATTTAGAGGCATTTTGAGCATTAGTTTGTAATTTAGTTGACTAATTGGAAAAAATTTCTATGGTTGTCCTTATAGTTTTCAAAGCATGGCCTGGAGGGTATGCTAGCCTTTAGAGTCTCTTCAATATTTTAATCACAGGAGGTAGTATTGAGCAATATAGGTGGTAGTATTTCCAAAGAATTAGAATAATTTGAATTGTGAGCTTCCATATTGTTGAGTTGTAATAGAAGTGAAATCAATTATGTGATCAAGCCGGATTGATGAGTACACACCTATTATGAAGAGTAAGAAACTAGTAGGCCAAGGATTGGTTATGTATTGGGATTAGATAAGAATAATTACCATGTGAGGGATAAATCACTGGAGTTTAACCATTCCTTCATGTATGTGGATAAAGCATGATAGAAAACTTAAAATATTATGACCTAGTGTCCACCAGTGGGCAGAAAGGGACATTTTATTTGATGATCTTGTGGGAGACCATAACCATGGAGAAGAATATTACAAGTAACATGTTATGGGTTGGGGACAATTCAATCTACTACTTATGCCAACAATTCATGTTCCTTATATTGGAGTTATGATGTTGAAGTCTCAAAGAATGGTTTGAGTGTTGCTCGATGATGGTGTTGTGGGATTGGACTTTTATGCCTGGGTGATGTTTAAATTGTCATGGATATTCCACTAGAATAGTTCATCACAACAAATCTAATAAATAAAACTGAAATATACACTGTGAAGGTTAAACTCCTCTAGATTCCAAAATATTTAGTTATTGATTTTAAGCTTATGCATGAAATAGATAAAATGAAAAAAATAGAGAACAGTAAAGTACAATCACACACCATCCACAAGATAACACAAATATTTACTCTAGGAAACCCTTACGAAAACCCAGCTAGAAGGTGAGGTTGTTATGCTCTCTTTTCTCTGGTATGCAAATAATGAAAGTACAAAGGAGAAGGCACTCTCTATGGAGTTACCTGATACCTATGGCATGTTAAGCTGCTACAAAACATTAAACCTATTTGTTATTCTCTCTAATTTCCCACTCCCAAAAATTTTCTCTATTATGGAACAAAATACAATAACATAGAATGGAACCCTATCTCCTCCTAGTGGCCCGATATTTAATATACTGTGATATCCATCTAGGGGTAGGTTTTTTACTTCCTCAACCCTAAATTGTGGTAGGGTTTTGAACCTTCTAAAATATTCTTGAAATCCCTCACTTGGATAGCCCCATATGCATGAGTAATGGGGGTTGACGTGGCATCCTCTCGTACCATGGTGGTCTACACAATAGGTCAACTTACAAGAGGAATAAATTTTGCATAGAACTCTGATTGATGAACGGTTTGAATCGTTGAAAGGTCTCAAAGTGAAGAACACCATCATGGGGGTGTGCATATGATCCAAACAACAAAACCCAAAAAAACAATCTTTAATGCCTTAAAATGGCTCTGAAAGGTTTCAGACCCCAATTTTCCAAACTGGGACCTACCACTAAAATGACCCTCCAAGTTGATTCCTCCATTTGTTTCCACTCTGAAATAATTGAGATAGATGAAAAATAATATAATGATCCAATCTGGATCATATCTTTGTTGATGTTTGTAACATCGAACAGGTATTTCCACATAGGTCTAGGTGTCTAGAGTAAAGTGCTTTTATTAGTGAGTTCGGTTTTATTTAAAGAAATGTTTTAATCAGAATTAGTGAATCAAATAATATCCATTGATGATCTAGGAGGATCTCGGTGGCCACCCACCTTGTCCAACTGCCTCAAAATAGTTCTTTTGAAACTTACTATTTTTAACAGTTTTTCGATTTCTGAACTTCCGGGGCCATTTTGAGGGCCTAAACGATGTTTTTTCGCGATAGCTCCTCGTCAATACCTTTCCAACAAGCTATAGCGCACCCTAAATGGAGATCGTATGCAAAATTTACAACCCCGAGAAGTTGATGTACTAACTTACCCCAACGGGGCCCACATGACTTTTGGCGCTTCATCTCCTAGGGTTAGGTTTTTGGATGTCTAGGGTTTATTCTTTCATGATTATTGTAAAAAGGCCTCCAGAGCCTCATTGTAATCATCTTCTTGTGAATGAGCGTATTCACCGCATCTCTTCTCAGAGATAAGTTGCCACCATTCTAGCAAGCTTTACAGTTTCAACATATTTCTTATTTAATAGAAATCCAAATTTATTGTATCTTTGTTGTTATTCACTGTGTCTCTGCGTTAATATTATAAATCTATGTTTCCATTTCGTTCTTCTCATAAATCTGGATCAGTCATTTTTTAGTGCTTGTCCCCAACGCAGTCAGGGTATAGAGAGTTGGGTATCGAGCTCGTTTCTCTTGAGGGAAATTGTTCTTGCATTCCCAAGAAACTTTCCATGGTGGGAGAAAAGAAAGAAGAAGGGACAGGAGATCCTTTCAAAATGTTGCTCGAGGAAGCCCTCGAGCAACAGAGGAACGAGATGATGGAAAGCTTTGCACAAATCCTTTGACGGCTTCTGAAAAACAACGCATCTACCTCGAGCGGAGGTGCCACCCCCTTCAAGGTACAGATCAACTTTGGTATTTCTATATTTGAAGTTCATATAGATGCAGATGTTGTAGACAAATCGTTGAATCTGCTAGAAGTGTATTTTTCTGTCCATAACTTTTCGAATAGAGAAAACGTTACTTTTACACTCCTCAAAGTCGTCCCCGATGTCAAAGATTGGTGGGAGACTTTGTGTGAGCAAAAGGAAATGGAGTAACCCTCATTATTTACAATCACACTTACTTGGGAATCCTTCAAGGATATCATTAAGGAACAATACTACCATGTTGGAAGTTATGACGACTTGTATACAAAATTGACCACACTGCGACAGGAAAGGGACCAAGCAGTGCAAGAGTTCACAAATATCTTCCATACCTTGCACACCAAGTTGGGTATCAAAGATTTTGAGCGACATATGGTGCTCAAGTATTGTGGTGGTATACATAGATACATCTAGGAAGAAATGGATTTTTTGGACATCTCGTCCTTAGGCACGGCCTATTGATATGTCGTCAAAATCGAGCAGAAGCTTAAATTAAAGACGCGGCAATTCGGGTCTGGGAACCCCTCATAGAATAAGCAAGGCAAGGGAAGCCCCAACCAGCAGAACAAAGGACATAGCAAATATGGGCAGCGTCAGGACAACCAGTCGAAGCTGCAAGCAAATAAGGACAACGAAAAGATGAAGAAAGATGTCGAAAAGTGGTGTGACTTCCCTAAAATCCCCTAGCATAACATTGTTTATTGTTGCTCAAAGAAGTCACTAGTGGCAAAGGTGAAAGCCTATTAATCAGATGCGGGTTCTGAATCTGAGTCAGAACCAAAAAAGGCGAGATGGATCATTGACGTGGAACCCAGTGATACCGTTGCTACCACCAAG
The DNA here is from genome assembly GCA_010110895.2 of Picea sitchensis. NCBI lineage: Eukaryota > Viridiplantae > Streptophyta > Pinopsida > Pinales > Pinaceae > Picea > Picea sitchensis. Next base: position 351,479 of record SNQJ01S0007183.1, read on the forward strand.
ATCCATCCTGGTGAACCTGATGAGCCAGAGGAAGGTGAGCACCTCTTTCATTCACAAATGTGGATGAAATGCACTCGGTTTCACTTCATCGTTGATAGCGGTAGCTAGAAGAACCTTGTATCAATGGAGGTCGTCAAGCGGATATCCCTACCAACAACGTCGCACCCGCAACCCTACACCATCGGATGGCTCCGCCAAGGGATCGATCTTTGCGTCAGTCAACAGTGTCACTTGTCATACGGAATCAAGTCATTCAAATATGAGGTATTATGTGATGTTTCCCCCCTTGAATTTTGTGATGTTATTTTGGGCCAACCTTATTTATGAAAACTTCATGTTGTATATGAGTCTATGTCTCATAGTGTTATTATTACTTTGAACAGGAAATTGTACAGGATACCTGAGGTAGTCCCACCTAGTGCCATTTCCTTGATCTATGCAAATCAATGCAAGAAGGTCATCTCTCATACCAAGAAGTTTGTCTTCTTCCTGATTCACTCTCGGAGTGAGCAAAATATTGCAGCCATATCCACGGCCTCTGCAACCAACCTCTCCATGCAGCAGAAGCAAGTGGACAAGGTCATGGAAGAATACAAATACATCTTCTCCTCACCTATTGGGGTACCTCTGCACTGTTAGGTCAGGCATTCCATTGATTTGACCCACAGATCACAGCGACCCAATGGACCAGTATATCGTCACTCTCTGTTAGAAAACAAGGAGATCCATTGTTAGATCCAATAATTGTTCTACAAGGGGCACATCTAACCCATCTCATTGCCTTATGGCAGCCCGATCGTGCTTGTGCAGAAGAAATATGGGACCTGGCAACTATGCATTGATTATCGGGCCCTAAATAAAATCACAGTCAGGAACTAGTACTTGATTTCCCAAATCGGTGATCTCCTTGATCGGGTCAAGGGAGCCAAATACTTCAGTAAGATTGATTTGAATTCTAGTTACCATCAGGTCCCAATAGAGCAGACAGATGTATGGAAAACTGCCTTCAAGTCAAAAGAAGGTCTTTTTGAATGGTTGGTCATGCCCTTTTGTTTGAAAAATGTCCCAGCAACTTTCATGAGGTTGATGGACGATATCTTGCATCCTTTCACCAATTATTTTGTAGTGGTGTACCTAGATGAAATCCTCATCTACAACAAGATTTGGGTGGAACACTTGCAGCACATTCAACAGGTTCTGCACACTCTATGGCATCACAAGCTATATGCCAACTTGGAAAAATGCTCCTTCAGCATGGATAGATTCCACTACCTAGGATACATTGTCAATGCGCAGAGTGTGCATGTGGATCCATCCAAGATCCAAGTCATTTGTGACTGGACAGCCCAAACCATGCTCACTAAGCTTCGGAGCTTCTTAGGCCTTGTCCATTTCTATCACAGGTTTGTGTTGGGATTCTCCCATATTGCATGGGCTCTCGACCAAATAACCAGAGGTGGTGGTAAGGAAAAATTTGTGTGGGGCCTGTCCCAACAGAAAGAGTTCGATGATCTCAAGCAATGATTATGCTCTCTGTCGCGATGCTTTCATTACCTGACATGCAACATCCTTTTGAGATCGAGACAAATGCTTCAACCTATGTTGCGGGCGCAGTCATCACTCAGTATGGCCACACTGTGGCCTATCATTGTGAGACACTATCAGATGTCTTATGTAAGTACCCTACTTACGACAAGGAAATGTACTCCATTGTGCAAGCCTACCGCTAGTGGAGGCATTACATTCTCAGGAAGGACATAATCATCCACACTGATCATAATTCGTTGTAGTTCATGCAGACATAAGGTAAATTGTAGAATAACCACCATCATAAGTGGTCCACATATATGCAGCAGTTCCACCTCAACATCAAGTATAAAACAGGAAGTACCAATCGATCAGTTGATTGCCTCAATCGAACTCCATTTGCGGCACTCACCATAGTGCTCAATTATTTCGGCCATGAGATCTTCAGATGGCCCCACCTCTATGAGACATATCCTGACTTCGCCAACACCTACCAGATGTTGGGCGCAAACACAGTTGCCACCAATTTCCATCTTCGGGATGGGTTGTTGTGCCATCTGGGCCATCGATGTGTTCCATCAAGCAATCAAGAAAACCTGATTTGGGAATCCCACTACATTCGGGTGGAAGGACACTTCGGCATGGAAAAGACAGTGGCAGTGTTGCAGCGACATTTCTATTGGTCGAAACTTTGACAGGATGTCAGCAAGTATATTCGGTCTCGCATTGCCTGCACTATTGCCAAACTAGCCATTAAGAAACAAGGCCTATACACTCCTTTTCCTACTCCTGACATGCCCTGGGAATCCATCTTAATGGACTATATGCCGAGCCTTATGTCCAACAAGTGGGGAAATGACTGTGTTTTGTGGTTGTTGATCGCTTTTCCAAGATGGTGATTCTCGTTGCCTGCAAGAAGAGCATCAAAGTGGAGGCTACTGCCAAGATATTTTTTGAACAAGTGTGGGTCCACTTTGAGATCCCACAAACCATTATATTATATCGAGATAGTCGGTTTCTCAGCACATTTTGTCGAGCCTCTGGTCACTACTAGACACCAAGGTCACCAAGTCCATTGCCTTCCACCCCTAGACGGATGGAAAAACTGAGGTTGTTAACCGGATGATCATGCACATCCTGCGCATGTACAATTCCAAGCACCCATGCACCTGGGATGAGAGTCTTCCCCATGTTTAGATTAGCTAAAACAAAGCCATACATAGCTCAACCAGCCACAACGCCTTTCAGGTGAGGTTGGGATTTCAACCATTGGGTCCCATGGATGTTACACTACCCCTTGCGGCCACCTAGGCAGACTCGTCGCATCCTTCAACTGGAGCTGACAAAGCCACCCAGTTCATTGAGAGGATCCAGCACATCCTCCAACAGGTTTAGGATATTTTATAGAATTCCAATGCCAAGTACAAGAAGCACCATGATCAACACCAGATGCCACATTAGTTTCAAGAGGGAAACAAAGTTTGGTTGCACTTGCAGAAAGAACACCTTACAGGGCCTCATTAGAAGCCTCGACCACTCTGTTATGGACCCTACACCATCACCAAGGTTGTGGGTGACATTGCTTTTGAGCTCAACCTTCCCCCATTCCTTGGCTTGCACCCAGTATTTAATGTGGACGACCTTCGGCCTTATTTTCCACCATTATTGGACACCTCGGATCCTCTCAATGAACTGGAGCTGAAAAATCCACCCACTTCATTGAGAGGATCCAGCACATCCTCCAACAGGTTCAGGATATTTTATATAATTCCAATGCCAAGTACAAGAAGCACCATGATCAACAATGGGTGCCACACCAGTTTCAGGTGGGAAACAAATTTTGGTTGCACTTGTAGAAAGAATGCCTTACAGGGCCTCATTGGGAGCTTTGACCACTCTGTTATGGACCCTAAACCATCACCAAGGTTGTGGGTGACAATTCTTTTGAGATCAACCTTCCCCCATTCCTTGGCTTGCACCCAATATTCAATGTGGACCACCTTCGGCCTTATTTTCCACCATTATTGGACACCTCAGAGATAATAGAATAGTTGACACCAACGGAACTCAACCCTGAATGCATGGAATAGGAATCCACTGATCATATTTTGGACACACATGTCAAGGTCACTCGCCAGCAGAGGATCCATCTTTATCAGGTTGTCAAAGCAGGGCAACTCCTGCACCAAGGAAAGTGGCTCACCCGAGGCCAAATTCAGTAGAAATTTCCTCATTTGATGGGGGAACCCAATGCAATGGATACCATTTCTTCCTAATGGGGGAGGATTTATCTAGGAGGATCTAGGTGTCCACCCACCTTGTCCAACTAGATCAAAACGATTCTTTGGCAACCTATTATTTTTAGCAGTTTTTCAGTTTATGAACTTCTGGGGCCATTTTGAGGACCTAAACGATGCTTTTTCACGATCAGAAACCTCAATGATAACTAAAGGCTTTAATTGATCCCCATAAATGAATCTCCTTTCCAATACCTTTCCAACGAGCTATTTCACTCCCTAAACGGAGATCGTATGCAAAAGTTACGACCCTGGGAAGTTGATGTACTAACTTACCCCAACAGGGCCCACATGACTTTTGGCGCTTCATCTCCTAGGGTTAGGTTTTTGGATGTCTAGGGTTTTGGATTTAATTTTTATTGTAAAAAGGCCTTCATAGCCTCATTGTACTCATCTTCTTGCGAATGAGCGTAGCCGTCACATCTACTCTCAAAGATAAGTTGCCACCATTCTAGCAAGCTTGTTTAAGTCTGCATTTTATAGTTTCAACATATTTCTTATTTAATAGAAGTCCAGTTTTATTGTATCTTTTTCGTTATTCACTGTGTCTCTATGTTAATATTATAAATCTATGTTTTCATTTCGTTTTGCTCATAAATCCAGATCAATTGATCTCAAGTGAGGTGAGAAGTAATCTCGGTCGTCAATCACTTTGAAGATTAAGGTTAGGTCATAAATCGAGATTAGAAAAGAAAGGCTAGGGTAAAGGAGAAGATACTTTTCACACAGAAATAGCAAAGAATGACTTTTTCTAGTGGATTCATTCGAGAGTGTAGAAGCAAAGAATGACTTTTTCTTACACTTGAGAGAGAAAAGAATGAATCTTTCTCAATAGATTAGATCATGAAGGACTTTGATTCAAGTAGATCTTGGATAGGTGGAGAAGGACTTCCATCTAGAGATCTAGTTAGGGAAAATACATAATAGAGGCAATCGCAAGTGGGTTTTAACTGATTGAAGTTGCAGCAGTGGGATAGCATCGTGCGAAGTTGTCATACTGTATTTGAGTGTGTGTATGTGGATCTTAGTGGAGACATGCACATATATGCGGGTTTTCTTAAGGAAAGGTACATACATCTTAGGAAGCATGAAAGTACAAGGTTGTATAGCAGCGCAAGAGAGAGCTAGGGTTTGCAAGTTCTTTCTAACATTTTTTGTATTTCTCTGTGGGCCAATTTCATAGGTACGAGAGTCCTTGTAAGATTTGAAGTTATTTGAATGATAAGCTTAGTTGATGGGAAGAATATGTTTGTGTATTGTGGTTGAGATTTTGGTTTCCAGTATTGCTTCTCCTATCTTTATTTGTGTTGATTATTTCAGCAAGTGTATGTTATTTTGTGAGCTGCAATTTATTTATAGTAAGGAAATCACTAGATAACAAAATACCTAGGTGTTGGAGTAAGGATTTCAACATGGTATCAAAGTGAATTCTCTGAGAGGAAGCTAGATCTCGGATCCATAGAAATTGATAGCAAATATATCAAATCTGCAGGAGATCTTAGCAGATCCATAACCAGCAGGAAGAAATCAAAGGATAGATTTATGGGAAATAGTCGTATTGAGGCAGAACTAGGGTTTTGTAGTTTTACGGATTTGTAAGCAGGTTGCAGAAGGAACGGGAGCGTATATGTAAGGCCTTTCATACAGAGCCTCAAAATAAATAAACATTTATTCATCTTCTACTAAAATAAATTCAATTTAGTTCAAGGTTTTCCTTTTCATGATTTTCTTTATACTAGGAATTATATCAACGGCAGCATAATAATCAACAACAAAATAATAACAGCATAATAACCACAGATCAACTAGTAAAATGCACAAAATACGTACCCCAACCTATAGATTAGTTGATTTGGCCCCTTTTTTGGTTGTCCTTGCTTTGTCCAAACTACCCCAAACTAAATATTAACCTCCCAACCAACTAGGAATATTCTCTATGTCTCCCTAGCTCCATGAATCCTTAGGGTTTCCTAGCCCTCGAGCCCAAAATTCCTAGCAACAACAGTGTCTATGTGAGAGTTCCCAAAAACCAATTTTCTCACCAATATCCTCCTCCTTTCAGAATTTCTTCCTCCTTCTTCTTCCCCCAATTTCACCTCCCAAAAACCAAAACAACAAAATACCCCTCTCCAAGTCCTCTCCCCTCTTCCTTATCCTCCTCCCTTGAATCCCTATCCCTCATTCAATTCTCCAACTGCCTTATCCCCCCATTAATTCCTCAACAACCTTATCCCTCCCATTAATTACTTCACCTACCAATTTAATAATATTATAATAAAAGACTCAATGAATTTATTTTGATAATTAATTAAATTAAATTTAACAACCATGATAATTAACTAACTAATTAGAGTTGTTACATACACCCACCCTTCAAGAAACTTCATCCCAAAGTTAGAGTAATTTACAATACAAGGGTAATGACACATAGTTCATACATCCACATCAAATAAACAGCATCATCAGTTTGAAAACAGTTATACATACTAGTGTACATGTGCAAGGAATGCATGTGTAGCTAGCACATACAGGACTCGCACATGTACTAATGACAATAATTATCACACCTATAGTAATTCGTGTATGCGTCCAATCCAATCAACAAGACCATTCATTTCATAAAAGATAGTAAACCATTTAAAATGTTCACAAAATCCCTCAATTATAATAATTTATCACAAACAACATTCATTTAGATAATTGTAGTTTGGTTAAGCAATTATAAATATACATATATACATATTTTCTTTTCAAAAAGAGGGAAAACAATAAATTCTACTATAAGGTGAAATCCCCACACACTCTCAACTACTTTTATTCATCCTTCCTAACTTAATTCCTTTGTTGGACTATATTGGAGCTTCAACTAGATTTACCTAAATCCAAATAGAACCCGTAAGCGAAAGTGTCAAATCTCTTGACCAAGCTTCCCCAGCAAGCAATTGGCAGTCATCATCACACGTCTAGTGGAGCGTGAGCTAACACCGTCCTCCCATGACTCCGGGTTTCAGAGGATACACGGTGGGAAATGCCTCCGCCCCTCTTAATAGAACTAGGGTCAACACCCTACCATGGACCATATAGTGGCACTGTGTTGCTAGGAATTTTGTCATCATATATTCAGTTTTAGGCAGTCTTGCCACCTGAAAAACCTGTACTTGTCCACATATCATAGCAATGCATTTGAGCCAATATAATTTCACATACAAAATTCATACCATATTGTTTCATGGTCGATGTTCATGACATCAACCTTTTATCATCATTATTCTTTAGCTATTTCATAGCCTATTGACCTGCATATTAGTATATAACGCAAACCATACATGTCCATGCATTATCATCATGTAAATTCATTTAATCATAATAATATGGTATCCACATACCAACAACTTTAAATGTCAAAATTTTCAAGTTAGAAATAGATTGCATAATATCCATCATAATTCAAATAACGTTAAACATTCATAGAATTGACCTTCACATAGGTTCATATGTCTTAAAATTTCAAGTGTATCATTAATAGTTTCACAGTGAATAGAAAACAAAAGATGATTAGACCTTAAGTAATTCTAGTTGTCTAAGTCAAAAGGTGGCATTACATACACCCAACCTTCGGGAAAACATATTCTTGAGGTGTTCAAAAAGTGAGGGATGATATCGTCGTACTTTCTTTGCATCCTCCCAAGTAGCATATCTTGGGCTATACTTGTCCCACTGGACCTTAACTTTGTCTATCAAACGGTTCCTGACCTGTCGGACCCTACGGTCCAATATGCATAACGGTTCTACCGTGAGGGTTCCTGAGTTCGATACCTACAATTCCTTCCAATTCAGTTTATGAGATTCATTAGCAACATAATGACATAGAAAAAATACATGAAAAACATTGTGAGTTTTATGCAAGTGGGGTGGAAGTACGAGACGATAGCAAACGGGTCCAATTATCTCTTGTATTTTTAACAGTCCTATAAATCGAGACGACAACGTTTTCCCCTTCCCGAACCGAATGGTACTCTTATTAGGCCTTATACGAACGAAAACCTGATCTCCCACTTTATAACTTTGGTTAGTCCTATGTGCATCAACATAACTTTTATGTCTATCATGTTCTTCCTTTAGTTGTTTCCTAATCTGAATCACTTGTTCCTCCATCTCTTGAATCAATTCTAGCCCAACTATTACTCGGTCTTATAACCTTTCCCAACTCAACGGTGTCATGCATGGCCTTCCATACAGAGCTTCATAGGGTGGCATTCCAATGGAGATATGAAAATTGTTATTGTAGGAGAACTCTACCAAAGGTAGGTACTTCTCCCAATGGGTTTGATTATCCATAACATACATCCTAAGCATGTATTCCAAAACCTTATTTACTCTTTCAGTTTTCCCATCTATTTTGGGATGATATGTTGTGCCTAAGTTCAACTGATTTCCCAATGTTGACTGTAAACTTTTCGAAAACCTAGATGTGAATCGGGAGTCCCTATCTGAAATGATCTTCTTGGATAACCCATGCAGACAGATGACCTCACTTATAAACATGTGTTCCACATCAGTGATGTCATAAGTGTCTCTAACCGGAATAAAATGAGCACTCTTGGTCAACCTATCAACTATCACAAGAATGGCATTGTGTCTATGCAATGTGAGTGGAAATCCCACAACAAAATCCATAGAAATGACTTCCCACTTGGACATAGGAACAATATGCAGTTGTAGGAGACATGTCGGGTGGTGGTGGTCAGCCTTCACTTCTTAACATTCTAGGCACTTGGCAATGAAATGTACTACATCACGCTTCATGCCTACCTAGAAGAAAAGCTTCTTCAAGTCTACGTACATTTTCTTCACACCCGGATGTGCACATTAAAGTGCTCTATGGGTTCCTTAAGTATGATGCTTTGAATATCCCCACCTTCACGTATGTACATCCTTCCCTGATATATTAATAATCCATCTGCTTCCAGGCTATATCCTTCATACTTTGGATCTAATTTCCTTCAACTCTGAAGGGTTGAAGTAACCTTTAAATACCAACTATCTCCAAGAAGTTGCCCCAACACACACTCCCTCAGATTAACTTTTAAGGGTACCAAGGAGAAGACACGTGGTCTCCTGCTCAAGGCATCCGTGACCATATTCTCCTTTCCATTAATGTATGAAATTCAAAAATCGTACTCACTCATAAACTCACTCCATCGCCTCTTCCTAGAATTCAGTTCCCTTTGAGTGAAGAGATGATTTAAGCTTTCATGGTTTTTTTTTAGCTCAAAAATTCTCCCCACTAGATAATGCCTCCAAAGCTTCAGAGCTAGCATTACAGCTTCCAACTCTAAATCATGAGTAGCGTAAATCTCCTCGTGTTGCTTCAAATTTCTTGATGCATACGCTATCACTCCCCCATCCCACATTATCATGGCCCCCAATCCTTTCTTCGAGGCATCTGTGCAGACTATGAAGTATTTTCCCATATACAACACTCGTAGAATTGGTGCACCGGTTAGTAACCTCTTAAGCTTGATGAATGCAGTATCACATTCCTCTGTCAATTCATACTTGACCCCCTTGCGTTGCAAGGTGGTGATGGGTTTCTCTATCCTAGAGAACCCTTTCACGAACCTTCGATAATAACCAGCGAGCCCCATGAAGCTTCTCACCTCATGAGAATTTTTCGACATTAGCCATTCCATAATGGCCTTTACCTTTTCTGGATCCACGGAGATTCCTTCACCAAAAATGATATGACCTAAATAGTGAATTTATTTCTGAAAGAAAGAACTCTTCGACAACTTTCCATACAATTTTTTCTCTCTAAGGCATGACAACACCACTCGCAAGTGTTCCTCGTGTTCTCTTTCGTTCTTGGAATAGATGAGGATATCATCCAGAAAGACCTATACAAAGCGGTCTAAGTACTTTCGGAATACACCATTCATGAAGCACATGAATACTTTTGGCACATTAGTCAAACCAAAAGGTACTACAATGAACTCATAATGCCCAAATCAAGTTCGAAAGGTCATTTTAGGAAAATCTCCTTCCTTAATCCTTAACTGGTGATACCCTGATCGCAGATCAATTTTTGAGAACATTGTTGCTCTTTTCATCTGATCAAAGAGATCATCTATCTGTGGCATTGGGTACCTATTTTTCACTGTAGCACGGTTCAAGTCCCTATAATCTATACACAGTCATAAAGAACCATCCTTCTTCTTGACAAAAATTATTGGTGCACCCCAAGGTGAGACACTAGGCCTTATTGGCACTAAGTCAAGTAGTTCCTTCAACTGCATCTACAGCTCACAAAGTTCTAGTGTTGTCATCCTATATGGTGTCTTGGAAATTGGCTTCGCACTAGGTTTTCTCTCAATGTTCAAATCAAGCTCCTTCTCGGGTGGTAACCATGGCAACTCTTTCAGAAAGACATCCTTACACTTCGACAATACTGGATATTGATCCAAGGAGGGTCCTTTCCCTTCATTTATTTCTTTCACTACATATAATAGAAAACCTTGCCTCATGCAATGTTTAACCCTCATGGTCGAGATAAAGCATAGAGACACTTTCCTTCGTACACTGTGGATATCTACCGACCTTCCTTCATCGTCAACACAAAGCACCCTTTTCGCGAAACAATCTACCAAAGCTCGATGGGCTTCTAACCAATCCATTCTAATGATTAGGTCATACCTCCCTAGAGCAGTGACATACACCTTCAACCTAGTAGTACACACTCCCAGGTCTACTAGACAATTATCGAGGCTAGGTCCTACCACTTGTTTTTCCCCCTGAATCCATCTCAACTTGTTTAAAGTCATCGTGCTCGTAGGCTACCAACCCACACTTTTCTAATGCACAAGGTGAATTGAAACTATCTGTAGCACCAGAATCAAATAAAATTTTAACATTGACATGATTTAGCATACCTAACGACTCCACCACTGTGTCCTATATCTTCCTCCCCTAGAGAATGTCCTAGGGGCCTTCCCCATTAATCAAGGATGTTGTGGAATGGTTGACCTCATACCTCTGTTTAATCTCATATTCCCCTCTGCGTAATGATCATTTTCAACTACTTCGGCTACTAACGATCGTTTCCACATCCGTACCATGGCCCTTATCTTAGGGTTTAACCCGTACACAAAATGTTCTGATTGTCATTGATTGGTATCCATGTACGAGACATATTTTACTAACTCCATGAACCCAATCTCATACTCTTCCACGGTCCTATTCCCCTAAAATAGAGCATGGAATTCTCCAACCTGTTGTTCCTCATAGTAAGCAGGAAAATATTTCCTCTGGAACCTTTCCTCAAAAATCTCCCAAGAGACGGTGTCTGGGATAAGGTGTGACTTCCTCTCCAGATTACCCCACCATTTCAAGGCACTATCCCTCAACTGAAATATTGTTATATTCGCCTTTGATGTGGAAGCATAGTATCCTAAGGAAAAACATCACATCATTCCTTCCAACCATGCCTCTACACATCCACTTACACGACCCCCAGCAAACTCTGGGAGTTTGATCTTCTATAGTTCTCTAGTGATGTCCCCTAGTGGATGCCCTCCCTCTGAGTCCCTTGACGCTTCAGGGTTACCCACTCTAGATGGTGGGGGTTCCACTTCGATATCTATTGAATGGCGTCCCTTTAATGTCTCATTAATAGCCTCCAAAGAGCACAAAATGAGAGCTAATTTAGACGATGGTGGTGGAAGCGTCGGCGTTGGCGTTCCTTGCGACGATGCCCCTCGGCCTCGATTTCCTTGAGTCCTAACCATTTTAAATGATTGAATATGCATCAACCAAATGCTAGGTGTGATTCCACATTTTATCAAACTTGTACTTTCAAACATAGGGTTAGGCATAAGTTTTTTTTACTTGTTTGTAAACATACATTACTCTATTTAGGGTAAGTGGCTAAAAGTCGGGTCAAAAGCCTCTAAGCTTGGTAACTTCATTCATGAATCCTAACAACTCTCTCACCTTTCTTGCTATGATAACACTACATCGTACTTTCTAATTACCCCAACTTATTTATTTGGCATGCATGAACTTTCCCCTCCCTTGGCCTTTTATAGCCCTCTATACCTTTATAAGTTTTAAGATTTTTTTTTTGTAATTCTAACCATACATCAATTAATTATTACAACCAATAACCTTTGAACATAAATTAAATCCATTAACCTAATTTTCAAATTTTAATCCCCTTAATATTATACTAATATTAATCCACATATTAGGACTAATCACTATTATTAATCTTATATTAACACGACATTTAAAATTAATATATATATAAATTCCAAATCCCCCCTTTTTTTAAAAAAAACTTATATATATATATATATATATGAATACATAAGTGATAGTTTATTATTATATACCATATATTATGGCCTTAATAAACCTTTATATTAATATTTAACACCAATATTAATATTTAACCTACATATTCAATATTAATATAATATATAACCCGAATAAACTTTAATGATATTTAGCACCTTAATATAACATTAAGGTAACCTTTGATTT
>SNQJ01S0007183.1:363893-382180 GCA_010110895.2 Picea sitchensis
AATCCATTCAAACCCTACCCCCACTCTCACTCGCACTCCATGCATCATTCCTCCCCGACCGCCCTGTAGGCCAAGGGCTCCTCTTCCTCTTCCTTTGCAAGATTGGACTAGTTAGGCTGAGAGAGGATTATCTTCTCAAATTTCTCCACCTTTCTCACCTCCTTGCAGACTTCATTGTAGTCGTTGAAGTTGGGGTCTCTAGTTCTCACTTTCACATTTGCCTTATGGCTCATGCTTCGCCCCCGTTTCCATTGCGATTGCTAAGTCCAGAATTGGGAAATATTCATTGTCGTTCGTGGTCGTATTCTGGTCATCGTTATGGGTAGAGCTTCAACCCTCTCTAATGGCACTTTCACTAGACTATAACTTCAGCCATGGCGCTAACTTGGATGCATCGAACACCCTTGGCACCCCATTCGGGCTCCTTTACGTTGGATTCAGGGTTTTTTTATATTGGTTGCAAGGGAGTTTGGGCCAACTCAAAACGATTCAAAAAAAAAAAAAAAAAAGTGGTCATTCAAAAATGAATGAGGCAAAACATAGGAGTAATATCCCACATACCCATTGTTATAGTTATATTTATGAGAGAAATCCATGCCAAGAACATAGGAGTAGAGTGGATTGGTCGTCTCTTTCCTTTTGTCTTTTCCTCCCTACTTCCAGAAGAGAGGAGCGACAGAGTAAGTTGCTTGGTTTTGGGGCATGACTGGGGAGGATCTCCCTGATTATATTTGTGCATGCGCTCACTTCTCAGACATCTCAATCTGAAGAGGTTCCTTACTAGACCAGATATCTCTTTCTTATCTCATCTTGAGGCAGCTCAGAAAAAAACCACTAAGAAGCAGAGACGACAAGGATGGGCACTACATGTTTGAACTTGGAGAGAATTTGACGCCTTGATAAAAAATACTCAGCAAAATGAGTGAAGGAACATTTGGTCAAGTTCTAGGATGTTGGGACCGAAAATCAAAGGATCTTGTGGCCATCGAAATCATTTGTGGCTTAAAAGTACCGAGAGGCTGCAATGATAGAAGTTGATGTGCTTCGTGCAGTTGGAAAATATAATAGAAATGGCGCACATTGTGTGCAGATGCGCAAATGGTTTGACTATCGTAATCACACTTGCATAGCCAGTATTTTGTAGCAGTTCATATCTTCATTCTTTTTTTTTATTTACAAAAAAAAACTTGAGAGTAGTATGCATGATATATATGGTTGTTACAGTGTGTGTTTAAGGTTGTGGATGGATGTAAAAATAGGTCTTTGTAAGAGGGAGTGTACTGCATAGCCTTTGGTCGTGGCTTGGAGTTTGGCCTTGGGTGCTAACTTGGTGTTGAATGATTTCGCATGTGACTTGACTTTGGTATATCTCTTGGGTGCTACAGGTTGAGGAATCGTTGGTATTATTGCTTGACATCAGTCCATCAATGTACAATCACCTCCATTATGTAGAAAGAGACATATATACGCTTGTACGCAGGAAGGTTTATTTTAGTAAGAGTGATGAAGAAAGGCTTGTCCTATTTGGAGCTGAAGAACCTGACAATGATTTGCAGAAGGAAGTTGGCGGCTATGAGAGTGTAGTTTTTTTCTGACCTATCAAGGTTGTTGATGAGGACCTCCTTGAATCCTTAAGTAAGCTACCAAGAGGAATGGCTCCAGGTGCTTAGCTTGTAGACTTGGAAATTGGGCTCAATGCCCAATAATTTATTTATTTGTTTATTTGTTTATTTTATTTGCAAAAAAAAAATTGTATATGTTATTGCTTTCTTTTTTTTGCAAGTTATCATGCAACAGCAAGTTAAACATACATAAACATATTTTGGTTCTATCATTATGAAGTACATGTTTTTAGAAATTCTCCTCATTTATTTATCAGTTAGAATTTGGACTTGGAAAGCTCCTTTACGAATCTGCAAACAATCTACAGGAAAGACTGTTTGTTTTCATTTTCAAGACTGTCTAGGTAGTCTTCATAGGTTTTATGGTTTGTAAATAAAGGGTTTCTAGGTTGTAGGTTAGGTGTTTGGGGACAGATTTTTATAGTTATGTGGGTGGTCAAGCCTAGGGTTCAGTTTTGAAACCAGGCTCTGATATCGTTTGTAAGGCCTTTCATACAGAGCCTCAAAATAAATAAATATATATTCATCTTCTACTGAAATAAATTCAATTTAGTTAAATTTTTTCCTTTTCATGATTTTCTTTATACTAGGAAGTATATCAACAGCAGCATAATAACAATATAATAATTGCAGATCAACTAGTAAAATGCACAAAATACGTACATCAACATGTAGATTAGTTGATTTATCCCCTTTTTTGGTTGTCCTTGATTTGCCCAAACTGCCCAAAACTGAATATTAACCTCCCAACCAACTAGGAACGGCCTCTTCAGATCCCTAGCTCCAGGAATCCTTGCAATTTCCTGGGCTCGGAGCCCAAAATTCCCAGCAACAACAGTGTCCCTGTGATATTTCCCAAAAACCAATATGTTCACCAATCTCCTCCTCCTTTCAGAATTTCTTCCTCCTTCTTCCCCCAATTTCACCTCCCAAAAACCAAAACAACAAAATACCCCTCTTACTTGTCCTCCTCCCTCGAATCCCTCTCTCTCATTCAATTCTCCAACTGCCTTATCCCTCCATTAATTCATCAACAACCTTATCCCTCCCATTAATTACTTCACCTAAAAAGTTAATAATATTATAATAAAAGACTCAATGAATTTATTTTGATAATTAATTAAATTAAATTTAACAACCATGATAATTAAATAATTAATTAGGGTTGTTATATTATATACATGGGTGTATTTGGATATAGGAACGTATATGTGGGTTGCAGTAAGCACGGATGCATACATACACAGGTTTTAGTAAAGGAAGTTTCGTACATACGCGGGCTTCAGTTGTGAAAGGTGCATACAAGTGTAATTTCAGAAGCAAGTTATTTCCAGGGTATTTTATCAGGTCTTAGGGATGGAAGCATCACTTTTAAGAGTTGAAGACAGATTGGATGGAGCATCCAACTTCCTATCTTGGAAAGCAAGAGTGAATTTGGCGTTAAAGGAATATGACCTTTGGGAGTTAGTGAAAAAATTAGTCGTTCCACCGATAGATCCGACAACTTTGGAAGCTCACGAGAAGGATATCAAATTACAGAGGGTCATCTTGGATTCTGTGAAGGATCGTCTAATTCCTCAATTATCCTAGAAGAAGAAGGCCAAAGAGA
Source organism: Picea sitchensis (assembly GCA_010110895.2). NCBI lineage: Eukaryota > Viridiplantae > Streptophyta > Pinopsida > Pinales > Pinaceae > Picea > Picea sitchensis. The sequence continues at coordinate 367,125 of SNQJ01S0007183.1, forward strand.
TGTTTGATGCCTTGGTAGGATTACTCTAGAGCACAAACATGAATAATAATATGGTCTTAAGGAATAAACTCGGATCGGTGCAGATATCTAGATCTAACAATGTTATCAACTATTTCATGAAGATCACACAGGTGTGTGATCAGCTTGCAACCATAGGGGAGAAAATGAAGGATGCATAGCTCATGAATGTGGCATTGAATGGTATTCCCAAGTCTTTGGAACCATTTATCAAGGGAATCTACGCTTAGGAACATCTCCCACATTGGTAGAGGCTTTGGGATGATTGCATCTAGGAAGAGACTTGATATGAGTCTAAAGCAAGAAAGCGGGAAGATGAAGAGGAGGAGAACCTTGCCCTTGTTAGTAAGGAAAGGAATGGAAAAGGAAAGGGTTCCATAAAGTAGGGTGAGGATTCAACCTCAGAGTTAGGGAAGGACTTGAGTAAAATCAAGTGCTTCATGTGCCACAAGTATGGGAACTATGCTTCATAGTGTCACAACAAGAATAAAGTGAAGAGTCAGTGGCAGTAGGTAGAAGCATTTGCAGAAGCTCAAGTTAAGGATTTTGCTTAGGAGATTGAGAATGAGTTCTCGTTAGTCTCGTGTCTTTCGATCACATTTTCTAGTACCACATCGCTCGTGGATAGTGGGGAATCTCGTCACATGATGGGGACATGTCATGAGTTGTTCACTAGTTTGTCAGAGAAGGACTCAAATCTACAGTTCAAGTTTGGCACTCATACCAAGTGTGGTGTAGAGGGAGTTGGGACAGTCAAGTTCCAGATGGAGTCAGGTGGCTCTCTGGATGTGGGAGGTGTATTGTATGTACCATAACTAAAGAAAAACTTGATCTCAGTTTCAGTTTAAGAGGAAAGGCATTTTGTCGATACTTTCCCAAGACGGAAAGTACTGATGTGTTCAAAGGGAGCTAGCCCTGACATAGCAGTCAACATTGGTTTTAGAGAGGGTAGGATATACAGGTTGTAGGGCTAGCCTATAAGAGGATCCAATGGGATTCTAGATCATCTATCAATGTCAATGACAAAGGATGAGGAGAAGGAGGCTCTGAAGGGTGAACAACCGAAGGATACGCAGATTTCATAGACTTCCAATTTGGGGAGTCAACTTTCAGATGGGAGGAGGGATTTATCCCCTTCCATTGAGGTTAGGAGACCGAGTTAGTATGAGATGATGTCGGTGGATGCTCATGACCAAGAGGCTCCTAGGAGAACATTGAGCGAGAGTAGGCCTTCAATGAAGTTTCCAAACTTCATGGCATTGATATGTAGTGTCATCGATTATGTGACTTCCAATATTCAAGGAGTAGCTGACTAGTAAGGTTGGAGGGATGTCAGTGTACAAGATGATGTGTGCGACATTGTGCCAAGGTCGAAGGGTGAACCGGTTCTAGGTGGATCTTCGAGAAATAACTCCCTTGCTAAGAGGGATTGTTGATGTTTGTAGTATTGGACAGGTATTTCCACACAGGTCTAAGTGTATAGAGTAAAGTTCTTTTATTAGTGAGTTGAGTTTTATTTAAAGATATTATTTAATTAGCATTAGTAAATTAAATAATAGCCATTGATATCAAGTGAGGTGAGAAGTAATCTCAACCATCAATCACTTTAGAGATTAGGGTTAGTTCATAACTCAAGATTATAAAATCAAGGCTAGGGTAAAGGATAAGATACTTTTCACACAGAGATAGAAAATAATGACTTTTTCTAGTGTGGAGTCATTCGAGAGTGTAGAAGCAAAGGATTTTTTATTACACTTGAGAGAGAAAAGAATGAATTTTTCTCGAGAGATTGGATCATGAAGGACTATGATTCAAGGAGATATTGGATAGGTGGAGAAGGAATTTCATCTAGAGATAAAGTCAGGGAGAAGACAAAACAGAGGTACTTGCAAGTTGGTTTTAGTTGATTGAAGTCACGGTAGAAGGATCGCATTGTATGGAGTTGTCGTACCGTCTTTGAGTGCATGTACGTGGTCCCAGTGGAGACAGGTGTGTATATGTGAGTTTTCTTAAGGAAAGGCACGTACATCTTGGGAAGTGTGAAAGTACAAGGTCGTATAGAATCATAGGAAAGAGCTAGGATTTCCAGGTTTTGTCTAACATTTTCTATATTTCTCTGTGGGCCATTTTCCCAGGTATGGGAGCCCTTGTAAGCTTTGAATTTATTTGAATTATAAGATTAGTTAATGAGCAGAATATCTTTGTGTATTGTGGTTGAGATTTTGATTTCCAGTATTGCTTCCACTATCTTTATTTGAGCTGAGTATTCCATCAAGTGTATGTTGTTTTGTGAGATGTTAATTTGATTTACAGTAAGGAAATCACTAGATAACAAGATACCTAGGTGTTGAAGTAAGGATTTCAACAATCTCCCCGTTTATGGAGGCTTTTGGTCCCCAAAAGATTTACTAAATGAGGTGAGGAATTTTTTCCTATACCTTCTCCCTAGAGTACAGTCACTTTGTTTTGCCTGGAAGTTGTCCTTTCAACCCAATCTACCAAACGTCATGTTGCCCCTATCTTGTAGTTCTGGACCGCTTCTACAAAATTGTGTCCTATGCCAACTTTGCTTGAGAATTTGGTGCCAAGTCCTCTATGGAATATAGGACCTGCTCCTCCTCCTGATCCAACATGGAAGGCTCATAGAGTTTGAGATTATGCACATTCGCTACTAAGTAAATGCACATGTATGGGGGTAGACTAAGTTTGTAAGCATTATCTCCCACCTTTTTCAATACCTCAAAAGGACCATACCACATAGCATTGATATTCTTGCTAAGACCCTGTAGCCTTCCTTTATTCAACTATAACCATACTTTGTCTCCCACTCTAAATGTTCTCTCTGTTCTATGTTGGTCATGTCTAGCCTTGTACTTTTCCTCTGACTTATTTAGTGTCTCTTGTACTTGAAAATGGATTTTCTTGATCTTCTCAACAATTTTTTATACTTTTAATGCATCTCATGTGAGCTCCTCCCTCACTCCTCCTTGTTATCCATATACAACATCTAAGGGTGAAGGTATAAAATAGCCAAAGAAGGTGACTTACCAGTAGAAGTGTGGACTGCTTTGTTATAAGAGTGTGTTGTATATAGATCATATTTCCATCCCATTTCTTTGGATTTTTCTGATTGTAACCCCTCAAAAGTTGCACCAAAGTCTTGTTGACTACTTTAATATACCCATATTTGAATGGATGGAATGTTGTAGACCTTTTCAACTTAGTGTCCATCTTCTCCTACAATGTAGTCCAAAATGCACTGAGAAATTAAGTGTCCCTATCTGAGATGATGCTCCTTGGTATCCCAAAGTGCTCCCAGACTTGTTCAAAGAACTTGTTTGTTTCTTCTTGCCATTGATGGTATTTTTACAAGGCATGAGAATGCACATTTTTTTTAACTTTTCAACTACCGCAAATAGATAGTCATGTCCCTTTCTGGTTGTTAGTAAACCTCCCACAAAATCCATGGAAATACTTTTCCAAGGTCAAGTGGGTACTAGTAAGGGATGGTATAGACCTTGATTCTCATTATTGGATTTGTTGGTACAACAAAGTATACATCCTCTAATATATCGTGTTACATCTTCTTGCATTATGGGCCAGTACACATACCTCTGTAAGTTGGCAATTGTCTTCCCAACACCAAAATGTCCTGCAACCTTGGAGGTGTGAGTCTCACTGATAAGTTGTGCAATTGTTCACCTTTAAGAACATAGAGCTTGTCAATATTGTAGAGTAAACCATTCTATAAATGATAGTCAACCTTACCATCACCTTCTTCTATATGAATTTGGCCCTGTAGTTGTTGAAACACCTCTTTGAAGTCCTCATCTTTTGTATGCATCTTTATATGCAGCATGGGTAAAAGGCTCCATGTGCATCAAAGTTCCCAATGTTGTAATCTTGGCTGTGGGAAACTGTGAAAGCATGTCTACCAACTTATTTTTGCTACCCTTATTATAATTTATGACCAAATGAAATTGTTGTAAAAACCTCATCCACTTGTAATGCTTGGTTTCTTGTAGCTTACTTTGGGACTGCAAACAATATAGTGGTTGGTGATCTGTGTGGATGATGGTCTCGTTTCCCATCAAATAGTGCTTCAACTTTTTGAAAGCTTGTACCAAAGCATAGAGCTCCTTATCGTAGGTAGGGTAGTTGAGAGCCACCCCATGAAACACTTTAGAATGATAACATATGGGCCTTCCTCCATGCATCAGTATTTCTCCCATGGCATACCCACTTGCATCTGTCTCCACTTCGAAGGGCTTCTGCAAGTTTGGCAGTGTGAGCATTGGTGCTTGACTGATCTTTCTTTTCAACTCATCAAAGGCCTTATGTTGATTCTTTCCCCACTGGAAACGCTTACCACTGGTTTTTATGGCGTGGAGTGGTGCATCTACCATTGAAAATGAAGCTATGAAATTCCACAAGTATTTTGTTTCCCCAACAAAACTCCTAACTTCAATGACATTTGTAGGAACTAGCCATTTCATGATGGCCTCCATCTTTTCGGGATCGACCTTGAGCTCCCCTCCACTGATCACATACCCTAAGCACACCAAAGACTACTGAGAAAACTCGCATTTCTTGATATTGGCCAACAACTGGTGCTTTTTCAGAATCTAACACCTACATAAGATGTGAGATTTGTTATTCCTAGGTAGCGCTATAAACCAGTGTATCATCCAAATAGACAAAAACAAATGAATCTATATAAGGGCATAAAACATCATTCATTAGTTTCATAAATGTAGTCCATGTGTTGCATAAACCAAATGGCATAATCAACCACTCATACAAACCTTGCCTTGTCTTGAAGCTAGTCTTCCAAGTATAATAAAATTAATATATTAAAAAAAAGTTTAAAAAAAAAACAATACCATTTAAAAAATTAAAAACACAAATTATAATAATTAAATTAAATTAAACATAACATAAATACAATTTAAAAAATTAAAAAACGCAAATTATAATAATAAAATGAAAATAAACCTAACATAAACTAAACTAAATAGAAATCATTAAAAAAAAAATTAAAAATATAATAATTAAAAAAACTTTTAATTTTTCGGAATGAGTGAGGAGGGGGTGATGTTGGCATCGCCTCCCTCCCCCTTTAGCTACTATTGCATGCAATACAAGCCAAAGCGGGAGGGGGGCGATGTGAGGCATCGACCCCTCCCCACGCAAGGCAACCAAATGAACATGTCCGTGTCCGTTAATTTTTGTTTTAAACTTTTTAAATTGTATCATTGGTTTTTTTTTAATTTATTTAATGTTTTAATTTTATTATTATTTTATTATTTTTACTGTAAGGCCTGCTTGTAATTTAGTGGTCTTTTTAATTTTTTTTAATGTTTTAGTTTTAATGTTGATATTTTTTAAAATATATATATTTTAGCTTTGTTTATTTTACTTTTTATTTGATTTTTTAATTTTATTATAAGTTGTTTTTAATTTTTATAAAAAGAGAAAAAAAAAAAAATGTGTTTTAAGTTTTATTTTTATAAAAATAAAATTAATGTTCAAGTTTATTTATTTATTTTTTATAAAAAAAAATTGTTTTTAAGTTTGTTTTTAATTTTTATCTTTTAATTTTAGAGCTTTAAGGGTTGTTTCAAAAAAAAAAAATAGATTTTACTCCTTCATTTCATTTTATAATTTTGATTATCATTTTTTGAAACCAATTTTTTTCATTATTTCTAGAGAAATTTGTTTTTGAAAATTAAAAAAAAAAATTGTTTAGAGGTGTTTTCAATATAATTATTTTCTTAATGTAAATTATTAAAAAACAAAATTAATTACTAAATCAATTGTATCAGTAATAACACTTTTAGGTTAACCCGGTAGAAAATTCATATATGACTTTGTGAGCGGGAGCATCACGGAAGATGAAACCCTAGAAGTACGCCAGGCGTCTCGACCCTTCCCGGCCGGGCTTAGCTTGACCTCGAATTCTGCTCAGTTGCTGGATGCTCTTGGCGCCCGACAACGAATCGGCTCAAGGCGGTGTTTATTTTGTCGGTGTTTCGGTAGCGTGAATCGGCACCTCGAAGCTCTAGCGTGTTAAGCTGATTTTGCATGATGTTTGCGGTACTTGGCTTGGACTTCTTTGGAGAATTAAATGACTGCTACAATGGCCCAGAATCTGAATGGCGAGAGAGAGGAAAAGCTTGGATTTGGGAAGCATTCAAAAGCGTTGAAGTCCCTTCGGCGGAACCAAATCCATCTTAGTCTCTCGCGTCTAAGTTTATCGAGATGGAGGAGATCCCTTCTACGGAACCTATCTCGAGGAGAACCTTACAAGCTGCCCTCATCATGACGAAGGCCCTCATCGGAAAGTTCTGAGGTTATGGTGAAGCCCAAAGCGGTGGAGAGCATGGACGGTGATCGTTAGGCCCGTGTCACGGGAAAACGTCTCTCTACGCTGGCTGTAGGCAGGGTTTTTGTCTTGATTCACCGAGCAAAGAGGTTGTGATCTAGTGTTCGAGATCACGGATTCTATTTTATGAAGTCCAGAGAATTTCTTAGCCCCTGGACTCTTGACTTCAACCACGGAGCCGAGCTCCGCACTTGACCCACAATGCAGGTTAGGCCACCTCACCTTCCCTTGCATCTCTGGGGGAAATTTTCTCTGAAGGACATTGGAAATAAGCTTCGGTGTTTCCTGGACAGTGCGGAACCGAAAGGAGCCGGCACCTAGCGCTTGCATTTGTGTTGAGTTAACCTCGAGAAAGGTCTTACAGAAGCCATTAAGCTCTCCCTATAGGAATGGTGCCATATCCAAGAGATAGACTACGAGCAGATTCCCTTAAGTGCCTCCGGTGCCATGAATACGGTCCTACGCCATGAAGGCGCTGAGAAACTTACTCGGTGAGAGACCCGGTCAAAGATGAGTTTCGGCGGTGTCCGGATCGTGGCTGACCAAAGGGCAAAGGATCCACAAGCCCGGGCCCCAAGAGGCCACTCATTCGGAAAGAGGCAACTTTTAGAAAATAAAAAGCGACTTTGATGCGGTAGATGAAGCCCTATGAATCCGGGAAACCTTGATGATTCGAGGAAAGATCCTTGATGAAAGCCAGCCAGAATCCACCCCAAATTCAAAGCTGACAAAGAGAATTAGGACTGAGCAGGAACCCTCTCGGCTAAGCGGGTCTGGATTACAGTCCCCTCTAGTAGCTCTAGGGGAACTTCCGAATCTGAAGACAACACAGTCCCATCTCCACCCCTTACCAGAGGGAGAAAGACAAATAAAGCCTTGAAGAAAAGGAGGCGTCAACATTTCTTTAGGATCTCGAGAAAAATTTGGACCCTACATTGAAGAATTTCAGCCCGATTTAATCTTTGCTTACACGTCTTTACTATGCTCCACGGTTTGTGAGAATTTATAAATGTATGCATCCTTGTCCATATTCTCGGTGCCTCCAAGGTAAGGGGTTGTGAGAATTTACTCATGTATGCATCCCTTGTCATATTCTCGAATTAGATCAAGGAGTAGAGGGGAATGGTCTCCCAAGACATTCACAAGAAGGTTGGCAGCACTGTTAGAGGTCACCAACCTTCTTCAATTTTGTAACTTTATGATTCTGGCTGGCCAGAGTGCCGATTAATGCAACATAACCGTTTTCGTCAAAAAAAAAAATAACACTTTTAGATTTGTTTGGGAGGTGTAGATTAATTGGCGGTAGAGTGCATTGTTAAGGCACTCCTTGCCGCATCGTTGGTTTGAACCTTGTAAAGTTGTGTGGATGATGTGTGGGACTACATGGGTACGTCAAGAGGTTATCGTGGTAGTAGTCGGAATCGACCCCATGTCAAAGGATTATGAGCACACCTAGTTTCTTATTCCACCAAATACAAAAAAAAAATAGCACTTTTAGATTTAGGAGTTGATTTTTGGTGTTGTATTTGCAGTGGTACTAGTAGTCAAGCCCACATTCCAATTAGGTCATAGTTTTAACTCCAGAAATAAAAATAAATAATAAATAAATAAAATAAAAAGTGGTTCTACTCGTAGCATCACTTTTCGATTCAAGGGTTTTTCAGAGTTCAGTTCGCAATGTTAAGGGTGTGATTTCAAAAAAGTTGCAAAATCAACCCCCAAATCAAAAAAGGGTGCTACCGATAGCACCACTTTTTTATTTAGGGGTTGATTTTGGTGTTTTTAACCCAAAAATATGATATTTTTCGGCTAGAGTTATTGTTTTGAGGTCACAGATCTCGTTAAGTTGGTAACTTTGTTGGTATCTCTTTAGGCTCCTTGAACACTCCTATGTATTCCTATAGCAAGTCCTCCAACTGATGTTTATATTCCTTAGTAAACCCCTCCATGGATTCCTTTGCTCTCATTGACTCGTCATTAGACTGGTTTTCTCTTAAGAAAAGAAAAACATATTTCTTAGTAGAACTGATCTTCTTGGCTTGTTTGGCACTTACTAGTGATATATTTGACTTACCTTTACTCAAATTCACCTCATTCTGCACAGATGTGTAGACAATCTTTTCATCCACATTCAAGCTACTTTCAACCTGATTGCTTGAATATGTGGCTAAAAGGTTCTTTTTCTTTATGTCCTTCTTGCAATTCTTTGGGTTCATCTTTGGATGTAGTTTTCATCATGTTTCCTCGGTGTGGCCATCAATGTTGCAATGATTGCAATGGTTGTTGGGATATTTGCAATGATGTGTAGTGGTTGTTGTCTTCTTATATTTGCCCCCTTTCCACTTCTTCCCCTCCTTGGAATGTCCATGGCTCTCTGTCTGCTTAGAACCACTTGGCTACCCCTTCTTTTTCCATCACCTACTTTTCTAGATGATTGTGTAAACCCCCCAAATACTTGAGGAGTACATATGTTTTATTGGGAGATATACCCATCACAATGGCTATCTTTCTAAACTTAGTGGTGTACTCGTGTACACTCTGCCCCTGCCTCTGCCTGAAGTAGTGCCACCGGATCCATTGGTCTTCTACATACCCGATAGGGTACAATTGGGACTTGATGACGGTTTTAAAGTCCTCCCACCTAGTTACTCGCAGATCACCCTCCAACCTAAGTGTTTTTGTACATCTTTCTCACCATGTTAAAGCATGACCCTCTAACTTCAATCTAGCAAATGAAATCTTCTTCTCTTCATATATATGATGAACACTGAAATAAACTTCTAGTTGTTGCAACCGATGATTCAGTTTTAATGCATCAATCTCACCTTGGTATGGCTTTATGTCCACTTTCACTTCCATTTTGAATAGGGACTATGAAGGGTTCATGGCACTCAAACTCAGCTGCTCTTTCTCAGATTCTTTCGGCGACTCCTTTCATGAGTCCTCCTAATCTCCTGATTTCCCCTCCGATCTAATCTTTGAGTTAGAGCCTCCATCATCTTCGAATGGTCCAAGCTTGCTTGCTAGAGTTGTCGTGAGGAGGTTCATATTGTGACTGATATCCGCGACTTGCACTTCCAACCTCTCAAATCTCTCTTCTATTGGATCTCAAGGGTTATTATGAACAGAATTGTCCGCCATCGCTAGGGTTTATGTGACATCTCTCTAAGTTGATTCTTGGATCCTGAAACTTCCCACAAATACCCAAAAGAAAAACATGCTCTTGTACAAATATGATATGTAGGCGGACATGGATATTCCACCGGAACAGTTCATCACCACAAATCTGATAAATAAAAATGAAATCTACACTATTAAGGTTAAATTCCTCTAGATTCTAGAATATTTCGTTACTAATTTTTTTCTTATGCATGAAATAGATCAAATGTGAAAAATAGAGAATAGTAAAGCACAATCACACACCATCCACAAGATAACACAAATATTTGCTCTGGGAAACCCTTACGAGAGAAAACACAACTAGAAGATGAGGTTTCTCTGGTATGGAAATAATGCAAGTAAAAAGGAGAAGGCACTCTCTATAGATTTACCTGAGACCTGTGGCATGTTAGGATATTATAGAACATTAACCCCCTCTATTATGCTCTCTAATTTCCCACTCCGAGATGTTCTTCTCTATTGTGGAATAAAATACAATAATGTAGAATGGAACCCCTTCTCCTCCTAGTGACTCGGTATTTAACATAGCTCGATAACCATCTAGGGGTAGGTTTTTTACTTCCTCAACCCTCAATTATGGTATGGTTTTGAATCTTCTAGAATCTTCTTGAAATCCCTCATGTGGCTAGCCACATATGCATGAATAATGGAGGCTGACATGGTATCCTCTCGTACCATGGTGGTCAACACGATAGGTCTGTTAATATTATGGTAGCTGCGGGAGGTATTTACCTCCACGTGTGAACCTGACGAGAATAGAAGACTCTGGGAAGCATGAGAAACCCTAATAAGTTGGTTAATAACCCTAGAAGCCTTGTCGACTCAAGAAGATAATTTATATTAGGTTATTAGCCTCCAAGAGATGAAGTCGGCCAGAAATAATAATAATATACTAAACAGACACTTATCCAGAAGGAGAAGTCGGCCCCAGTAAAACTGGCAAAACCACTATAAATACATGGCGCCAGTTCTCATTTGTGACATCTCAGAATTGCAGTTCCCAGTTTTGGTGCGCACTGCGGCTCCAGTTTGGTGCGCACATGTGGAGGAGGACTGCAGGTGCAGCTGTAGCAGCAGCTAGTTTCAGTATTGGCTTGGACTATCTATTGGTGAGGGTTTGGACTATCTGATCAGTCTTTTGTGTTGCGCTATCCTTGGGGAAAGGTGCGCTACCCTTTATTTGGCTATCTAGCCTAGGGTTTGCTTCCAGAGGAATTCTCAGTCAAGGTTAAGGTGCTCGGAGGGAGACTTCGGCCTATGGTTGGGTGACGAGGGTATCGTCAATGGTAAAACGAGCACACCATCTTCTATATTCTAACAAGGTCAACTTATGGGAAGCATAACTTTTGCATATGAACTCTGATTGATGCACGGTATGCATTGTTGGAAAGGTATCAGAGTGTAGAACATTGTTAAAGGAGTGTGCACAAGTTTAGAACACCAGAAACCAAAAAAAAAATATTTTATTCCTCAAAATGGCTTTGGAAGGTTTCAAACCCCAACTTTCCAAACTAGGACCTGCCACTTAAATGACCCTGCAAACTGATTCATTCAAATTTTTCCATTATGAAAGCATTGAGATAGATGAAAAATAATATTATTATCCAATATGGATCATTGGGGCTTGTACCGGGTATTTGTGGAGGAAGTTTAGGTCATCCTTTCGAGATGTCTAGTGTACGTGAGTATTGATCCAAATGTTTGCTTGGGAAGATCAAGTCTCAAGCCTTGGAGCTTCGGATAGACTGGTAGGCTTTAAGCATGATTCAAAAGTCGGGATGAAAATCTAGAGAGTACTCGCACTTCCCTAGTGTTATGATGTGGACTTTCGATGCTTGTTGAGTTCACTTGGGTGGATTTATACTAGTCCACCATAGGGTGTTGTGGAAGATACAGGAACTAATAGAGGGTGTTGTGGAGGATTTGGTGAGCTAAATAAAAACCTATAAGCACATAATCAACGTTAACTTTGGAACAAAGTTCCTTTAAGGGAGGGAGTATGTCATACCCCATATTATTATTATTTAAATAAATAAATAAGAAGAAGAAGAAAGTATAGTAATTATCATAAAGGGATCATCCCCATATTATTATTATTTAAATAAATAAATAATAAGAAGAATAAAGTATAATAATTATTCTAAAGGGATCATCGCCATATTATTATGATTTAAATAAATAAAAAATAATAATAATAAAGAATAATATTATCCAAAAGGAATCATAATAACTACTTATAAAAATAAATATTTGGGGTAATAAAAGAAAATGGTAAAATAAGTGATAGTAATTTATGAAAAAACCCTAAAATATAATAAAGAATTACAAGTGGATCCTAGGGATCGAGGTCTTTATCATGGATGGATTATATATGAGGATGGGGAAAGAAGGAGAAAAGGATATCTCATTTTTCTTAGGCAATGTGAGGACAAGGATAAGAAGAGTTGGCATAGTTGTGATGATTGAGGGGTTGGTTGGGTGGAGATTCGTCCCCCACTTCCTATTGTGGTTGGTCAGATCGAAGATCAAGGTATCGATCGCTATGTTTCTTAAGTCACCAAATTACAGGTTTGTTTGTTCCAGGTAAGTTCTTCACCTCTCACTACTCATGTGAGTTAAGTAAATTTTATTTTGGTTTCCCTGTGTTAGAAATCAAAGGTTATTTGAATTGGGTAATTTATGTATGTATGATTGTTATGAGAGTGGGCCATGACAGGGAACTGTAAGTATATTTCTGAAAAATATTGAAGCTATTTTTTTTACAAAGGGATAGTTATAAGATAGAGATAGAAGCAAGATAGATCATCTTGACTTATATATGATAACTAATATTTTGATGAATCCTATTAAGTATCTTTATATATGGCCTTTTGAGGTGGTCTGGAATACTACTATGTATCTGCATTTTGTTTTCTTTCATAAAATTATTTGAATTTTTTCCCTGGAAAGAAAAAAACTAAAAGCTCAAGTAATCTTCCCTGTGAGTTATAAATTCAAATACATTGTTTAGATCATCTAGACAACTAACTCTTCAACTATTTCATCTTTTAGTTTATCTACTCCAATTAAACATCCTCTATCGTCCCTTTATTCTATCACTATTATAAAATGAACAATAAGTTTTTCATATAATATAGCATTGAAACATTGAGTGGATTTATGCTTTAGATCTAATATGTAGATTTGTATAAGATGGACAAATCTATTATTGAAGGGTTAGTATAGCCCAAAGTGTTATAAAATCAACCAATACATTTATCAAGTACAACATTTTAAATAAGTGGATTAGGTGAAATTAAGAATGTTAATCTAGAGGAAGGGTTAATCAACCCTTCCCCTGTCTCCACCTCAATAAGAATACTATGCTCAAGGAAGGGTTAGTCAACCCAAGCCCTAGGTTCCCTCAATGAGAATACTATGGTTGATGAAGGGTCAACTTGGGATCCTTCTCAATGAAAATACTATGGTTGATGAAAGGTCAACAGATATTTTTATAAAGATGATGCTATATATTATTATAAAGAGAATATACAAGTCTGGGATATTTTTTATAAAAAAATCCTCAACGATGCATTTATAATATCAAGAAGTATCGAGTATGGTGTCACCTAATATTATAAATCGCGTCCAACAAATGCTAATTTTTTAATGTTTTACTATTTTATTGATGTGCTCAATGTAAAACAATGCACTGCATATTCCGATGTGTGCTAAACGTCTTGAACGCACTACACATATTTTTTTTTTAAATGAAAAAAAAAAAGGAAAATTTAAGCCAAATTCCATATTTTCATTTGTTGAAATTGTAAATGAGGAGGTAACAAACAATTTGCTTGGTCTTTTCTCCGTTGAGGAGGCATGGTTGCCATGTAGATAAAAAAATAAAAATATGGTAGTGTTTTGTAAAATTAAAAAAATGAACCAAATCCACCAATGAAGCGAAGGACTCAAGGAATTTGACAACACAATAGCATCAACAACAAGGAAGACATAAAGGGGTGGTAAGTATCAGTTCTTCTATGGTTAGAAGTACTAAAGGAAAGGTAAAAATGAAATAAAGGTTTGGGATTATTTTTTATTTTTTTATCCTACCTTAGTGTACTCAACAGTGAAATGCATTGGTGCATATATATTATGAGAACTAAAGAAACCCTCGGTAGGGTTACGATACTGAAACATAATCTCCATAAACATTGAATGATATTATTATTGAAGAGTACAATATTACAATGAGGGTCCTCACTCTTATAAATAGCTTGAGAGACCAAAACCATAAAAGACGAAAACCTTAATCTTTTAACTTAAAGTCACTAAGGTGACTTTATTACATGGGTAAGCCTTATATCTCTAATAATTTAGGATTTCTTGGTGCACTATTACTTTTCTAAAAAAACTATGGATCAATGTGTTTTGTTAGTCGCACCATTGTGTGTCATGGATATTAAGCACACCAATTAGTTTTTAAATTTTGAAAATAACAAACCTATATTTTATAACAATATATTTAAACATAATTGAATGTTTCTTACATATAGATGCACCAATGCACTTATTGTCTAATGATGCATCAATGTCTATGATATCACAAAATATTGAAACGTTCTCCAAACAAAGTTACCAACTTAATGAGAACTGTGACCTCAAAACGAGAACTATAGCCCTTAAAACTCATATTTTTGCATAAAAAACATGAAAATCAACTCCCAAATCAAAAAAAGGTGGTACAGGTAGCACTATTTTTTGTAACCGGGTCAAAATTACATTTTTTTTCAAGCATGGGCTTAAAGGAACAAATGGTTGCTCAAAAAAACTTTAAAATCAACCCCCAAATCAAAAAATTGTGTTATCGGTAGCACCATATTTTGTAACCAAATCAAAATTACAACTTTTTTCAAGCATGGGCTTAAAGGATCAAATGGTTGCTCAAAAAAACTTTAAAATCAACCCCCAAATCAAAAAGTGGTGCTACCGGTAGCACCCGTTTTTCCGACCGGATCAAAATTACAATTTGTTTCAAGCATGGCCGTAAAACATAAAATAGTTGCTTAGAAAAAACTTAAAATCAACACCTAGATAAAAACGTGACGCTACCTAAAGCAAAAAAAAAAATTCTAAGCGTTAAAATTGCAGCTAATTACGACCTAATTGAAATTGNAAACTTTAAAATCAACCCCCAAATCAAAAAGTGGTGCTACCGGTAGCACCCGTTTTTCCGACCGGATCAAAATTACAATTTGTTTCAAGCATGGCCGTAAAACATAAAATAGTTGCTTAGAAAAAACTTAAAATCAACACCTAAATAAAAACGTGACGCTACCTAAAGCAAAATGTTTTTTTCTAAGCTTTAAAATTGCAGCTAATTACGACCTAATTGAAATTGCAGCTAATTACAACAAATCCCTACACAAATAAAAAAAAACCCAAAATTGGATCATAAATGGTCACTTGAAAATTTATTCACTCACTTATTTTT
>SNQJ01S0007183.1:383398-414106 GCA_010110895.2 Picea sitchensis
ATGGTTTTTTTTCCTCTTTAGTTTTTTAGGGTTTTTTTCAATGGTTTTTTTAATACAAATTTGTTTTTTAAATGTTTTTTTTTAATTTCAATTCTTTTTGTTTTCTTTTTTGTTTAGTTTTAAATTGATCCAAAAAAAATGAATTATATTTTTTTACTAAATATTTAAAAATAGTGTTATTTAACTACAATTGTTATCTATGTATTGAAGTAACGGTAAAAAAAATGTGTTAAAAATGATATTTTCCACTATATTTAAAAAGCATGGAACCATAAATTAATTAAGGACACATAATTATATGAAAAAACTTAATTTAAAAAAAAAAAATGATGTAGAACATTTTTAATATTGGATGAAGCATGGAAATATGATTAAAAACACCATTGAACCCAAATAAAAATAGAAAAGTTTGAAAATAGATGAAAAAACAAGCATTTAGAAGAAAAAAAAGTGGAAACCTTATGTATTAGAAAATTTAAAATATCAAAAAAACATCTAAAAGGGGAGGGGGGTGCACCATTTTTAAAAACGGGGTAAAAAACTTTACCCCCCAAAAAAAATAAGAACTATGTAGAGTTCTCGTTAAGTTGGTAACTATGTTTCCAATGAGCCTATATAAAAACTGCAATTGGTTTCCTTCTATGGGTGCTCACCCATACATTATTTTGTAATTAAAAATAACAATATTGTGTAGAAAAATATCTAAACTCATTTGGTGTGTTGTAGATAATAACACACCAGTGCGCTTATAACTTTACACACTACTTATAATTTTTTAAAATTAAAATAAATCTTTTGCAAAGCTCAAGAAAATGGCCCAACTAGTGAATGGGTATGAATCCCATTATGTGCTAGCATTATAGCATGGTTGTTATGTTTCCATGGTGTGCTTGTATTATGAAAAAACATTAATAAAAAAGGAAATTTTGATTATCATTGTGCACTTTATCTTTATTATACATAATAAATATCCACCAAAAAGGTTGCTTAAGAAGCAACAATGGGATTATGATACCAAAAGAGGGGAAGACGAAAGGTGGTGCATGAGTGATTGACTTGACAATTGTCCTTTCACCTACAATCTTCCTTACCTAATAATTTCCCATCAATCTTTAACTTATGTTTCCCAATGCTTCTTGAGGGTGAACCACACACACACCCCATGAAAGTAATGTATGTCTAAGGAGAAAAAACATTATTCACCCTCATAGGGGATCATTCTTACACACTCCATTGAGCATTCCTCTCATATTTGAATTTTCCCTTAGTTAAGAAGGAAGTTGTGTGAAACCATGGTTATTATGCATGCAAATGAGGAGAACCCCATGGAATTATGGTTGGAAAGAGCTTGTGGGGAGCTAAGAGGCGTGTTGAGTATATGAGAGAAAATGGAACGGTTTTGAGGGGGAAATAGTGGTTGGAATTTCCACAATAGTTGAAGTAGACTCCACAACCCTATCAACTTTACTCATGGACAGTTTGATCCAAGTGTTCTCTAGGTCATTCAAAGTAAGAAACCAACAGTCTTGGACTCTTTCCTATTACACTAGAAGGGAAGAAAATCTCTAGGGAACTATGGAACAAAGAAATGGAAGATCTTCCTTGCATTGTGAAAGAGAATAGAGTGTCATGGTGCATCGATCGCTAGATGAGGGCCTTGAGTGCTTAGTAATGAGTAGATTGGCTATGTCATGAGAGTAATGGATTAGGCTAAGTGAGATTAGAGCCTTATAAGAGCTTCCTTCTCTCTAGTGGTAGCATGGTCTAGCTTGGGGATGGAACCCGTAGTTTATTTCTATAGATTGGGTGGTGAATTACTCCTCAACAACTAATTTGCTAAAGTTGTCTTTATTTCTAGAGAAGAGATTATCTTCGTCTCTCTATGGAATGTTTTGTTTTTGCAATATTTTAATGAATGAATTCAAAATATGTGTGGTTATTTCCATTGTTTTACATTTGCATATCATATTATGTTTATATTGTCACTAGAGATTGAATTTAGCTTAATAGCCAAATACAAGAAGTTTGAATTTATTATGGAGTGCCTCAATAACCAAGGGAGACATTCGAGTACATTACATTAAGATCAACTTCAAGTGGTGAAGTTCTATAATATTCTACTACAATAATATAAGTTTTTTTTGAAAACGAGACTTGCATGAATATTTCATCAAATGGATCCTTGATTTTGGTAGTTTCAACGGACACAACTAGTCTTGCATGCAAGTCTTTGCTCCATCACATCCACACAAGCCTTATAATGTTTATCTTGTCTTTGGATATACAGGTCAATCTCATTTATCATTTTTGTTAGTTAATGTATTTATCATTTTTGTTAGTTAATGTATGTGTTAGGTATATATAGTTGTTTGTGATGGTATGTTTAGTAGATATATTTTTGTAATTATTAAGCATGATGGAAGTAGCATGTATAAAGATGAATGGGAAGCTTAAATAAAGCATAATTATATGTATGTTTTTTATATAAAAATATATGTAAAAATGTTTTATTATAAAAAATAAAAATAAAACATGGATATGAAAGCATAATATTAATGGAAAATATAAGTGAGTATTTCACCTATGTTGATTTTTTTGGTAATATAAATTTTTTTTCCAAAAAAGTTGATTATTTAACTCCCCAACTTAAAAAAAAAAATGGATTTTAACTAAATCAACAAAAAAAACATACAATTATCCACGAAAAAAAAAAATAAAATCACATAAAATAATAATTGTTTTTCAAAAACCCCTCACTCCATGTCCAACACCCTTAAATGATATCAGCCCTTTAAAAAGTTCTTTCAAAATTATGTAAAATCACGAGTAAACAAGGTTATGCCATGGCTAAATTGCACTAATTAATGTATCTTGCTATCATAATGAATAAAGATAGCTTCCAACTGACAATAATGAAAAATAGCACCAACGCATTTTAATAATGAAAATAAAAAATAAACTCTAAGAGTTAAAAATAATGCAACTGAAGTTTGTTCTTAAACTTGAGCGTTTAATGTTATTTATTTTTTTAATTAGTGTGGAAATTCTTGATGACGTTTGTGTATCGTGGTGCCAAGTCTTCCGGCCAAAGAAAATATTTGGGCAATTTCCTTCTTACCTCAAAGAGCAGCGATTAATATTCAAAAGTCAAATTGAAGTCAAATTGGCAAGTCAGCCCCTTTGAAGTGTAGCTCAATTAACAAGTGCCACAAAATGCAGTTCCATAGAGTTTAGAGGTTCAATTCCCCGACTTATACTTAATGGTAGCGTAAGGGGGCATCATTAGACACACACAGGTTATAGGGGTAGCGGTTGGGATAACACGGCCCGCGTGTAATAGCAGCGAGCACATGCCCAACTAGTTCTTGATTCCTCAGGATACAAAAAAAAAAAAAATTGGCAAAGTCATGAATAGATCGTTAATAATTCATAATCACTTTAATTAATTATTTAGAGTTTTGAAAGATAATTTTTTTTGTTAGATTGACTATTCATTTATACCTTTGATGAAAAAAATTTTTGAAAGATAATTTTTTTTGTTAGATTGACTATTCATTTATACCTTTGATGAAAAAAATTGTATAATATTTCAGATTATTTTATAGATAATGAATTTTTATCCAGAAGTTTATTTAGCACAATGTTGTTGTTGTTCTTATAACTCTATTTATATCTCAATCTTGACATTGTTCAACATCCTAATGTTAGGAAAGAAGTTTTTACGAGTTTTTACTTTATTACTTGGAAGATAAATAATTGTTGAGAAGTTGACATATTGACATATAACATTCTGTGTGGGTCTAATGGTTAAGAACATGTGTTTCCTCCTCCTAAGAGATCACAAGTTCAAATCCACAGGGGGGTAGGGTATGTATACCCTTTACCAATCATAGAATATTCAACTACAATATATATATTTGGTGGCATCCAAAACTCCAATCTGTTAACCCGGATTAGATTGCAACTGTAATTCTGTAATCAAAATTTATTTACAATCAACCAAAAAACCATTGGCCAAAAAAGCAGGTTTCCCTCTAACCACTAGCTCCGGATCTCACCCACTCCCCTCCCTTCAAATCATCTTTGTTCTAAGAACCTACAAAGAATACAACACATGCCCAACATTCTCCCACTTCTTGTTTTATTTACAAAAAGTGGGTAAGGGAAAACATTCAAATAATCAGTTACTAGGAACAACAATGTCCATTGATTCTCTACATCAATAGGACTCTTCAATACTAGCATACTTTGTCAATGATCCTGCAATACTCCTCAATGTATTAACCTTCTCCAACAATACTTTGTTATGTTCAGCCATGTCTCTAACAAAATGATATTGTACATCAATATCTTGTCTTGGAATGAGAATCTTTGCAACCATATAGCTTCCTTACATCCATGAGTGGCTACCGTGTACTCAACTTCTGTGGTTGAAAATGAAACCACAACCTACCTCTTGCTCATTCAAATGATTGTCCCATTAAACAAGTTAAAAACATAACCACTTGTATATCTTTTTGCGGTGAAGATTTCTAGCCCAGACTGCATCAACAAATCCATGTATGTTTATCTCCCTGTGAGGTCTAGGCATTCCTTGGTAGAAAAGTGAATAATCCAAAGCGCCACGCAAATATCTAAAGACCCTCTTTATAGCTATTCAATGTTTATTCCCTAGTTTTAACATATACCTGCTCAAAACTCCCACAAACCAGGCAATGTCTAGTCTAGTACAAACCATTGCATACATCAAACTTCCAATAGCACTAGCATAGCGAATACATGACATGTCTTCTACCTCATCTTGTATCTCAAGACATTGATATGCAAGTAACTTTGCACCTATAAAAATAGGGGCATTTGCTGGTTGATATTCACGCATATTAAACCTCTACAATGTTGTCTCAATATGTTTTTTTTTATTCAACTAGAGTTTCATATTTACCCGATCTCTTTTAATTTTCATGCCCAAAATAAAATTTGCAACACCAAGATCTTTCATATCAAATTTAAAAGACAATCAAGCTTTGACATCCTTGATGATTTCCTTGTTGTTTCCAATCAACAACATATCATCTGCATACAAGACCACATAAATAAAATGATCACCAACATACTTGAATTACACACAGTGATTAGCTTTGTTTCTTGAGAAACCAAGTGCCGATATATAAAAGTATCAAACTTTTGATAACACATTCTTGGTGATTGTTTTAATCCGTACAAGGACTTCTTTAGCGTACAAACTAGCTCCTTTCCCTTCATTACAAAACCTTCTAGCTTTGTTTCGTGGAGATCTCTTCTTCAAGATCATCATTTCACATCCCTCTATTCCACTTCAAGATTAAAAGCAACAACAATAAACAAAATAAATTTAATAGAAGTTAATTTTTCCACAGAAGAAAAAATCTCACCAAAATCAATTCCCTCCACTGGGGAATATCCATTTTCTACTAGGTGAGTATTTTATGTCTCCACCTTACCTTTTGCATCATACTTCTTAAACACTCATTTGTTGCAAATAGGTTTTCTTCCAATCAAAAACTCAACTAGATCCCTAGTCTCATTTTTATTTGAACCATCCATTTCTTCAACCATGACCTTCCTCCAGAGTTTACTATCATTTAAAACCATTGCCTCCTTAATAGTTATAAAAGCATCACCAATGACGAATAGAATAAAACTAGAATGAAAATCAAGTGGGGTATACCTTTCTGGTTGACTTCTATCCCAAACCAATCTCCTCGAGATTGGAGTTTGAGGTTCTTCCTCTTCTAATTCAACTTCCTCTTTGGAGTCAAACTCTTCACCCCACCAACTCAAACTCTATTGTCTTTTGGTTCTTCTTCCCTTGGTTGGACTCCCTATTAAGGAACAATTTAAACCTCTCTAATACTACATCCCAACTATAAACAATTTTCTTTGTTATTGGATTCCAATGTTTATAACAGTTTATGTCATATTTATAACCAATAAAGATACATTTTCAGTATTAGTATCCAGCATATTATTTTCCTTTCGAACATGCACATAAGCATCACAACCAAAAACTTTGAGATATTTAAGAGTGGTTTTTTATCAATCCATGCCTCATGTAGAGTTTTATCTATCGACGTTGATATAGGTGATTGAATCACTAACATGTACTCACTACCTTTCCCCAAAATCTTTGTGATAAACTTGCACCATTGAGCCATACTTCTTTCCTTTTCCATTTGCATCATATTCATTCTTTCTCCAACTCCATTCTATTGATGTGTGTATAGAGTAGTCTTATCCATTTTTATTCTGTACTTTTTACAAAATTCCGCAAACTTATGTATGAAAAACTCTCCATCATTATCTGTCCTCAAAGCCTTTGTTTTCTTCTCTGTCTAGTTCTTTGCAAGAGCCTTAAACTCTTTAAATTTACCAAAAACCTCAGAAGTCTTTTGAAGGAAATAGATCCATGTGTTCCTCGGATCATCTATGAATGAAACATAGTACACATATTTACTTAGTGATGAAACAGGAACAAATCCAAACACAACATTGTGTATCAATTCCAAGACTCACTTTGTTCTTGTAGCACCAAATGGGAATCTCACCTAATTATGTTTGTTAATATACAATGTTCACAAAAATCAAGATTTAATGAATAATCAAACATACATTCAACCATACCTTTACCATGTAATGCTCGAATGTCCTCTCCAGTATGTCCCAATCTTTGGTGCTATAGCATGGTCTTCTCTCTAGGGATAATAGGGGTCCTATCTTCTTAATTGCTATACTTGGGAATAACAAAATTGTTACAACTATCATTAAAAGTGTTTTCCAACAACTTGTAAAGAGTTTCAATCTTAACTCTTCGCATCAACACCATTACTCTTCAAACCATCTTGCTTGTTCTTTTCAAATACAATAACATAACTACATCGCCCATCTTACTTACAAATATTAGGTTTCTCACCAAATTTGGTATGTGTATAAATCTAAGGATAATTCTAATCCTTCCATCTTTTAGCAACAGCTTAACACTTCCATATCTTATGATTTTGGTTGTCAAGTCATCTCCTAGGAAAACATCACCTCCATTGCACTTTTCATATTCAGAAAACCGCACTCTATGAGAAATCATATGAAATGAAGCACCCGATTCAATCAATCATACATCACAATATACATGTGTCCCTGTGGATGTTAGGTAAGCATCACCTACTTCTTTCGTGGAGATTTTCATTTATGTGAAAAGAGCATCATCAAATCGCTTACCTTTATCAATATTCTTAGACCTGCAATAATTCTTATAATGCATAACTTTCTCGCATTTCCAGCATTTCCTTAAAGATTGTCCAGGATATTTAAATCTACCTCTAGATTTAGGTCTCGCCCCCCAAGACTTTTTTTTCTCTCTTGGGACCAACCTCTTACAGACAAAACATCATTGGCCACACCATCCATGGACTTTCTCCCCATTTCCTCTAATAACTAAGATGCAACTACATCCTCAAACTTCAATGCCAATTGAGTAGTACTACCAATCGCTACAACTAGATTTTCCCGATGGTCTAGCGAAAAACCATAAGAAGATAGTACACTTATCTTTTTCCTCCATCTCAATATCAACACAAACAAATTGACTTACTAGAGTATTGAGGGCATTTAGATGCTCTGTCATAGAGTCGTCATCTTCCATCCTAGGATGATGTAGCACCTTTCAAAGAAACTTGTTTACTTGACTTTGACTGATACAAATTCTCTAACTTTTCCCACAACCTCTTCGTAGGATCTTCTCTGAAGAGATTCAACAACACCTAATCTAAAAGGGAAATTTGGATAGTACTTCTCGTCTTTCTTTCCCTATCTTTTTTTAACATATTGGTAAGTTTTGTACTTGAATCCACAGCAACCCACAATCTCTATCTACGACAAGATCTCTCATCTTTAACTTTCGCTTATCCAAATAGTATTTCTCGTCTTTCTTTGCAATGTTTCCCAATTTAGATGGGTTTCCCAATAAGATTTTCTTTAGTGGGTTTTGTACCTAGATCCACAGCAACCCATTGTTCTCTATCTACAAGAAAATCTTCCATCTTTAACTTCCATAACTAAAAACTTTGGCCATTAAATTTTTCTATTTCTATTCTTTAATTGCTTGTTATTTTCTTTACATGAGATTCACTACACAAAGCTCCCACTCAAACACATGGTATTGTCAACCCAAGATACCCTTGCGCTTCACAAAATGGGTTAAACCATAGCAACAAAAGCTTCCCCGTAAAGCTAATAACCTTGCTCTGATACCACTTGAAGTATTTGATAAACCTATGCAAGAAAAGAAATACTAACAGAATCTAAAAACTTAAAAATAATAATTGCGAACACTTTACATAAAGATTTACCTTGGAAACCCTTAATCGAGAAAACCAGAAAACCGGCCAATTTGATTGTCACACCTCTTTCTCATTGTTTTTTGTAACTTCACCGTTCACCATACAATATTTAGGTATTCTACGACATAAACCTTAATTCGTCAATCTAGATTAGATTGCAACTTAAAACCTTAATTAGAATGAATTTGGAATGACCAAAAAACCATTGACCAAAAAAACACAAAAATGAACCAGAAATGAACCCAAAATATTTCTTTCGAGAACGTTGCCCCCACACCTCCCATGACCCCTTTTGCTATGGGAACCTTAAAAAAAACGAACCTACAAAGAATACATGTCCAACAAGGGCAAGGCATCTTTTAGAAAATTCGAAAAGGAGATAAATGTCAACTAAGGAAATTCGCAAAACCTGACAAATAATGAATTTGCATTTCCAACCTTGTTACAACCATTGAATTAGGTACAAACTCTAGTTGTAAAAAAGTCAATTAGTGTTAATGGGGTACTTCTATGCTGATTTTATCTTTTTGACACTAGCATGTTCTTTGGAAATCTGTATAAAAAAAAATTGTAAGAGATCTATATCAAAAGATTTTATAACGTGATGGAAATATTTTTTTATATTAGGCATCTTAATTGGTTGATTGTAAAGCTTGAGTCTCACATTAAAAAGCCAACAAACATTCTCAAGGGAAACGAGCTCATAGCTTTGGACTTCTTTAATGAAATCCCTTGTTTTTATCCAATTGGAACGCTTGTATAAAGAAAGAGTTGTCGAAGGACAGACCTCCCCACCAGAGTAGGGCTAAGGCACTTGCTTCTCAGCCGTGGGAAGGTCCAAATAACCTACCTCCAACCATACCCGAACATGTGAGGTGAACTCCTGTTGACTAGATCACTGGTCCAAGTCTTTAGCAAATCAGGAATAATCAGGTCTCAACGCAGATAGTTGCCCCACCGAGTTCATGCATAATATTCAAAAAAGGTGGTAACCATGGAGTTCCCTAGTGGAATGTCTGCAATATGCTACTAATTTCTAACAAGTACAACACCCTCTGTCTGGGTTGTGATCCACATAGACAAGCAGATGCCCAGAGTCTAGAGGTTGAGAAGGGACGTTGACATGCAAATAACCCAGCTCCAGACATCAGCAAGATATAAAACAATGTGTGTGTTGGCCCAGTTTGATAGCTTCCCACATTGAAGTAGGCCCACGAGAATGCAGAGTTGGGGTTCATTGATCCCCGTGTATCTGACAAAATTGAAACAATAATATTACTTCCTTAAGTACTGAGACAATTTCCTTATTACTAATTGACCCCAACATATGCAAGAGTTAAAACATAAGCTTTCTCGTTTCATGTAAGCAGCAGGCCTCAACTTGTTTGGTTTCATTCGATGTTAACAAAACCAGAACAAGGTTATCTAATGGCAACTGCATCTTTCATTAAAATGTCGACCTACAGAAAGCTAGTTAATTCCTCACAGGAGAGCAATAGAATCAAGATTAAAGGAACAAGAATTGAGGTTAAAAAATAGATGATATAAACTCGTAAAGATTCTCTGAATCCTCAAACAACAATTCAGCACAAATTGCAACTTTATAGAACTACATCTCATCTTAGAAATAAAGGCTAAATTGTGAAGTTACCGTACCATAGAAAAAAAAGAGAAGCACTATAAACATGGTGTTGATCTTATGTACCACTGCTCAGGTTTTCAGGATTTTATTCCAATTCTTCAAGTGCACACAAAGAAACAAAGGCACATTCTATAATCCGATTTGAGCACATCAGATTTGATTGAGGAACCTTAATGCTTACAGAACCCATTTTCCAAAGACCACTAAAAATGGCATAAATGCCCTCTCTGCGAGATGTGCTCATAGTCTTTAACAGGCACCATTGATATGGAATACCTTCCAGAACATCAGTTAGGTAGAATACCTTACAAAACCTTTACAAGGCTACCAGCCGTATAATTATAAGTCTTGCAGCAAACATAGAAAGCAAAACCTTCAACACCAGGAAACTGAAGATATTAATGGACCCAAGACATTCATGTCTCTTTCCTGTGCAACACCCAGCCGCAGGACTGCAAAGCCAAATGCCCTTTTAATGGACTTATAATGCATGCAAAAATTACAATAATCTGACCTGTTAAGTCCATTATAATGGCCATGTTCAGAGAGAACAAGAAGCATTAAATCCAACCTCAATTTCCATAATACTCTTGATTTCCAATCAACTTCCTCTGCTTCCGGAGAAACATTGCCACACAGATTGAGCAACCTACCGCAGAAAGCATAAATGAAAGTTCCTTGCTATTTATTGTTCTTCAAGATGGTGGACTCATAAAGAGCTGAAGTAATTTCCAATACATAGCTTTTCTTTGATCAAGAGATTATAGTAATCTGACTTTTCAGTACAGTGCAACTCCGTTGAGATCCAGCCTCAGTTTGAAGTCAGCATTCAGCTTCGCCTCCTCCTTCGAACAGGTGATCCAGACCGTGACTGCTTGCGCCTGATATTTAAACAAAGTGACATCATTAATCATAATACTCTAAAGAAAAAAACTCACCTTTGACAATATACTGCAAGGATCATCCATCTTATTGTTAATGTGCCGTGGATCTTACAAATTTTGATAACTAAAAGTAGCTGGCCTCTTACCTGCCCTCGTGAGAAGGATAAGGGGAATGCCTGCGATGAGAATGTCTGGCATGTGATGAACGGGAACGAGAACGAGACCGCGAAACTTGTCTAGAAATAACACATGATCATACTCATCCAGTAAGTTAAAACAAGTCAATATTAACTTTTAGTTGTGAAGAAACATCTTACCCCAGTAGCAGCGACCTGCACATATATGACTCGAAAGATTATAGAATTATAATGCCACAGACAAACCCAGATATCCTACTCCATGGATGACAATCTTTAAATGTGGGGAATGATTAATACATTTTTATTGATTCTGAGATTGCTAAACAGCTTATCATATGTAAATAAATATATGTAAATAAATAGCTGGAGGGCATATTTAAAAGGCCTTAATTCCAAGTTGCCTATACTTGGTAAATTAAATTTTAATGTCATCAGTCATTTTCAGGATTTATAAACAAAACAAAGGGCCTGGAGTAAGACTTGAAGGATTAGATCACAAGGCTGAGAAAGGCTGACAGTACCAATACAACACCTATCAACAGCTATTCAGTGGTAGCTAGGGAAGCCAAGAAGCTGCTATTAAGTCATCCCTTTACCTCTATAACAAAAACTTGTCAGAAATACTAAAACAGCTTATTATGTTTATTAGCAACTGTTATCCCCTTTTAAATCTAAATATTTTTTGAGAGAACTTACCAGAAAAGAGAAATGGTTGAGATATAATGAACTCTGCTGGGTAATACTAAAATCACAATTATTTATACTGGATAAATTATTTCTACATTCGGGAAAAAAATATTCCTTCTTGAAAACACTTCGTAAGTTGCTCAATCTTAAACCAATACGCTATGTAAACAGGCAAGGCAAGCACCAAAACTACAAGATATGAGAGAGAAATCATGGAAATAATTTCCATCAAAGAAACTATAACTATGAAACAAGCACAAGTGAAAATAAAGTTTTGTACAGCTAGATAACAAAAAGAGCAACGCAGTCCAACATTATCATATATTTAAATGTTTCAATAAATGGAGCAACCAATTTCTTGCATGTTAATTCTTCTACATATAATGACTAGTACATGGTGCTCTATTTTTTTACAGCTCATTCACACGTACCTCTTTCTGGACCTAATAGGCGATGGTGATGAACTGCGCCTGCTTGAGCGCACCCTCCTAGAGCACATCCCAAGTTGTGAAAGCAATCAGTATAACCATAAATCAGTTAAACCCAAAAAAAATGCATGGCAACACAATCTAAGTGAAGCTGTAGAGAACAAAGAGTTAAACCTTCGTTTTGTATTTTCAGCTTCATCTGCACCTGAACTACTATTATTACTATCATATGAATCAACCTTGCCATTTCGACCTCTACTGCTAACTGATGATGAGCGTTTCCTGTTCTTTCCTGTATCCTTGGTATCTCTTTGTCTTCCTCTGCCATTTTTCTCACCCCTCTCTTTATCAATTTTCTTACCATCATCAATTTTGTCAGTTCTCCTTTTCTCTTTCTCATGATCCTTTCTGCTTTCTTTGTCTGAGCCCTTCCTCCCTTCCTGATCATGTATTTTATCCCTTTTCTTATCCCCAACTCTGATTTTCTCTCTTTCCTTTACCTTTTCCCTATTCTTTTCCCGCTCCCTCTCCCTATCCTTCTCTTTATCCTTTTCCCCCTCTTTTCTATGTTGAACCATATCAAGTTGCTTGTTATCTCCTTTCTTGATCTTGATTTCCCCATGCTCAGAATTGACTACAGACGCACCCTTTCTTATATCATGCTTGTCATTTCCCTTACTTTTAATTTCTCTATCTTTTGAATCATTAGGCCTTCCTTTGTCAAGATCAATTTCAGAATGGGAAATTTTAGAACTTGCTTGGTGTCTTTCTATACCTTTGTCCACAGATTTTGGAGCATGCAGGTTTAAAGTCTCTTTGAGCTTTGCATGTTCTTCAGCTGTTACACCAGCATCTTTGTCGACGATTATATCTTTAGTTTGTCCCTTAGACCTAGGATTATGTCCACCTGCATCTGCTTGTCTGTCATCCTTCGATTTTTCACCCCCAGAATTCTCGCCTGCACTGACTTGACCACTGTGTTCCTCCCTATTTCCATCTTCCATCAAAACACCCTCCTGTTGCACTGGACCCTGAGATGACACATGTTGCCTAGTTTGATTCATCTCATCATCCTCGTCTGATGCATAGTTTGCAAGCCCAAGAAGGTTTTGACCAGGCGCACTTGAATTTGATTTTTCAGTGTCATCCCCATTAGCAGCAGTGGCATTACTGGCTGAAACAAGCACCCTTGCAGATGCCACAGGGGTTTGAACTGGCAGAGGTGGTGAAGATGACTTTGAGAAATTTTTCACTCTACCACGGTCGCTTGCAACATGCTTCTTAACTGCAATTAAGAGTCACAAAACTTAACCAGTTAAAGAAAATATAAGCTTTAAGACTATTAAATCCGTTGAGAGGGCTTATAATAGATGACATCAAATACAATGACAACGGACACAAAAATCAGTCAACCTTGAGCACTATGATCATCCTCATCTAGAACTTCCTGGGCAATTTCATCAAAAAGATCATCTGTGACCTGGCAACATAGATAAGCCCCCAATTTAAGCAATGTGTATAACAAACAAAGAGGCAACTGGTACATCATAAAGAATCATGAAAAGGAAAGATACTGACAATACAAGAATGCTTAGTGTGTAAACATGCAATATTAAGGGGTGAAACTGCAGCTAACCTTCAACAACACTTCAGTCAATACACGTTTAATTTCCTGATTGATAGCAGCAGTTCTTGCTGCCTCCAACTCATTCTTTACATCAAGAAAAAAGCAAGATTGAATTAATTAGAAACATCATTTCAAAAATTAAAGCAATATTGAAACCATGTAGTGATCAGAAAATGCCTGAGAAGCATGATTCCAATCTCAGGAATCAGTAGACAGAATAGCAGGTATTAAATAAAAACGCCAACTAGCACTAATAAAGGATAAAAGTAGCAAGAGACATACAAGTACTGCACACTGTACTTGATATTAAGTATGAGAAGAAAGCTTTTAAACAGTAGAAAAGTAAAGAATGTACATTGTTTACAAATGCAGCATTTAGAAATGCTTAACTCACGCATCAAGTCTAACAAAAATATTTACAGGCACGCAAAACTGACTAAACAAACCTCTTCATCGTCTTCATCATCACTAGAACGCCCAGAATCAACACTTTTGCTGTCTGCAAGGTCAGCTTTTCGAAAGGATCTATTTGCATCTTCAGATCTGCTTGCAGGAAAAGAATCTTCCAATGCTAAACCCTGTGCTGAGGTATTGGCAACAACAGCAGCTTTCTTTTTCATCAGTTCTTCCCTTAGCCAGTTAGGCACAGATGCCTGGATTCAGAAACATATTTAATCAATGAAAAATCATGGACAGCAAAGTTAGTTTCACAAAAACAATATTGAAAAAACATGTTACCTTTTTGGGGCGCTCAGGGACACCAAAAGCCCCATTATTCTCTCCCATAAAAGCAGGCCCAACCATCCCTGCTGGTCCAGGTGGTAGACCTGGGCTGCCTGGTCCTATGCCGAAAGGTCCACCAATGGGTGGCAGAATTGGGCGAAAGCCAGGTCCAGGCTGAGGTCCAGGAACTCTTCCATACAAATGTGCAGGAGGCCCGGGGATTGGATGAGGTAGAGACATGTATGGATGATCAAACTGATGATTGATGAAATAAAACGAACAATAAATGAAAGAAAATTAGTTGCATGACCAAGTCCATCAAAAGAAATTGAATAACAAGGCCCCAAACACACAGTAAAAAACAATACCTGATGACTAGATGGAAGGACAGGAGGAACAGATGGAAATGGTGCACTAGGACCACCTAACTGAGGCCAGCCGGCCACTGAGGGTGGTGGTCCACTATACTCCTGACCTTCCATTGCCACTGTTGGTACAGGCTGCAAATAACCGGATTGCTGAAGCTGGTGATATTCCTGACCAACATGTTCAAATTCTGCTTGTTGATGGTTCACTTCATGGGCAGGTGGTACTTGCTGATCAGAATATGTAAAGCGAGATTGTTGAGTAGACTGTGACGGTATCTGAGTTGTTGAAGCCGATTGAACTTGTACCTGAGACAGTTGATCATCTTGTACCAAAGTCATGGGTGATGACAATGGTGAGTGAGAAGTCTGCCTTGGCTTAACTTGCTCTTCGAGACCTGCTAATACATTCATTGTCAATCACTTGGAACTGAGAACAAAGGTAAAAACATAAGAGAATTTACCAGAAAACAACTTACAAAAACCCAAAAACCTACTTATCTTTTCCCTGAGAAGTCATTAGACAACATGGCTACAGAAGACAGTCATTTTCAGATTGAAGCTAATCTAGGCAGACAGCTTGTAATATAAACTCATTAACAGAGAAGCAAATTCAGCCATGCAAAATATGTTGGGTTAATTATTCATTTGAACTATTCTTGGTCTAATTGTTGTTAGTGTGATTATATCTCGAAGATATATTCTGAGATAGAGATAATATTAGTTGAGTGAATTATGGGGAGATTGTTGAGTGATTATTGGAGTTGATCGTTTCATGCAATAGCTCTTGCAAATGTATAAATATGTCTTGGTAATGAGAATGTTTGAGCTGGTGTGTAATTGTTGAATTTGTGTGTTGCTCCATTTGTTGATTTCTTATAACTCGGTACACAGAGGTTAATGCCAATAATGTACTAAACCCAGAAATTTACTTTGCTGTTATAAATTTCAGAATTATGCATACAACCTACAGCTGAGTTATTTAATCAGAAATTGACAGCAGAAGCATACAGGAAACGAAGCATAAAAATAGACAAACACCAGATGTACCCTGAAAACCCCAGTGTGGGGGAAACCAGCAAAGAGGGGGCTTTATTATGGGCTTTCAAGAGAATTTACAGCTGCAGAAAAAATAGAAATTTCTTACAGAAATTTCTAGCAACCTTCCTCTCCTCCCTCAGCTAAAATCGGCCCAGCAAATCTGTTGCACGGCCCAACTACAACAGGCCTTGTACGGCCCAGCAAGTATGGCCCGTGTACGGCCTGCACAATTTTGGCCTTGTACAGCCTGCACTTCAGCCTGTGTGGCTGGCTGAAGTATTTTGGCCCAGATTCGGCCTGCTTCTTCCTGAAGAAAATGCCCAGAAATCGGCCTCCTGAAGGCTGCTGGTCTTTGGCCTGAGTTCGGCCTCCCTTTGCTGCACAGAATGGCCCTGAAATGACCTCCACTGGCTGCTCCAAACTAGCCCAGAACTCACCCTCTGCCTCAGCTGTTAGCTCACTCCTTCTCTTGCCAAAGCACCCCTCTTCCTTTCACTTGCTCAACCTCACAAATGAGAATGTGTGTCCTCTCACCCTTAGCCCCTTCCTTTATCTCATCTTCAGCCACCTTTTCTGCCTTGATTTGTGTGCCAATGCAGCCTACAAGGCTCCAAGAAGGTGTGCCCCCTTAGCTGGACCCCACAGTCCACTCACAAGCCCATGAGGTGCGCCCCACTAGGCCTGGGCCCCACAATCCACTCAAAACAGAAATTACTGCTGCATGCCTAAGATAGACTTAGGCTAAGATAACTAAGGCTGATCTGGGTAATTAGTGTGTCCATCAGCTAGCCTAGGACACATAGGCATACATAGCTGAGACACCTACCGAGCTACAAAAACTAACACCATTATTGCTGGTGTGATAATTTTTCTTCATTTGGTATCAGAGCGAGTGTTAGAGAGTTCATCTCACGCTGCTGCCACAACTAGGCTATCCACCCGCCCTACTTCAATTTATTATTGAAAGTCAAACCAAGTTCGAATCTCCACACGGCCAAGGCGTTGTGTCTTGGAGAAGCCTTTAGTTCTGCGCCCACAAATCATTAACAATAGGCACGTGATTCTGTAAGCTCAACTTGGATGCTCAGCCTGAAGAATCAATATGCAGTTAAGAAGATGCAGCTGCAGATAATCAGAGGCATACTAAAGTGACCAAATCTCATCCCGTCAAAACCCAGGTAAGCTAAATCATATTTTTCAGGCACAACCTGCATATTCTTCTGATCTCTCTCTCTTTAGGCATGATACACTAAGCCCACAGTTCGTGAATCATTTCTGAGAAGAAGGCATGGCTGGTGACATAGACTGCCCGTCGAAATTTTTTTTCTATGCTGGTTAAGATTTGGCTGCAGGATATCAGATCGCACTGTCGGCATCTTCCTGTGTGCAGACAAAGCTGGACAGAGCAAGTCCATTGGTTGCAGCGCATTTCCTTGAATTGTAATTCGTCATGCATGTTGACAGCGAGTGACAATTGCTGAAAAATCGTTTCCTCGTGGCTTCACCTTGGCACGCAGGTCATGCAGTCCTCAGTGCATTTGTAAGGAAGGCTCATGCAGTAGTCCTTGCGTTTGTACGGCAAGCTGTTCATTTTTGTGCAGGTTTTGACTCTCCATTCATTGAGTTGGACTTCTTCTACCTCTTGAGGTGGTTGCATTTCCCTGATAATTATTATGTAAATTTTGTTGATATCTGTTCTGATTTTGAGAACTTTGATTATGATATTGTCCTCTGCTTCTTCCTTGTCCTCTATACCTTGTGGAAAAAGCATTTTCCATGTGCTCACTTGTAGTGCTTTCTTCAACAATTAACAAATAACCACATAATTCATCAATTACCATTGTGTTTAGATCTTTAAAGATAATAAGATTGGTGGTGACCATTTCAAATTTTGGCACAAGACTTCTTAAAATTTTCTCAAGCACTCTTCTTTCTAGAATGTCTTCACCTAGTGACCTCATTTGATTGACAAGATCTTGTATTTAGGTGTAAGTGTTTATTATCCTTCTTTATAATTTCTTTTAAAAATTGATTTCCTACAGCATCCAATGCTTTATAATCTTCATCAGAAGGAAATTCATACCCATCTGTTACAAGCTCCCATAAATCTTTACTGATGAATATGGGTTGCATTCTTTTGCTCCAATAGAAATAGTTTATGCTAGTGAACTTTGCTAACACAATATCACTTGTCGCCATAGGAAATGAACAAGAAATGATGCAAAATCAACACAAGTTGTCCCACTTCAACCCGGGATGAGAATAAATGTCCCCAAAATTGAAACTTAACCACCACCAAAACATATCCTTTTATTATATTTGAGAGTACAAAGAGAGCTAAAAAAGCTCGATGCTTGCAAAAAATTACAAGCAAGTCTCCTTCACTATTTGCAAGTCTCCTTAAATCTTTTATTTTCCATAAGAAGATGAAGAGGGCTATAAACCTTTTTTCCATCTCTTAACAAAGTTTAGGAGGACATAACAACAATAATTATTAATCAAAGATATATTAATCTTTGATTATTAATTATTGTTGTTACGTCCTCCTAAACTTTGTTAAGAAACAATCTTCCCATCTCTTAACAAAGTTTAGGAGGAAATAACATCAATAATTACTAATCAATTATTGTTAGTAATTATTGATGTTATTTCCTCCTTTAGTAATTATTGATGTTATTTCCTCCTAAACTTTGTTAAGAGATGGAAAAAGGGTTTATAGTCGTCTTCATCTTTTTATGGAAGAGAGAGATTGAAGAAGACTTGATTGTAACTCCTGCAAATAGTGAAGGAAACTTGTACTCTCAAATTACTTGATTGTAACTCCTGCAAATAGTGAAGGAAACTTGTACTCTCAAATTTAATAAAAGAAAATATTTTGGTGGTGGTTGAGTCTTGAGTTTGGGGACAGCTGTTCTCGTCCCAGGTTGAAGTGGGACAACTTGTGTTGATCTTGCGTCATTACTTGCTCATTTCATACGGCAACAAGTAACATTGTGTTTCCAAAGTTCACTAACATAAACTATTTCTATTGGAGCAAAAGAATGCAACCCATATTCATTAGTAAATTTATGGGAGTTTGTAACAGATCGATATGCATTTCTTTCTGATGAAGATTATAAAGCATTGGATGCTGTAAGAAAGCAATATTTAAAAGAACTTATAAAGAAGGATAATGAATCACTTTCTTTGATAGGCAGTGCAATGGATGAATCCATATTTTAAAGAATCAGTGCAGCAGAATCATCTAAACAAGCATGGAATATATTAACAAATATATATGAAGGTGCAATAGTCGTTGAATTGCAAACATTAAGAAGTAAATTTGAAAATGTTAAGATGCAAGGTAATGAAGCAGTGAATGAATACATTACCAAAATACAAGATCTTGTCAATCAAATGAGGTCACTAGGTGAAGACATTCTAGAAAAAAGAGTGCTTGAAAAAAATTTAAGAAGACTTGTGCCAAAATTTGAAATGGTCACCATCAATATTATCATCTCTAAAGATCTAAATACAACGAGAATTGATAAATTAAGTGCTTATTTATTAATTGTTGAAGAAAGCACTGCAAGTGAGAACATGGAAAATGTTTTTTTCCACAAGGTACAGAGGACAAGGAAGAAGCAAAGGACAATATCATAATCAATGTTCTCAGAATCGGCAAAATTTACATAATAATTATCAGGGAAATGCAACAAGAGGCAGAGGAAGAAGTACAACTCAATTTAGAGGAAGAAGCACAAAAGGATCTTGTGGAAGAGGAAGAGGAAGAGGAAGAGATGGATCTCAAGAAAGACATGGAGTACAATGTTATTATTGTCACAAATTTGGTCATGTTGAAAAAGATTGTCATACTAAATTGCATGATATGAAACATAAAGATGCCAATACTGTTGCTGAAGAAACCAGAAATGAGAAGCTATTTATATCAAGTCTTATGGCATGTTATGAGCCAACGTCTTGAGAATGATAAAAAGTCAATGAATAACAGTCCACTTCGAGGGGGAAACCTCTGTTTACAATGTATTCAATGTACAATATGAGATAAGATGATCCTACGACTAGGTCTCCTTGGTATATATATAGGAGACAAGGGGTACAATTATAATGAAAGGGTACAATGAACGGTTCTAGCCTACCTATTAATATAACACTAGAAAAAATATCTCAATATCTACGGCTTAATAAGGGGTTTCATACTTAACATGGGGCTTTGTCTAGGACTTAATATGCCCCTGCCCTTCAAACAAGTGTTGTCCTCAGCACTTGACTAACTTCGAATGTTTCTGCAATGAAGAACTCATCTGCCCATGTCACCTCTTCCACTAATAGGTTCTTCCATTTGATGAGGTACTTAGTAATTGCTTGATTTCACAGTTGTTTAATCCTTGTTTCAAGGATTGTTTCTAGTTCTAGTATGATTTTCCCCTCTTCATTAATTATGACTAAGGTAATGAAGATGGATGAACCAAATAATTGTGCAGAAGCGCATCAAAAAGGAATGAATGGAATGAAGCTATGGAAGTAGAGTTTAATGCCTTGATGAAAAATGATACATGGGACTTGGTCAATTTATCCAAAAGAAAGGATGTAATTGGTACTAAATGGGTGTATAAGACTAAGTATAAATCGAATGGTACAATTGATAAACATAAAGCTCATTTAGTTGCCAAAGTTTATGCACAAAAGGGAGGATATGATTATACAGAAACCTTTTCTCCAGTGGCAAAATTGGACACAATCAGGATGGTACTTGCATTGGTTGCACGGTATAAGTTGGTACTATTTCAAATGGATGTTAAATCAGCGTTCTTAAATGATTATGTGGAAGAAGAAATCTATGTAGAGCAACCTGAAGGTTATGAAATTCCAGGAAAAGAAGATTGTGTTTACAAGTTGAAAAAGGCCTTGTATGGTCT
Source organism: Picea sitchensis (assembly GCA_010110895.2). Taxonomy (NCBI): domain Eukaryota; kingdom Viridiplantae; phylum Streptophyta; class Pinopsida; order Pinales; family Pinaceae; genus Picea; species Picea sitchensis. Next base: position 404,227 of record SNQJ01S0007183.1, read on the forward strand.
CAAATAAGCACCAAGAGCATGGTATTCAAGGATTGATAAATACTTTCAAGATCATGGCTTAGTTAAGAGTTCATCTAAACCCAATCTTTATATTCTTCAATCAGGACAAGATATTCTAATTGTCACATTATATGTCGATGATTTGATCTACACAGGGAGTTGCATTATTTCTTGGGCATTGAAGTATGGCAGAAGGAAGATAGCATTTTCATGTCGCAAGCCAAGTATACCTGGGATATTCTGAAAAAGTTCAACATGATGAGTTACAAGCCAGCCGCAACTCTTTTAGATGTTGGGTTGAAGTTATACAGAAATGATGACCCCAATCCAGTTGATGCTACACTATATCATCGATTGGTTGGAAGTTTGATCTACCTAAATACAACTTTACCAGATATATCTTTTGCAGTCAATATGGTATCAATATTTATGTCAGATCCCCAAGAAATCGATTGGAAAGCAGCGAAGAAAATTCTGAGGTATCTCTGTGGTACAATACTATGGTTTGGTATACAGATCTACAGAGAATTTCAAATTGATTGGTTACACAGATTCAAATTGGGCAGGTTGTATGGATGACAAAAAATCTACCTCAAGGTATACATTTAACATGGGTTCAGCAACAATTGCTTGGAGTATTAAGAAGCAACCTTCAGTTTCTCTCTCCATAGCAAAAGCAGAGTACAAAACAGCAACTACAGCAGCTTGTGAATCGGTGTGGTTAAGAATAATTTTGGAAGATCTACAAGAAGTCCAAGCATATTGATATACAATATCATTTTGTTAGAGATTTGGTTCAGAAAGCTGTGCTAGAGATTATGTATTGCAGTACAGAAGAGCAGGTTGCAGATATTTTCACGAAGGCACTAACAAAGGACAAGTTCTACAAATTCAGAGATCATCTTGAAATCTTTCCAAATGATCATTATGGGGGAGAAATGTTGGGTTAATGATTCATTTGTACTATTCTTAGTCTAATTGTTGTTAGTGTGGTTATATCTCAAAGATATATTTTGAGATAGAGATAATATTAGTTGAGTGAATTGTGGGGAGATTGTTGAGTGATTATAGGAGCTGATCATTTCATGCGATAGCTCTTGCACATGTATAAATATATGTCTTGGTAATGAAAATGTTTGAGCTGGTGTGTAATTGTTGAATTCATATGTAGCTCCATTATTACTGGTGTGATAAATTTTCTTCAAAATGACTTTACAATTATGTGTATAAAATAGTCAAATTCAAAGGATTTTGTTGCATAAGGTTTAAGGAATACTTTGGAAACAGAATTCACATAACTTCATTATAGGCAAGCGTTTTAGAAATTAAACAGCCAGGGCCCAGTACATTGATGTGTACAATGTTTTCAATTGTTTCAGAAAAATATTTTATTAGAAGTTCCAGCAAGTGACCCACCTAATAGACCTCGATGAAAATTTATGGCTAAAACACAACTTCTCATCCCTCTGAAAGTAACCCTTAATCTCAGTAGTGATCATAATCCTAATATATGTTGACAATTTACAGGATGAGAATAACATCTGCCCAAGGAATTTACCAGATAGAGTCAAAGTCTATAGAAGAGTACCTGAAAGTGAAGTATAATTTGAGACCATTTCTTGTGAATAGCTTGGATTAATGGTTGGTATAGATCCTTGAGAAGAGTTAACTAAAGCATTTTGCTCATGAGTAGCAGCTCCATCTTTAGAGCTATAAGAAATAAATCCATCTTGGTTGTATGAAGACAATAAATCAGTAGGATAATGAGTTGTCAAATCTTGAGTCTGATTAGTAGCCATATTTGACACTGGTACAGAGGGCAACTGAACAGTTTGATGACCCAGTGCTGTCAGAGATGGTTGGTGAACCTCAGAAAACTGTGTCTGAACTGGCTGAGAATAATGATCTTGATAACCTTGATGCTCAACTGATCTACCTAAAGGTGTGAACTGAGGCTGTGCCTGCTGAGCTTCCATAGCTGCTTTAGCTGCTGCCCATGCTCTAGCTCTGGCAGCCCAATCTTGTTCATTGTTGACTCCAGTGTTGTTACCTGCACCATTGTTATCAACAAGAAAAAAATTCAAAATCACTAATATATATAGATAGGGGGAAAAACTATCAATGGTTTTGCCACTTCCACATCACTGTCTGATGCTGAAGATGTAGTCCAAGACGTGAAAGAAATTGATTTAAGCAGATTCCTGAGTTCACATCTCATGGCAAGCATAATAAGCTCCAACTTTACAATGCAATGGGAAAGGATATCCATGAACGATGATAGAACTCAAGTCGCTAGAGTATGAATAAATTTTTGAAAGCTCTTGCATTGTAAATTGCCATTACAGGGGAACAAATAAACCAGTACAATGATATTTATCAGTGACACAATCAGATCCATCCACCTACAAGATTAATGGAAAGGAAGGAAATGGAATTTGAAACAAGTTAATGACAAAACCTCAAGTGAATGTCCAATGACAGAAATAAGATATATAAATATTTAACAATATGCATTCATCTTTTACCGAAAACTGAAATTCCGAACATTTTTATAGGAAATTTCAATGGATGCAATACCTGTAAACTCCCAAGCTTGTTGGGGACTCCAGCTTGTATTGTTCCAAGCCTGCAGTAAAATGATTCAAATGCACTAAATTAGTTGAAACCAGTTCCAACTCTCCAGCAGATTATTCTATCCACTGTGCATATTTTCAGACAAGAATATATTACTTGTCAACAAAAAAAACAATGGAACAAAAATGAACACTACATCAAATGCTATTAAACCACAGAGACAAAAGAGGGGTATGTAGAGAAGTGTCTGCTTAAGTGTGGGATTGCCCCGATGCTTGCCTCGAGAATAAATGTCTGTGGACCTGCACATCACGGAAGGCATGGTGCTAATAAGAAAATGAGAAAGGAAGTTCATGGTTGCTTCAGGCAGGACTGTACATGGAATGGATGCCTTATCATGCAGGAAGCAAAGCCCTCTGTAAGATCAGCCCTTTTCCATCTTCGTGGCTATACCCTGGCCCCATATCAGATAAACTGTCAGCAAAGGAGATCATGCCATGTTCCCACTTTTCATTGCTTAACTGTATATTTCTCCTACATGGCAGCTGCTGAGCTTTCAATTCATCATAATTAAGAAAGAGCCAACTTGCATCTAGAGACCAAACCATCAAGCAGCTGTAGTCGGCTCTTAACTGTAGTACTGGACATAGTGCAAAGCAAGTTCTCTCAAGTGCTCGCTCTAGGTTGAGAGTGTTATATTCCAAGTGCTGGCACTAGGTTGAGAGTGTTATCTTCCAAGTGCTAGTCCACAGTTGATAAATGAAGGATATAAGAAGGTAATTCGGTTAGGCTTCCATACTAAGTTCTGAGAATGATGTAGCTTGTTCCTCTTGTCCTGTTAGCTGCTGAATATGTTTGGAAGGATGAGGATCATAGAAGTCATATACACTGTAATTATGATCTTTCTCTCTCTCTCTTCCAGTAATTATGACCTTTCTCATTTTATGCCCCACTAACCAATCACCCCAATATGCCGCAAAGCAAAAATTTATCTAACAATGATGTGGTTATCCTCTGAAATACGGATTGGGAATTGCGGCTTTAAGCACAAACCTTGCAGGGTTAATATATATAGTTATCAGAAGCCGTGCATGTGACTGATCTACTGCTTCTGATGCTACATGTTGTTAATTGGATCAGGGTTGATGTTTCTTGCTTACCATGAATGCTAGAACTCTTTCCAGAGAAAGCTAAGGCAGCTCCCCAGTTATAGTATTAAAAAAATTAACGGCTGGCTGCAAAACTCCAACTAGCAACCATTCTAAAGATTACAGATGTGAGAAGATAGAAGAAAGCAAGGAGAGTATTACAAGCAAGAACTAGGCTTCTGACTGTATGTAAGAACAGGAGTTGCTGTGTTAGAAGACACAAGTACAAGTGCTTGATTTACACAGAAGGTGGTAACATTTATAAGCATAGTTACAACAATCGACAGAGTTAGCTGAGTAGTCACAAGTTTGACTTGACTTCACCAAAACACGAGCCAAATCAAACCGGAAAGCAAAAACTCTGACAAACAGGTCAGACTGACATAACCCTACCATTTTGAATGGGACTTGGCGAAGTTCTGCAAGACTCAGCGAGTTTCCTGCAAGACTCGGCCAGTTTGACTGAATCCTGCAAGACTTGGCTGAGTTCAGCATGAAACTCAACCCTTTTATTTGAAGCACAAAAACAAAAAACGAAAAACCCACATTCTGGGAGATATCTCGGCTGTTTTATCCCATTGGGCAGAAACAATGTTTAAAGGATTCTCTGTCCAAAAGGCAATCAGTTCATTAAAATTCTGGGCACTACAGGTGACAGATTTTAGGCTTTTAAATCATCTCAGCAACAAAAAATTTGAAGATTCATAGTGAAAGAGTAGCCAAGCTTGTCAAGTCACCTTCTCCGTTCAAGATTTTCACAAAATTAGAGGTAGTTGGTGAAACTTTTGGAATTTTGGGGTATTTTAATAACAAAAATCTCAAAGACCCTAAAAAATTATCAAAATGATTAGAAAAAGGGGCTTTGCTTGTACAATGCAATTTTTGCAATAAACAAATGAGTTGGGAGATAAACAATCTAAAATACCATTTGGCAAAAAGACCCAAAAATGATGTAAGAGAATGCCCATGTGTGCCCACAAATGCTAAGCATCAAGCAATTGCTATTGTAGAATCTCGATGCCATTGAATCTGCATAGGAAAAGGAAAAAAATAAGGGCTGAAATTGGTGTCCAAGGTTCTTCTTCTGCATTCAGTAGACAGCCCGTTACATTTTTGCACCTAAATCCAGGCAAATACAGGGTGCATCAAAAGTTTGTACTTTAGAACAACCACCAGCATTAGGAGCAGGACTAGAAGACTGCTGGTGGGGAAAATAAAGGAGTATCTCTGGAGAATCAGAAATGGTGGTTGCACTTTCTGGGTTGCAGACCAGATGCAGAAAAGAAAACCACAAACACCACCAATTTTGTCCCTTAAATTTTTAATTTTCTTTTTCTTTTGCAGCTTCAATAGCATATAAAGTTATAAACTATAGGCATCTATAGGCACACTTGGGCATTCTCTTACATCTTTTCCCTGTCTTTGAGCCAAATGGTATATTGGACAGTTTATACCCCAACTAACAGATTTGTAGCAAAAATTGCATTGTACTTCTCCCTTCTAGTGGTGCTCTTGCCAGTGTTAAAAAACTTAGCTCAGTAGAAAACTCTGCAAGGCCAAAGTGTAAGAGTTCCACTCAGACTCCGCAATAACTTGGCAACAGAGATGATTCAAAATGAGGATTTTTCTTTCCCTTTTTGGCATTTATATATTTGACACCTGCAAGCTTTTATGATATTGATGAAGCAAGCACATGAACTGAACCTCACTGTCTTTTTTATTCTGTCATAATGCTTTTCCAAATGCCTAATATACCTAGATCTCCCCAAATGATGCCTTTGTCTAAAAGGCTAAAAGTGTATAAAATCCAATCCACTGCTATCGATTAACACTAATTTCTAGTCGAACCCTACCAAGGTAAAAAAAAAAACTAGACAATTAGGCAAGCAAACCCTAACTTCTATACCTAAATTACAGGAAGAACGCCCAGATGCTGATTACTACTAGAACTGCTATTCAAAACAATAAGAACAGAAAAATGGGGGACTATAGCCAGTGCAGGAGGCAGGTGGGTGTATGTTCTATAAGTAGTAGTAGCAATAATAATAATAATTACTTCATGGAATTAGAAGTGCTAAACTTGAAAAAGGACAAGGGTGCAACCAGAAAGAACAAAAATCTATGTGTAAAGATGGTCACCTGATCCGGTTGAGCATACATGTGAGTAACCTGATGGGGCGGCATAGGCCGTTGAGGAGGAGGAGGGTAGCGTTGTTGCCCTTGATGCTGTGTGTACATGTCCTGAATGGGATTGAACCCGTGTCCTGGAGGGTACTGTTGTTGTTGCTGCTGCTGTTGCCCTTGCATCGATTGATCCATAGAAGGATTATGATGATGAGAAGGAACCCACTGCTGTTGTGGTGCCCCTGGGCTCTGATACTGAAACTGCCCAGGATACCAAGGGACCCCAGGTGGATGCTGGTTCTGGTCCTGGCGCGAATCGATCATGGGTTTCAGGGGCCTGTGATTCTGTTGTTGTATGGCGTCCATTTGTCTATGCCTCTCCTCCACGATTATCTCTTAAACCCCCCCTCAGCTAGTTACAAACAATTAAAACCCCTTCGATTTCATTCATTCATGCATTCAGACTCGAAGCCCTTCGATTCCAATCGCGACCAACGCCACCAACGAGAGGCTGAAAAACAAAGGGAATTAAAATATTGAGATTACTTAATCAGATATAAATGATGGTTTGTTACACGTAAAATACAGAAATCGGGAAATCTTAGGTCGGTTGCAGTCACCTTATGTTCTCTATGGAATGGGTAATGTTATTTTTATCGAAATTATAAATTATATGGGTGGAATTAATATGGAATAATAAATAAATTTAAATATGAAACAAAATAATAAAAATTTAAAATCTAAGGTTTAACTATAACAAATTGTTATTTTTTTTTGTTAGTCAACTCCAAACTACCAAACTAATACATAGTAAACGAAAACTCATTGTTATAATCATGTTTTGGTAGTGATTAATAACACATATATTAAGAGGACGTACCTTACATGGCCACATTTTATCTTTAAATATGTTAGGAAAGTGTTTTATTGTACATTTATGTTTATGATTTTATAAGTAGTTGTAATTAATTTAATTTATTGTTTTTTTATATTGATATATAATATAAAATTTATTGTTTCGTATGAATATTTACTCTTGTTTATTAGTGGCAGGTGAGGGGGAGTCTCCATGATCTTGGAGGAAATAGGATTGTTTACTATGCTCGGGGTCTTGGATGCATATCAAACAACCTTGACGAGGCTTATTCGTTGTGGAGGGGTTTATGCATCGCAAAGGAAGAAGGTTTCAAAACTTTTATCGTTTTTGGGGACTCTATGTTGGTTATCAAAGTCATGATTGATTAAGTAGTGTGGGGGGATATTGAGTACACTCATCACAAGGATAAAAAAATTATCCTCTACTTCGATCATATTTCATTTTTTCACATAAAAAGAGAGCTCAATGGTGAGGTAGACCATCGGGCCAAGGTGGCCTCCTCCTTAAGCCCAGGGTCAGTGATAAAAAATGGGGTGTGCAACTTTAGCCCCATACCTTAACAGATCTTCGTGCATATAATTAAATCGCATTCAATGATAATTCAAAGCCACACACATCGAGGGAAGGATAGCAGGTGGCCTTCGTCGTTTGCACATTTGGTTCGTATGGCTCACAACAAGGCTATTCAATGCAGCCTATATGAAACTATGTTGATATGTGGGATTTCGTTGATAATGGGGAGTGACGAGCCCTTTGTTATGATGGGTTTAGTCTAGAAATCGTGGAGTGGGAATGGATCTTTCTCCAATTAGGTTGGTCAATATTTGAGGAAGTGTGAAGAACTCTAGTGTAGAATCAGTGTATCCACAAGTGGAGTTGTACAAGGGCACTCATGGGTGGTGGTCTCGGGTGGTGCTACAACTTCAATGTTTGTAATCTCTTTCGCTCATGTCAAGAAACCCCTGGTCTATTTGATACTTCTTCTAGTGTCAGTTTCTCCTGGTGTTTCTAATGATCCAGACCAGTACAACCATAATAGTATTCCTCTGTTTCTGTTAGTTTTTTATAAAATTGGAATTGGTAATTGTTGCCTGGGGACTGTATGACCTAGTCTCGCTTCTTTAAGTTGCATTGTGCAAGGCTTGTTTGAGTCAGACATGGATAACCCAAATTGAAAGGAAATTCATTGAATTCTTCATAGACATGAAGAAATTACACAAGCCAATAGCAATGCCCTCATGCATGTTTCTTTGAAAATCACAGAGTTGGAGCAAGCCAGTATCACAAATGTTGCCAATATAATGAACCTCCTTCTTCTCCAAAAATAGCGAATAGACTCTTTGTAAGTTGAATGCAATAGCCTCTGCTTTCTAGTTCTCCCTTGGCGTTTGGACTCTCTCTCTCTCTCCAACAATCATGGTTTCGGGAATTCATCACAAGGAAATTTCAAGGAAGATGAAATTGTGGGTCAGAATCATAATCCTATGAGGGTTGAAGAAATATGCTCCCCTCATTCATGAGGGGCGGGAAGCTCAAGATAGTGTACCTCCGTGAATGGCTCTATATGGTTTTTTAGAGTTGTTAGTTTTTTGGGTAAATTTGTAAAGCAAATCACTTGCAGAAATACTTAGAATGTCTATATAGAGAAGGCTTTAGAGTTTATGATAATCTTATTAGAACTATGTTCAATTTTGGAACAAACTCTGGAATATTTTGAATGTAATTGATGCTAGCTTCAGCACAGTCGTATTTTAATGAATACAAACTTTTGTTTCGGTCTAAAAAAAGAATATTTACTCTTGTCTTTGTTGAGTAAGTTGTGGTTTAGTGATAATTTGGGGTAAAAATTATGATTTTGACCCAAGTTTAAATTATGGTAAGCATACTTCTCCCCTGTGCAATATAGCTAATGATTATATTGAATATTGTTAAAGTAGCCTTCAAATATATATTCTTAGTGTAAATGTGTAAGTATCAAACAAGTTTATCTTTAAGTTTACCCTACAATAAAAAAATAAAAAATAAAAATAAATAAATAAATAAAAATTATCGTTTTAAAAATAACAATTAATCATTTAAAAATGTATAAACCTAACAAATAAAAACATGTATTTTCTCCTTAAAAATTACAAGTCCAAATTTAAGGAAAAATAAAATATAAACATTTAATAAACTAAACATTAAAATTAATTAACCTTATACTACTAACAAAATTCAACTATAGATTTTTAATGTTTTGATTTTTTTCAAATTAATATTATAAATAAATTAATTAATTAATTAAAAAAAAAAGACAAACAAACTAAAGTTCAAGTATTTTCAATTAACAAATTTACACTAATTGTTGACCGAAGGAGAGAAATCTCGCATCTCCGAGAAGGGTCTCTAAGGTAGTCTTTTCATTACTTAAAACAATGGCCTTATGATATGCAAGGTCATCTTAAATTTGATTTATGTTTTAAGGGTGTATTACATTCCTTGGTTAATGGAGATCCTATAGATTTTATTGTTGAGAAACATGGTTTCATTTTTGGGATGATTGTTTAGTTTTGAGATTAATTTGGTGGAAAGTTTTAATTTTAGGGTGTTTTCAAATTTTTAACATCGTTTAAGGTATTTAATTTTATTAGTTTTAAATTTTATTTTTTTATTGTATTTTTTATTTTATAATAAATGTCTATTAATATTTTTATATTATTTTGTTTTTTTTAATTAATTTATTAATAAATTTTTCTTTTTTTCTTTTTCACTTTAAAATTATATTTATATGGTTTACTTCATATTATCATTCTAAGATTCTATTTCCATGATTCACTTCATATTCATCATTCTATAATTTTATTTCCCTAATTCATTTCATATTCATTTTCAAATTGAGCAAAATTAAATTGTTACAAAGGAATGACTACACTCAAATAAGAGATATAAAATGTTGTCTTTGCATATTTGGGAAGTACATATGGTATAATGTAAATATGTGAAAAGGCAAGAAGATATGAGTCTGGAAGGTGGCTTCAATCCTTATAAATATATTCTCTTACTTTCATATTTGGGAAGTACATATGGTATAATGTAAACATGTGAAAAGGCAAGAAGATATGAGTCTAGAAGGTGGCCTCAATCCTTATAAATATATTTTCTTACTTTGATCATGAAT
>SNQJ01S0007183.1:414904-426500 GCA_010110895.2 Picea sitchensis
GTAAATTTTAGCTCAAATGCTTATAACATTTTCAATTAAAGAATCATTTGAAGAACATCACGTACATTCCCACACCTAATTAGTGACCAATTTAAAATGATAATAACGATTTCGCAATAAGGAAAGATAACTTGGTGTATTGAGGTGCAATACTCTTGAATGATTGAGAAACATTAACTTCTTTCGAGGGTTCACGCATGAGATCTAGGGTTCGCATGCAGCCAAACCCTTGATCCTACAACCTGCAAACATTTTCAGAAGGCATTAGCAGACTCCAGCCGCACCAACACAACTAAGGGACGGACATGGAGCCTAAGGGAGGGTGCAAGCCCCCTCATACCAGAATGTGGTTTCCAACGATCGCGCGAGAACAAGATCCAAACGGTTGGCCTTTGAGCTGTCGTCCCATCTACGCGAGCAGATCTTCTTAAATGAACAGGGCTTAGGCAAGGAAATGGAGGTAGAAGCGAGCACGTCTCATCCAAAGGTGTCTCACAGTTGGGAGCCTGGGAAATGAATTCCCCAAGCCGATAAACCGCCAATATATGTGATCAACTCAACCAGGGTGGGGGAGCACACTTAGTTCATGAAAGAACATGCCCTCATCGGGAAGTTCTTGGGACTTTGGCCCTCAGAACGGGATCTCATGCGTTGGATCAAAACATGGCAGAACCATAAGGGGGACTATGATGTCCAACTCAGTTCGAAGGGTTTCTTCACAATCATCTTTTATAATATGGAGGACAAGGATAGGGTTTTTGAGAATCGTCCCTACTTTTACAACTCCGTAGGGATTTTCCTCTGATTTTGGACGGATCGCTTCAACCCAAAGAAAGAAGAATTTGTGACTCTGTTAGTTTGGATCCACCTCTACTCACTACCCCAGGAGTTCTGGCTTGAAGAGATTCTTATGGGTATTGGAAATACAATGGGACGATATGTAAAATCCTCAGAGGCAACAAAGCAAAGGAAATACACCTCCTATGCAAGAATCTGTGTTTATATGAACATTTCCAATGTATTGTCGAGCTCGGTCACTATCGAATATCAAGATGAGGATTGGATCCAGACCATCGACTACGAACACATTCCCTTTCACTGCAGCAAATGTCATGAGCATGGTCACCTCTTCCGTGACTGCCCCCTCAAGGCACAAACCCAAACGATGGGGGAAGCAAAACCAAAAGATGGCTTCACACAAGTCATTGGTCGGAGAAAACAACCTCCAAAAAATTACAGTCAGGAAGGAAATCACAAGATCTCCACAAGCAACTCCTTTGATGTTCTAAATCAGCTCTCGAAGGCAGAGGAGGTGGAAAACCCTCACAAAAAGAACATCCAGAGTAACGACAAAGGGAAGGCTAAGCAACACTCCGAGCTAGTTCTAGAAGAAAGACAAGATACAGGCTCCCCTACCAGGCTGAATGCAGATAAGAAATCAAAGGATGGAGGGGACACAATTATTCAGTTGGATGAGCAGGACCTGGCTAACATCAATCTGGAAAAAATAGAGGAATCTTTCAACAAGAAGGAATTGCAATCCATCCCAGTGGAATAATTAAGGAAGGTTCACAAAGTCTTCATTGATTCAACTGTAGGGGACACCTCGAGATTGGGAATAAGTTCTGACCCAGTTCTGGACCCCAGACGCACTCCTCAAGAAGGAAAACGACGGGGACGAAAATCGGCACAACAACTGATCAAAGAAGTAGCTAATTATATGCTCAACTCGGGACAGATCCAACGCCTCACAGAAGGTTTATTCTCACCACCACCAAACTCTTTATGATGAAGATAATCACATGGAATATCATGGGACTCAATGGAAGATCCAAACAAAGGATTCTTCGCAACAACATACTCGCAGAAGATCCAGACATTCTCCTTCTCCAAGAAACCAAATTTGTTAGAGAAGCGGTAGAAGAAATATTTAAAAGATGTTGGAGAAACTATAACTCAATCCACAATGACTCCAATGGTGCAGCAGGTGGTCTAGCTATTGTTTGGAACCCAACCTTCATCCTAATTGATCAACCGTTTTCCACAGTTGGCATGCTCTCAGTTCATTACCAAGCCTTGGGCTCTAGGAAGTAAGGAATCCTTACAAATGCTTATGGACCTCAAAGCGCTCAAAAAAAGGACTTATTCTTACATAGTCTCTCCTCCCTGGGCAGGTTTATAGGTCCAACATCATGGATAATAGGAGGAGAGTTCAATATTATTCTCACACTAGAAGAAAAGAGTGGAGGAACGAAACGAATGGAGAAAGATAGTGGTAAGTCCCAAACAATCATAAATCAACTCAATCTAATTGATATAGAGGCCAGAAATGACACCTTCACCTGGTCCAACAAAAGATCTAGCCCTCAACAAATTGCCTGCAGGTTGGACCGCTTCCTTATCTTAGAATCCATAATGTTGGAGGATCCAATGTTAGAAGCCAACATTCTCCCAAAATCGGGCTCAGACCGCTGACCAGTTCAACTATGGTTATACACAAGAGCAACACCCAAATATAAGCCTTTCCAATTTGAGAAATTATGGTTCAATCACCTGGACTTTCATGAATTTTATCAGACTTGGTGGGTGAAGGTTGAGATCTCTCATGGCACATGCATGTATCTCTTCCAACAACGACTGAAGAACTTCAAGATGCAGCTAAGGGACCGGAGCAAGAATGTTTTTGGTAACATCTTCCAGGCTAAAAAGGGGCTAGAGCAATGCTTGGAAGAACTCCAACAGGAAATCATCTTGTAGGGGCGCATTGATGCTTCCAAACAGGAGGAAGAAATACTCCAACAACAGCTTGAGGAGCGGAAAAAATAGGAGGAAATCCTCTGGAAACATAAATACAGAGTGCAATGGCTTAAGGAAGGAGAGAGAAACACATTTTTTTTCCACAAATCCATGGTACATCGACGATACATCAACTAAATCACCAAGCTTGAAGATGCTCAAGGAAATCAAATTTTGGACCATACAGGAATAGAAATTGAGTTGACAAGATATAATAAAGATATATTATTAGAACCTATGATCCATATGGATTTCAGTACTCCCACCTACTCCAACTGGATCATTTTGGCAGTTTTTTCCTAGTTTTCGGGTCCCTGACATCCGAGGTCGTTTTGAGGACCTAAAAAAGCGTTTTTAGGGCTCGCCACAATAAAATTATAGACAAAGTCAAAGTTTGATGTCAACATATGTAGTCCTCGGATAGATCTTTCTAACAGGCTATCGTATGCCTAAAACGAAGATCATATGCAAAAGTTACGACCCCAGGAAGTTGATGTACTAACTTACCCAAACGAGGCCCACATGACCTTTGACGCTTCATCTCCTAGGGTTAGGTTTTTGGATGTCTAGGATTTTTGAAATTCGTGTTTATTGTAAAAAGGCCTTCAAAGCCTCATTGTAATCATCTTCTTACGAATGAGCACAATCGTCACATCTCTTCTCAGAGATAAGTCGCCACCATTCTAGCAAGATTGTTTTCCGCTACATTTTACAGTTTCAACTTATTTCCTTATTGAATAGAAATCAATTTGACTGTATATTTGTTATTATGTGTTAAGCATATTTTGAGAATAATCTGTATTCATTTCGTTCTGCTCATAAAATCTGAATCAGTGGTATCAGAGCGGTCTTCTCCTTGTCGTTCTTAATGCATGTCCCCAACAAGGTCAGGGTACAAAGAATTTGGTCTCGAGCTTGTTTCTCTTAAGGACAAAAGCTCTCACACGCCCAAGCAACCTTTCATGGCAGGAGAAAATAATTACGATGGGACAGGAGATCCCTTCAAAATGTTGTTCGAGGAAGCCCTCATGCAACAAAGGAATGAGATGATGGATAGTTTTGCGCAAATCCTTCGGCGGCTACCTACAGGTGACACATCTTCCTCAGATAAAGGCGCCACCCCCTTCAAGGTACAAATAAACTTCGATATTCCTATATTTGAAGGTTAGATAGACACAGATGATGTAGACAAAATGGTTGAATATGCTAGAAGGGTATTTCTCTGTCCATAACTTCTCAAATAGAGAAAAGATTACTTTTGCGCTCCTCAAAGTCATTCCCCATGTCAAAGATTGGTGGGAAACTTTATGTGAGCAAAAGGAAAAAGAGGAACCCTCACTATTTRCAGTTGCGGTCACTTGGGAGTCCTTCRGGGATGTTATTAAGGAACAATACTACCCTGTTGGAAGTTATGATGACCTGTACACAAAATGGACCACACTGCGGTAGGAAAGAAACCAAGCAGTGTCCAAGCTCACAAATATCTTASATACCTTGCACACTAAGATGRGTATCAAAGATTCTGAGTGACATTTGGTGCTCAAGTATCACGACGGTCTGCATAGATACATCCAATATGAAATGGAGTTTATGTACATCTCATCCTTGGGCGCGACCTACCGATACGCTGTCAAAATCGAGCAGAAGCTCAAATAGAAGATGCGAAAATTTGGGCCTTGGAACCCCTCACAGCAAAAGTCGGGAAAGGGAAGCCCCAACCCGTAGAACAAAGCACAGAGAAAATACAAACCGCCTCAGGACAACCAGTCCAGGCCACAAGCAAACAAGGACACCAGAAAGACAGTGAAAGATACCGGGAAGTGGTGCGACTTCCATAAGAGCCCCTGGCATAACATTGTTGATTGTTGCTCAAAGCAGTCACTGGTGGCTGAGGTGAAAGCCTCTAAATCAGATGCAGGTTCTGACTCTGAGTCAAAACCACAAAGGGGGAGATAGATCATTGACGCAGAACCTAGTGTTATCGTTTCTACCACCAAGCTCCAGCCTGGTGAACTAGACGAGCCAAAGGAAGGAGAGCGCCTTTTTCATTCACAGATGTGGGTGAAGGGTACCCCGTTGCACTTCATCATTGATAGCAGTAGCTAGAAGAACCTCATCTCAACAGAGGTTGTCAATCAACTCGCCCTGCCGACAACGTCGCACCCGCAGCCCTACACCATCGAATGGCTTTGTCAGGGAAGCGACATCCACGTCAACCAATAATGTTGCTTGTCATACAACATCAAGCCCTTAAAAGACGAGGTCTTGTGTGATGTTTCCCTTGTCAAAGTTTGTAATGTTCTTTTCGCCAACCATATTTATAGAAACCTCATGTTGTATACGAGTCTAGGCCTCGCAGTGTTATTATTACTTTGAACAAGAAATTGTACAAGATACTCGAGGCAATCCCACCTAGTGTTATTTCCTTGATATATGCCAAGCAATGCAAGAAGGTCATCTCTCAGACGAAGAAGTTTGTCTTCTTCATGATTCGCTCCCAGAATGGGCGAAAGATCACAACCACATCCAGGGTCTTCGCAACTGACCTCTCCACACAATAGAAGCAACTGGATAAGGTCATGGAAGAATACTCGGATATCTTCTCCTCACCTACCGGGGTACCTCTGCACTATCAGATCAAGCACCCCATCGATCTGACCCCCGACGCATTGCTGCCCAATGGGACAGTCTACCGCCACTCTTTGTTAGAGAATGAGGAGATCAAGCGACAGATCCAAGAACTGCTCCACAATGGGGCACATCCGTCCTAGTTCATCACCTTGTTACGCCAAAAGGCGTATACCTATTGGAGATGGGCACAATTAATCATGTTTTAATCTTAAATTATAATCTGATGGCTACACATTGAAGATGTCAGTATATTCTTAGTCGTCCTCCAAAATCAATGACTCGGATTTATTGTTGATAACTTCCTTGCATTTAAATGCATCAGTTAACATGTTTACTTTTTAACATTTACCTAATCATATTAAGAAATTATTGTAACATCATATGATTGCCACGAATTAACCTTTGAGATTACCACGTTTAGCAGTTTAGCAGGCACTCCTTCAACTTCATTCTTGGAAATTACACGTATTAGACAAGCCACTTTTCCATGCTATCACGGATTTAATCAACTGTCCGTTCCTCTACCTCGGATTTCCTCAGTTGTAAGCCTTTCGACGTTCACTAGCCGCGAGTTAGCGACTGTGCTAGTGAGAGCCCAATCGTGCTGGTACAAAAGAAATATGGAACCTGGTGACTTTGCATTGATTATTGGGCCCTGAATAAAATCACAATCAGAAACCGGTACCTGATTCCCCGAATCAACGATCTCCTTGATCAGCTCACGGAGGCCAAATACTTTAGTAAGATTGATCTGAATTCTGGCTACCACTGGGTCCCGATAGAACAAACATATGTATGGAAGACCGCCTTCAAGTCAAAGGAAGGTCTTTTGAATGGTTGGTCATGCCCTTTGGTTTGACAAATGCTCCAACCACTTTCATGAGGATGATGGATGATATCCTGTGACCATTCACCAATACTTTTGTAGTGGTGTATCTGGATGACATTCTCATTTATAACAAGACTTGGGCAGAACACTTGCAACATATTCAGCAGGTTCTCCACACCCTATGACAACATAAGCTATACACCAACTTGGAAAAATGCTCCTTCGGCATGGTCAGGATCCATTACCTAAGCTACATCATTGATCAACATGGTGTACATGTGGATCCAACCAAGATCCAAGTCATCCGTGACTGGCCAGCCCCAACCACACTCACTAAGCTTCAGAGCTTCTTGGGCCTTGCCAATTTCTACTGCAGGTTCCTGTTGGGATTTTCCCATATTGCATGGGCCCTCAACCAAGTAACCATGGGTGGTGGTAAGGCAAAATTTGTGTGGGGTTAGTCCCAACAACAAGCGTTCAATGATTTGAAACAACGCTTGTGCTCAACCCCAGTACTTTCACTACTGAACCTACAACAACCCTTTAAGATCAAGACAGATGCTTTAGACTATGTTGTGGGCATCATTCTCACTCAGCACAACCACCCTATGGCCTATCATAGTGAGACACTATCAGATGTTGTTCGTAAGTACCATACTTACGACAAAAAAATATTCTCCATTGTGCAAGCCGTGGAGACATTACATTCTTGGGAAGGAGACAGTCATCCACACTGATCATAAGCCACTGCAGTTCATGCAGACACAAGGCAAATTGCAGAATGATCGCCATAAGAAGTGGTCCACATACTTGCAACAATTCCACCTCAACATCAAGTATAAAACAAGAAGCACCAACCGCGTCATTGATTGCCTTAGCAGACCGCCAGTCGCGACAGTCACCACGGTGCTAGACTCTTGCGGCCATGAGACCTCTGGATGACCCCGACTCTATGAGATAGACCCAGACTTCACCACCACCTACCAAATGTTGGGTGCAAACGCAGTTGTCGCTAATTTCCATCTTCAGGATGGGTTGTTGTGTCGTCTAGGCCATATATGTGTTCCATCAAGCAAGCAAGCAAAGCTAATATGGGAAGCCCACTACAGTCGGGTGGCAGGACACTTTGGCATCGAAAAGACAGTGGCAATGCTGCAGAAACATTTCTACTGACCGAAACTTCAACAGGAGGTCAAAAAGTATATCAGGTCCTGCACTGCCTGCGCTATTGCTAAATCAACCACTAAGAAATAAGGCATGTACACCCCTCTGCCTACTCCTGATAGGCCACAAGAATCCATCTCAATGGACTAGATTTCGGGCCTCTCGTCCACCAAGCGGGGAAATGACTATGTTTTTGTGGTTGTTGATCACTTTTCTAAGATGACGATTATGGTCGCTTGCAAGAAGAGCATCACAGCAAAGGCCACTGCCAAGCTCTTCTTTGAACGAGTTTGAGTACACTTTGGAATCCCACAAACCATTGTCTCAGATCGGGATAGTCGATTTCTCAAGACATTCTGGTCGAGCCTCTGGTCACTGCTGGACACCAAGCTCACCAAATCCACAGCCTTCCACCCCCAGACAGATGGTCAAACCGAGGTCGTAAATCGAATGTCATGCATATCCTACGCATGTATAATTCCAAGCACCCTCACACATGGGATGAGAGTCTTCCCTATGTTGAGAATAGCTACAACCGAGCCTTGCATAACTCAACTGACCACAACCCCTTTCAGGTGGGGTTTGGATTCCAAGCATTGGGTCCCATAGATGTTGCACTACCCCTTGCGGTCACCTCGGTCGACTCATCTCTTGCTCCAACTGAAGCTGACAAAGCCACCTGTTTCATTGAGCGGATCCAACACATCCCCCAATAGGTTCAGGATATCCTACAGAAGTCCAATGACAAGTACAAGTAGCGCCATGATCAACACCGGGTGCCACATAAGTTTCAGGTGGGCGACAAAGTTTGGTTGCACTTGCAGAAAGAACCCTTACATGACCAAATCGAAACCTTCACCCACTCCATTATGGCTCGTACACCATCACCAAGGTTGTGGGTGATAGTGCTTTTGAGCTCAAAATTCCTCCTTTCCTTGGCCTGCACCCAGTGTTCAACGTGGATCTCCTTCGACCTTATTTCCCACCATTATTGGACACCTCAGAGGTATCAGAACAGTTGACACCAACATAGCTCAACCATGACTGCATACAATAGGCTTCCAATGATCATATTGTGGACAAACGAGTCAAGGGCACTCACCAACAAAGGATCCAGCTTTATCGAGTTGTCGAAGCAGGGCAACTCCTGCACCAAGGCAAGTGGCTCACCCGAGGCCAAATTCAACAGAAATTTCTTCATCTTATGGGGGAAATCAACACAATGGAGACCATTTCTTCCTAAGGGGGGAGGATTGATACAAATGGGTTTCGGTGGCTTTCCACCTATTCCAATTGGCTCATTTTGGCAGTTTTTTCCTAGTTTTTGGGTCCTTGACTTCCGGGGTCGTTTTGAGGCCCTAAACAACATTGTTAGGGCTCGCCACAATTAAATTGTAGACACAGTTAGAGTATAATGACAACATGTGTAGTCCTTGGATAGACCTTTCCAACAGGTTATCGTGTGCCTAAAACGAAGATCGCATGCAAAAGTTATGACCTCGGGAAGTTGATGTAATAACTTACCCAAACGGGGCCCACGTGACTTCTGGCACTTCATCCCCTAGGGTTAGGTGTTTGGATGTCTATGGTTTTTGACATTCTTGTTTATTGTAAAAAGGACTTCAAAGCCTCATTGTAATCATCTTCTTGTGAATGACCGCAGTCATCACATCTCTTCTCAAAGATAAGCCATCACCATTATAACAAGTTTGTTTTCCACTACATTTTACAATTTCAACTTATTTCCTTATTGAATAGAAACCAATTTTACTCTATATCTGTTATTTTGTGTTAAGCATCTTTTGATAATAATCTGTATTCATTTCGTTCTTCTCATACAATCTGGATCAACCTATAATGGACAAAACCCAGGCAATTAATAAGATAACTCAACACATTCCTTCCCTCTTTACGCCAGAACAAATCTTGGCCCAAATGAGACTGATCACACACAAAGAAGTGGATAAAGAAGTAAAATAAATGCCTTTGGGTAAGGCACATGGACCTAATGGATTCACAACATATTTCTTCCACTATTGTTGGTCGATGATCAAAGAAGAGGTTTGGAAACTAGCTGAAGAATATCGATCCTCGGGGCAAGTCCTCTCTGCCTTTAATGCCACCTTCCTCACTCTCATCCCAAAGGAAGATCGGGTCACCCATACAAAGCAGTTTTGTCTTGCGCTCTACAATGTAATATACAAGATCATCACCAAAATCATAGCATTGAGGCTCAATATTGTTCTTCCTTTCATCATCTCCAAGGAACAATCATGGTATGTGGAGCGGTGCCAAATTATGGACATCATCATTCTGGCACACAAGGTTATTCACTCCCTCAAATCAATTTGCACCCCAGGTATGCTCATCAAACTGATCTCTCAAAATCTTTTGATTGACTCAGTTGGTAGTACATGAACTACCTTCTTGAGGCCTTTGGCTTTGACAAGGATTGGATAAACTAGATTATGAAACTTACTACTTCTGCCTTCTTCTCTATTTTGGTTAATGGTGTGCCCTCCCAACCCTTCTCTCCCACCAGGGGTATACGTCAAGGAGACCCCCTTTCTCCCTTCCTCTTTGTCATTAGGTGGAGGGCTTAGGCTGGTACATCAAAGCGTTTGTGGAGAATGAGTCACTCTAGGGCCTACCACTTCACAACCTTTATCCCACAACTTCTCATAGTCAATTCATGGATGATACCTTGCTGTTGAATACCCCCACCGCCCAAGAAGCCAACAAAATCAAGTCCATTCTCCCAGATTTTGTTGAAATCTCTGGTACCACTCTTAAACTCCAAAAATCCCAACTCTTTTTCTTAATACTCTACATGTTGTCCAAGGCCACATCTCTAGACTTCTGGGTATCCCCAGGAGCTCCCTTTCATCCAACTATCTTGGAATCCCCCTTTCAGATGCAACGACTCACAATATCTCCTGGGACAACCTCCTTCTCTCAATTTCCAATCATCTAAGCAATTGGACCTTCAGATCACTCAATCTAGCTGCAACACTCATCCTTCTTAAATCAGTCCTTCAAGCTCTCCCAGCCTACCTTTTCACAACTTTGACAGCCCCACAATTAGTCATCAAAACCATTAGAAACTTGCAGTGGAATTTCCTTTGGCATGGTCACTACTCTGATAAAAAGTGGGCTCTAGTTGGCTGGGACAAAGTCTGTCGTCCGAAATCCATAGGAGGATTGGGACTAAGAGATCCTGGAAAAATTAACAACATAATGGGAGCCAAACTCTGGTGGCGTTGGCTTAAACACCCCACGGATCTATGGGCCAATATGTGGAAGGAAAAGTATGCACCTCACACCAATGAGGATCTCCTAATTAGATATAATAACGAGATCCAAGGCTCCAACATTTGGAACATGGTCTGGTGCAATTGCCCTCTCATTCAAAAGCATGCTTTCTAGGAAATCCGAAATGGACAGGCGACATTGTTCTGGCATGACTCTTGGCAACAACTGCCACCTTTGCACTCTTTGGAAGTACTACACCCTCTCTATCTTCAAATGAAACTAATGGCACCACTCAAAGTGAAGGATCTCTGGCTAAGGAACTCTCATCATCATCCCTAGAGAACCTGGAAGACTCGTCCTCAAGAACTCAACATTCCAGGCGACGACGATATACAAGCTTGGTGCACCATAGCCTCACAGAGGAGGATATACATTAGTGATGGCTCTGATATTCTTAGGTGGGGGAATTCTCCAACGGGTATGTTCTTAGTGAAAGAATCCTACTACCTAAACGAGAATTTCCACCTTCAACCAAAAGAGCACATCTGGGACATCATTTGGAAATCCAAACTTTGGCCGAAAATTTCAACTTTCCTTTGGGTCATGGTTCAAAATATAATCCTCACCTGGGATAATCTCTGGAAAAGGGGATTCGTTGGGCCTTCAATATGTCATCTATGTCAACAACAGGAGGAAACCATGGAGCGTATCTTCAATCAATTCCCTCTTAGTGGGGAAGTCTGGGACCAGGTTTCCCAAATCATGTAGAAGTCCAACAAAATCAGAGATAACATTATCAACACTATAGAAAATTGGGGAACAAATGTGTACCAAAATCTGATCTTGAATCAAATTTGGCAACTATTATCAGGCTTCATTGTTTGGCTGATTTGGAAAGGACGAAACAAAAGGATCTTCCACTCC
>SNQJ01S0007183.1:444313-460802 GCA_010110895.2 Picea sitchensis
CGGGACACGGGGAGTGTTGGGTCTATAACGACGCGGGGTCTGTGGGGGATAGACATCGGGAAGGGTTACGTGACACAGGGAGTGTTGGGTCTATAAGGGCACAGGGTCTGCGTGGAATAGACACCAGAAAGGGTTACAAGGAATAGGGAAGGGTACGTGTTAGGAACATGAACCGGGTCAAGGGGTGTCGAGGGGGTAGGATGCAAAGTGTGTGGGGANTATAATTAATGTAATTTAAGTGAGGGGGAGAATGGGGTCACGACTTTACAAGAAGTCGTGAATGGTAATGAAAGGCCGCTAGTGAGAGGATGGGGAATGGCACGTGTGTGTCGGGTCTTTCAGTTGGTTGCGGATTACGTAATGTGTAGGATCTGAGCGGTGTGTGGTCGAGGGTGGGTGGGATGGGTCGCACGGGACACGGGGAGTGTTGGGTCTATAACGATGCGGGGTCTGTGGGGGATAGACATCGGGAAGGGTTACGTGACGCAGGGAGTGTTGGGTCTATAAGGGCACAGGGTCTGCGTGGAATAGACACCAGAAAGGGTTACAAGGAATAGGGAAGGGTACGTGTTAGGAACATGAACCGGGTCAAGGGGTGTCGAGGGGGTAGGATGCAAAGTGTGTGGGGACGCGTGGGTGTAGGAGGGATGGGGTTACGATAGTTTTTTTAGGAGGGATGGGGTTACAGGAGAAAGAATAGTTTATGGGTAGGGGGCTAATTTAAGGGGGAAAATGCACAAGTGGAGGAAAATTAATGGCGGATGTTGGATCAGAACGAAAGCTCTAATACCACTGTAACATGAAAACTGTTATTCACTGGAGAATTGAATAAGTCTGAATATTGATATTTTATTGATAATGATAAAGAAGATGATTAAACTACCCTTGTGACGGTTTGCTATATAACATTGACTGGTCACAAGGTGAGGAGGTACGTGCCTCTTGATGAAGAGGTACATGCCTCTTGATTTAATTAAATGTTTTTATTTATTATTATAATTATTAGATTTATTATTATCATTTTTATTATGTTTGTAACACTTGGCTTGCTTGATATGTTCAGTACTCTCCTGCGACCTTCCCTCATTCTCATCCCCTCCCATGTGAAAAGAGACGCCAATAGGGTTGAAGAGCTCCTAGCCAATGCAGGTGTCACCTCAACAGAGGACGATATCTAGATCGATGGCCAAATTCTCCCAGCCACCCAACTGTTGCTTCAATGCATGGAGATTGCACATAGAGATTGTCCTCCCCCGGATGGGGTGATAGGTGGACAACATGCACATTAAGAAGTTAAATGCACATGCCGCCACCCTCTCCTCACTACATCGCAGGATGAGCGTCATTCTTTGCTCATATGTGCTGGTGCGACGATGCACATGATCTGGTTTAATGGCTTCCTCTGAACAACAAYGATGGCAAGTCGGGATAGGTACGATGCACACGAGYCTGGTCCTTTCAAATCCTCTGGCGCCTCACCATTTACAGCGGGTACGCATTGGTTCTTGTCATTTGTTTTTGGAACAACTCTTGGATTTTGGCACAACYTGTGCTTGTCTAGTTTCCTTCCTCCCCTTTTCACAAGCTCTGCTCTTGTTAGACATCCTGAATACTCACTCAGTCATGCCATGGGAAAGAGGTAAGCCCAAGAGAGGGCCTTCCTACTACATTTTTTTTGTCGGGCAAYGAAGGCTACACCTCTTCCCCCTTCACAGTTGACTTCTCTGGTTTGTCTAGACAATTCTTCCATTACACCGCCCCCCTCCTTRGCCCAAGATAGGGTGTTGGAAGAACCTCCCATGGCTATCATTGAGGAAGAAATACCTCTTGTCCTAATTCAAATTCCATCGACTTCTCTCCTATACACAGTTCATGAACCCCAAGTCCCACCTTCCCCTCCTAGTCGGTCCACCCCTGGCACTCTCGCTGCTTTGGATTGGGATACCTACCTAATTGAAAAAGAAGTCCCATTGGAGGTGCACCATGCAGGGATTCTCCCTCTTAAAGGCCACCCTCCTCTCTCCACTGCTTCGGACCAAGGATCAAGTTTTGTCTACCGTCTCTCGCCAAATCACTTGGCTCTCATTTTTTATATACGTCGGGATATGGAAGAGAAGCTTCAAAGACATACCATGCTCAACAACCGCTTAGAATTTCTATTTGATGCTCTCTTAGGTACACCGGAGAAAAGAAGATGTTCGACATGTGCATAGCTGTCCGTCTTCGCTCCCACCTAGCAAAATCATGGTAACAACAAAAATATGAGTTCACCCACTGTCTAATTCTATTGTGTTTCTTTTTTTTTATGTTATTATGCATTATCATTGTAGGAATTCAGACTGTTCGGACTCCAAGAATATAGGCCACCTGTTTTGGTTTCCATCTTTTTGGAGAAACATGTGGCGGGTTTTTTTCTTATGTCCAAACATCAAGACTCTCAACCACATGTTCTGGTTTCCATCTGTTTGGCAGAATAGGTGGAAGGTTTTGGGGCTCCTTTTTAGACATGTATTGTTGTGATGGCATTATAAGGTAATACCATCTTTTTATTTACAAAAAAATAAGATAAGGAAAGATAACTTATTGTTTTACTATTGCTAAAAAATAGATAGTCATTGTTTACATAATTAAAAAAATAAATTTCCATTTCTCGAGAGTCTGACATCTAAACAGGTGCTTAGCTAGCCTATCATAACACATGTAGAAAAAACAAAAGACTAGAAAACTAAGCATTATGAAATTAAGTAGGTGGGGGAGGCACAGTTTCCTTAGGAGCCTGTTGATTGTCTTCTCCGAGCTCATTGAGGTTTAGACCCATAGCCCATTCTGCCAAGAGAGTATTTTTTGTGTCCACGACTCTTGTTTGTAGTTGGAGGTATTCCAATTGAAGCAAAATTTCATTGTAGGTCATGTTTCTTCAGTCATCACCTTCCCCGACAAAGTCTTCATATGCCAGTAGAGATCAATTGTGCGGTGGTACTTCATCTTTCTGGAGTGTGAGGTGCTTATGTTAGGGATCCATGGGGTAAACTATGCATCAATTTCCTTATCTTGGGCCAAAGTTCTATCCAGTCGATCATTTTCCTCAGTGAGCTCCAACCCTACTTTGATCTAAGGAGGAATATGGATGCGAGAGGCCTCAACAACTGGTCTGGATTCTTGTTGAGCTCGAGGCATCAAGAGTCTCTATCCACGATGACAACCTCTCCTACCTGGACCCCCCTAGCCATGAGAGCTTGTAGGATGAACAAATGGTCATGACCAGAATGATCACTCGCCCAAGGCTCGAAGGTGAAGCCATGCAACCATGGAAGCTACAAGGGGTTCGAGGAGATCGTCGAAGGGGTTGTAGAATGCTACTGATTAACGTCGTGACATCCTTTGTATTCCTTATGCCTCAGATCATGGTTATTAATTCCGATGCATGCCACTTTCATTCACCCCACTCCAACTTTCATTGCCTTAGACATACTCTTGATTTTCCCTGTGCGAAACACCCATGCACAATAAACCCCATAATTCTCTGCATTTCCATATGAACGTTGTTGAAGGTATGGTCATCCAAATGGAGGGCCAATTTAATTAGCATTAAACCACCTACAGACTAAGATTTGTGCTTCCCTTGCGTTGTCATAACTGAGTTATCATCCAGACCGAAGGTGGGATGAATTCGCTCTAACCGAGCATCCATCACATGCAAAATCCACACGTGGGAGATGAACGTGGGAGATGACAGTGTTTCCCACCACAAAGGCCTTTGGATGGTGGGATCCCAAACTTTGAGGTTGTGAGTTGTCCTCAATCATCACGTTCAATGACCCCCTGTCACCCCATCTATGGAAAATAAGTCTATTTTTTCCAGTGCCAGACATTCCTCGCTGAGAGGATCTCCTGAATGTGGATCCCAACGAATGTCTAGTTGTTGCTGCAGTTTGGTGATTCCTTCATATGTCTGTCTGTCTGCCAAATTGTTGGTTGAACAAAAAACATGGGAAGGAATGATAACCTCAACGAATGGGAGGATAGATTGAATTTTTTCAAGACCTCCCTCTAACCTCCAACATGTTGATATCTTACTGTTGGTTTCTATTTGTTTTTTTACTTTATCAGTTATCTACTCTGATCTTACCTTACTGTCACAGATTGACCCAGGTTCAGATATAACAAGCTTCCAACAAAATCCCTCTAAAACTATTGGCTCCCCTAGTAAACCAGAAGGCAACGCAACACACAAGGTGTACTGCGCAGTGTCACCCGAGATAGATTTATGGGTGGCTGCAATACTTAGGTGCTTGTAGCCTGGGAATGAGTGAAGATTTGTGGTTGTACCCTGTGATCCTTATTTATTTAGTCTCACATCTGATTAAAGCAGTCATTCTATTCATGCATGTGGAGTATCATATTTAACTAGTTCTTCCATTCATTCATCTAACATTTAATTCTTAACAACAATACAGATGCATACATTCAATCACACAACACAAGTGTTATCGTGGTTCACCCCCTCCTGAGCTATGTTCACAAAGATCTAGCTCTCAAGCTCTTTATTATGGTTCAACAATATGTCACGCCGCACGTATTTACAATCTTGGATCTTACACTCTCAATAGGCTCCCCGATCCCTGCGAGGCTAACTAGATCACACCAGGCTACTCAGCCTGCGATCTAACCCTCTTGATTGAGTTGTTCACTCCTTCCATAACTCACCAACTTATGGAATAGTACAGTTCTTACAAACCTTACAACTTTCAGACTCTCCTTGTTTTCCATTGGTCTCTCTCCCATCCCCTTCTGTCCCATAAGTACTACTTATTTATATTCTTGTCTCATCAGCCATTACAATACATTGCAAAAATCCTAACCCTAATGTCATTAGGTCTTCCTTGCATGCACGCCTCACATTCTTCCCTCGCACGTGCTACTTTTCCTTCCACTTGTCCCTTCTTCCCTTCATGCTTCTCTTCCCAAAAATAGCCTTTTCCCTTGACTAGGTCTACGTCCAACAGGCCCCCAGCACTGACATGTGGCTCGTCCCGAGCCACCTAAGCTTTGTGCACTTCTTCAACAGCTCCTGTGAGAGTATGGAACTTATCTGTCAGTTCCCTTGCTTGTGTTTGAACCTGCGCGGTATTTTCTTTGAGTGCATCTAACACTTGCGTTGTGATCATCGTTTATCATTTATGCGCACTCTGCCCGAGTTTGCGCCATGTTCTTCTTTTCCTCCTATGCTTGCACGATGACTTTTGTTGCTAGCTCTTGGAGAGGTTCCATTTGAGTTTGTCGATCCTTCTTTTGTGTCTGCGCAACTCTTAGCTCTGCTTGCAGCTTCTTCATGTCTTGTACTCCTTTGAGGCGCTCGGTGATCTTCATCATTTTCTGCCTCTGCTTGAGGTCTTGGATATCTGCGCTTATCTTTTCCTCTTCCTGGTCCCGGTACTGGACCTGTTGATCTTCCTCCAGCTTTTTCCATAGTTGTGTTGCTCTATCAAAAAAGTCGACAGCTACGTTGACTTGTTGTTCCATTTCATCCATTTGTCTGACTGCTTCCTTTGTTCCTTCGCCTCCAGGGGAGTAATACAAATGAGTTGTTCCCAAAAGTTCTAGATCTCCTACCTGTATTGATCAATTGTTTTCACAATCTCATCAATTTTATGCGTTGTCGCGGGCTCTGCTATTTGCGCACTTTTTCGAATTTTTTCATAGGCTACAACCACTCCCTGCTCCAGCCTATCCATGCGATCTTTCTCATCTTTGGTCTTGAGATTGACTTGCTTGAGAACCAACTCCAACTCCTCTTTATTGTCCTTTGTGTGATGCAACTCTGTTGCGTCTGTTCGTGCGTGCAACTGCACCTCCTATGCGACACTGACTTGCAGTTTGTATAGTGCCTTGGTTGGTATTCGCCCCATTACCAATTGTATCTGTGCTAGATCTTTCAAGGGTGTCTGGCCTACAATCTCATCTGTGCGCAGCATGTTGGGTGTAATGTGGAAAGTCGGGCTTGCTTGTGCTATCGTCTGGATCATATCATGTTCGCTCGATGTAGCCTTGCCTCCTGCTTTTGATGCTGTGAGGAATGACTCTGTTTCTTTGCCCTCCCTCTGTGCTTCTCTGATCTTCTGTAGGATATGCCTCATGTCGTCCAGCTCATCCTGAATTCAGTCCCTTTGGTGCTGGGCGTCTTCAAACTCCTCAACTTCTCGGTCGTGGACTCTTTCATTCACGAGGTCCACATCGTCCTCAATGATTGTATATTCTGGCGGCGTCTTATGCGCCTTGGCCTTCTTGCGCGCACCCCTAGTGTGTATGATCGACCTCTTGGTCTAGCCTTGTTCCTGTTGGGTAGCACTTGATGTGGTTCCTTGTGCTGTCTCATCCCCTTTTTCCTATTCTTTCGATGCTTGGGTGGTGTCCTTTTTCCCCGCCTAGGTACCTTTCTTTGGCACACCTCCTTTCTTTTGTTGTGTCATCTTCTGACTTGGCTTTGGCTTATTGGGAAAAACTTTATCTCTGGCAGGTATCTGATCTTGCCCTACCTCATCCTCCTTATCTGTGGGCATCTCTTGAGTCAGAACTAGAACTCTCAAGCTATCTTGCCAGTCCTTGATGGCTATCTCTACGTCCTCTTCCTTGATGCAGTATCACAATTATAGCCATTCCTTCTCGGGATCCCTTCATGCTTGGATCCATATGGTATGCATGGTCACTTTGAAGTTGGCGATGTCTTGATAATGCGCGACCACCTATGGAGTAATCCACCAAGTGTCGGCAATGCTCTCTTGAAGGTCATTGTAACACCCCGCAAACATGCTTGCATTTGCACTTCTGGTTTTGGAGTCCAAAGTGCTCCCCAATGATATGTATCACATTGCATGACAACAACTGGTTCGCTTAAAAAAGTATGTATACTTAGGCTCCCTCCATCCGATCAGGGTGATCAAGATGAGTAGCCAAGAGTAATGAAACTATGTCCCCAGGTCCTGCGCGTCTTTGTAGTCCTCAAGGAACAAGTTTAATAAGTATGGGGCCCAACTGAGCATAGTTCGCTCCGCGCACTATGCTGTAGCCGCAACGACCTCGACAGGGAATTCTTCCTTGCGACACTTTTTGAGCAACTTTCACGCCATGAGTTTGGTGGCCAACCTTGTTGCTGCGTCACTGATGCGCTTGATGATAATTTCGCGCGACCCTCTTTCTGTTCCATACGTCTTATTCATCTCCTTCACCAATGCCTTCTCCTTTGTCTTGTCATCGAGGTAATGCACGAGACTCTCCCCCCGAGATGGAATCCCTATAATAAATGAAATGAGCTCTACGTCTATCGAGACAGGATCTTCTACCCATAGGTACCCTCCATGTGTGACTTCCATCAGCTGCGTAACACAGTTGTTTACGTTGCAACCCCTTCAAAAATGTGGGATATCCGACAGGTTTAGAATCTCAGTGTTGGCCAGTCTGACTACCCACTGTTTCGGTTGGAAAATTGGATCGCCGAAGGGTCCTATACCCACGTTGTCCAGGTAAACTTGCCTTGCAAATTTAGGGAACTTGTCGACGTCGACCACATCGTGGTATGAGTACCGTAGTTTTTCCACGCATCCTAAGAGGTTAAACGTGATACACACCCCTTTTGGAATGCATGGTAAAACTATGGTTGTTGCGGCCTATCTACACGGTGACCTTGCTATGGGTTGTTTGCTCTTTCGCTGTGGTGGCTGACTCGAGGTTCCAACCTCCATTGTTCTGTCCTTTGTGATATGCCTGTGGTCGATCAATGACATATTCTACTATACCCTCCCATTGCTACTCCGACGTCGTTGTGTGTGACCTTCCTCGTGCGGTCACTTCTGTCTGGTTTGGGACCATCCCATTTACCCTTGGGGCCTCTTTAGTGTATTCAGGGCGCGAAGGATTTCCTGCGTCCTTGGCCTGCTAGCCCTGTCCCATTTATGACATAACAATGTACATGCCAAGTGTTGATGTTTGTTGGGTTTCCTCCACCACGGGTGTGGGGCTCGCTGGTTTCATATTGGGTGAAGGGATTTCGTCCAAGTTGATGAATTCAATAGTCCGTGCGGGTTCCTGTTCAATTCCTTGTGGTTGTTGTGGTGCTCTGAGGTTGCTTTGAGGTCTTCCGCGGGCCTGGCTCGACGCACCTAGCTTGGGTGGTGCCATGGTGGTTAAGATGATTTCCACTGAGCTAGTTCATTTTGTAACTCTTGCTAACTCGCTCTCTGCTCCATATACTATGTCGCTCTGTGCTTTCTCAATTTCACAATAACCCTTCCGTTACCCGCATGCTTTCCTTATATAGCAATTGTGTGAAACTTCTCGGAGGAGTTACTTGAGCTGTGGCTTACATGAATTGGTGCTTCCCGCATACCTGACATTAAATTCCCTTAACGTCTCCAGTTGGCACAATTAATGCGACGTCACTTCGAAATTTCTTGTCATTCAATTTTGATAGACATCACCAGTTGGCACCTACTTGTCGTAACCGTCATTTTTCCAATTTCCGCCTTTTTCTGACCGTTGGTCCTTTTTTTGGCGTGCTAACTTTTCCAAGTGCGCGCTATATTGTTTCGTTGGTGCGCGTGGACATTTTTTTTCCTCGTGCTATCTCTACTTTAGCTGGGTGTTATCTTCTGATGTCTAGTACGGTAACCCCTCTGTCTGGTGCATTTTTATTTATTTATTTATTTATATTTTTAAGTGCTAGGAGGTTGATTGTCCCTATACAGTTTCAGTTGAATCCCATTGATCATTCCTTTGAGTTGTGTTCCTCCCAAATCCTTCAATTGTACATCTCCCCCATCTGTGACAACCTTTACTTCATATGGTCCCAACCAATGCATTCTGAGTTTTCCTGGGTATTGAAGAGATTTACTGTCATACACCAAAACTAGGTCTCCCTCCTTGAAACTTTTCCTTTTAATATGTCTATCATGCCAAGATTTGTCCCTTGATTTCTGTACCTCTTGGTGAAACCCAGCTAGAATCCCATATTCTTCCATGATCATCAGTTGACTTAACCTTTCTTGTACTGCACCTCACTATGTCATGTTTGTAATTGTTGCTACACGCAAACTAGGTACCAAAAATTTTAATGGCACCGCTGCTTCTTGTCCATACATCAACCTGAATGGTGTCTGCCCTATCAATTTTTTTACATGTGGTCCTATAGGCCCACAATACTACTGGTATCTTCAAGTCCCAATCGTCCTTGTTGACATTGCAGATATTTGTCAGTGCATTCTCAAGGATCTTATTAAAGGCTTCCATTATTCCATTTGCTTGAGGATGATATGATGTACTCTTTTGATGATAGATTTCAAATTCCTCAGTCATAGCCTTAATAGTGTTGTTAATGAAGTGAGTTTCTTGGTCACTCATCAAAATCCTTGGGCATCCAAATCTAGTGATCACTTGCTCAAACAATAAGTGTGTTGTTGTATTTGCGCTGTAATCTTTTACTGGTGTTGCTTCTGCCCATCTTGTTAAGTACTCTGTCGCAGTAATAATATACCTTGCTCTTGACCTTTTTGATGGTGGGTTAATTGGTCCCACAAATTCTATTGCCCATTTGTCGAATACCTACAAGGTTACTTGTGGCCTTAGGGGCATCTCATCCTGTCTATTAGGTTTACCAATCCTCTGACATACATCACATCTTTGGCAATGGTCCTTTGAATCTCTATGAACAATCGACCACCATAGTCTTGCGCAAAATACCTTTTACGTGGTAGCTTTGCTTGCATAATGTCCTCTTGCTATTCCCTCATGAGCCTCTGCTAAAATCCAAGGTCTTTCATGTTCTAGTACAAATCTTCTCAAGATGTTGTCTGCACCCATCTTGTACACGTGTCCTGCAATCAATTGATAGTCTGCAACTTTGACTACTGGATTTTTCCTCTGCGTAGTGTTGAATTCTTGTGGCTCAGTCCCTGTACTCAAGTATTGAATGATGTCAGCAAAATATTCATTAGCTACTTGGACTGAGAATAACTGTGCATCAAGAAAGTTGTCCTCTAGATTTGTAGTTTCCTCTCCGTTGGTGATCCTTGAGAGGTGATCGGGTCCTGCATTCAACTTCCCTGGTTTAACTATCACTTCGAAGTCAAATTCCTGGAACAACAATAACCATCTACAAATTCTCCCCCCCAACATTGGCTTATTGAATAGATGTTTGAGAGTTGAATGATCTGTAAACATCTTTAAATGTTTGCCCAGTAAGTAATGTATGAACTTCTGAAGTGCATAGACCATAGCTAAGCCTTCTTTTTCTGTGGCATTGTAATTATGCTCTGACTTTGAATTTTTTTTGGTAGCAAATGCTATAGGATGGTCCAACTCCCTTGTTCCTGGTTGCACAAGAATAGCTCCAAATGCCACGGCTGATGCATCTACATGCACATGGAATGTCTTTTCCCAATCTGGGAATACTAGTATTGGTGTGATTACCATCTTCTCTTTTAGAGTGTCCAATCCTCACTAACAATCCTCATTCCACTGAAACTTGCTATCTTTTCTCAACAGTTTCTCCATTGGCGCAATGATCTGTGCATACCCTTTTATGAATTTCTGGTAGTATCCTGTGTGTCACAATGTTGATCTTAATTGACGTACTGATTTTGGTGGTGGTAGATTAACAATTACTGCAATCTTGGCAGGATCTACTAGCAAGCCTTATTTTTATACTATATGGCCCAATAGTATCCCAAAGGGTGTTCCGAAGATGCACTTTTTGATGTTTAATGATATCTGACACTGCTTGCATCTTTCTAACATCAGCCTCAACACCTCTACATGGTCTTTCAACAAACTGTAGACTGTCCAATCATCCAGATATACCTCTAGAAACTGGTGGATGAATTCTTTGAATGCAGCTATGACTACTCTGGAAAATATTGTTGGTGCGTTATTCAGTCCAAAAGGCATGATTGTGTACTGGTAGGATCCCCATTCTGTGGCAAAAGTGGTCTTGTACCCGTCTTCTAGGTCTATCTTGATCTGATGGTAGCCTAAGAACCCGTCAGTGAATGAGTAAGCTTCTTGGCCTCCTACGTTCTCCAACACCTCGTCTGTGAAAGGAGTAGGGAAAGGGTCATGTCGGCAAGAATCATTCAACTTCCTTGGGTTGACACATATCCTTATCCTTCCCTACTTCTTCTCCCGAGCTACCATAGGGCTTACCCATTCATATTCCTCTACTAGTTCTATGATTCCAACCTCCAACATCCTGTCAATTTTTGCTTTCACTTTTTGCTTATACATTGGGTTTAGTCTATATGGTCTCTGTCTAATCGGTCTTGCCTCCGATCTGAGAGGTATCTTCATTTCACCTAGCTCTCCTGCTATGCCTTTCATTTCCGTGAACGTTGTTGGGAACATGTCGTTGTACTCGCGCAATAACTCTGTTATGATTTGTATTGTTTGTTCATCCCAATAGTCTCCAATGCTGGCCATTTTGGGATTCTCAACTGTCTCAATGTTGACTTTCTTCACCTTGATCGACACAACAAATACTTCTCATTCCAAAGGTGGACCTTCCACCTCTCTTTCACCTTCAACTTCCATTATTTGAATGTTGCGCGGGTCATCTTCATCTGGTGCTTCTTCCTGCACATGGTAGCATGACAATAGTTCTTTTACTGTTTGTCTATTATGTTGTTGATATTTTGTCATAAGTTCAACTTCCGGTTCTTAATGAATATCACCGCTCTAATTTGTTTGAATGTTGAGTCTATGGTGGGGTTCTCATGTTGAAATGAGAAAGTGACTATAAAGTTCTGTTGTAATACTGTTCAGTCTGTAGTTCCTCTACGTAATTCCTGGTCTGTATACCAGTTTGTTGGAATCCCTTCTAATGTGTGAATAAAGTGATGAGGCCATTCCTCTGGTGGTGTCGTCCTCCACAGTGTTTTGTACTTCTCCAAGTGTTCCGATGGTGCCCCTTGTCTGTCATATTTATGCAGTTGGTTGCTTCCCTGTTCCAGTAACCGCTTACATTGGTACTAGTCCTTGATTGTCTCTTTGGCGCACCCCACCATCTTGCAGATGCTTCCTTGAGTGTTATATCCAGAGATAAGAGCCTCTGATTTTCTAACACTTCATCTTCGTATCATGTTAAGAATGCTTCTAAGTCATTCACCCCATGGAAGCTAGGAGTTTTCCTTATCTCTGTACCTACCCATCTTACTGTGCGGTCTATTCTTGTGCATCTTCTTGTGGAGACTTCGTGTAACCTCTGCTGCCAATTATCTAACCCTGTATCTGAGTCTGACACGCATGACATGATACTTCTCCAAATGAGTACCCCATCTGCAGTTGGATTCACATAATCTTCTTCTCGCACCATTGTTCTGTACAACTAGTTAATTTCCTCCAGGTCTATACAAGTGGGTTCTACAAACCTTTCCCCTTCTGATTTCCAGTGACGCAATGACTTTGTATTCTCCTGATTTGAATGTCATCTTCCTCATCTTTAATTTGATTATGGCCTGATTGTCAAATGCCCAATCCAAGCCAAGCAATGCCGAATAAGGTGTTGTGCCATCCACTATCTCTATCACTTCGAAATCGTCTTTAGTGCGCACTCCATCCACATCTACTGTCACCCCCTTTAGCCTTCCAATTGGTAGAACTCTATGTTTATTTGTTTGTTTCAGCTGAACATGTGAATATCCTAATGTGGGATCTACCATACATTGCCATGTCTTCTTGGATAACACATTTACTTCGAATCCTAAATCCAGTATAATATCTCCCATGTCGAAATATCCAATGTCGGCGTTCAGTCTGAATTCTCTACTTGTTCTCCTCCTTGTATGCAGATGATTAACTGTTTTCTGTTCTAGATTTCCTTCTACCTCTGTGCTACATCTTTCTAACATATTTTATAACACTTTAACAGATGATGGATCATTTAGTAGTTTAACACATGATTGCAGAAAAGCCTTAATCGTACTTACTTGTCCTAGGGGCTATGTTTCTTTGGTGTGATCCAATGATGGAGGCATCTCGTATGTTGGTACTTCTTGAGTATGTTGCATAGTTGACGTCGATGCAATGTTTGGCTTCAATAATTCTTGTCTGGCATGCTTGAATATCTCTTTTTTGTTATGCTCATCAAACTGTTTTTGCGGTTCAACATTCTTCTTCACCCATTGGTGTTGTGTTAGATCTTGTCTTACTGCATCGTTTTCTATCTTAGCTCCTCCACGCGTAACTATGTTGATGTTTCTTCTGTCATCCCTTGCTTCCACCGAAATCCACTAAACATTCTAATTGTTCTGATTTCTCTTTTCCTAGATCTTCCCCAATAGTGTAGGACATTCTTCTGTGTCATGATCTGATGCGCGACAATACATGCATCTTGCAGGTGGAAGTGGACATTCTCTTGCATAGTGTCTTGGTTGTTGACAATTGTGGCATACCATTAGTCCTCTGCCTCTTCCAAAGCCTCCTCTTCCTCTTCCTCCAGCTATGTATCCAACTCGATCTACTCGTGGTGCATTGTACTGGGGAGCCTCGTTATACTGCGTGGGATTATAGTGTGGCTGCATGGTATTGTACTGCGGCTGCGCAGTGTTATATTGTTGTGGCACAATGTTATACTACTGCTGCGTAGTGTTATACAGGGMTAGTACTTGGTTAAATTGTGGTGCAGCTTGCCCGATCATCATTTCTGCCTACACCCTGTAAGCATCTGATGTTCTTTCCCTCATCAAGTCCATGGTCCTGCAATCCTTGTCATGATGGCCTACTGAATTGCAAAAGTTGTAGTATGAACTCTTAGGTACTGTCTTGTATTTTTGCATCATTGGACAGTTATATGGATCATGCCCATGTTTCTTATAGATCTCACACCATAGTCCTCCTGTGGGCAACAGGTTTGGCAGTCCTGTTGTCATGTACTGCGTGAATGTTGGGCATTCATTCTTATGGTGTCCTTTTGTCCTACATGTGGTACACCAAATGACTTCTCTTTTGTCCTTACCTTTGTTATGGTTTAGCTGGAATGTTAAGTTCTTCAGATCCTCCTTCAGCTCCTCTATGGCTGGATCTGTATTCTGATATTGGTTCTCTTCCAGTTGTAGGGCTGCCTGTAGAGCCTTTGCTTGAGTCTAAAACTTCTATTGTCACAAGTGGTATTTCAAGTGTGGGAGTAGTGAATTGACAAACAAATGCCTATGCTACATATATATCATGACATACTTTAGCTTTCCTTTCACTTGTTTGAATCTCTGGTCAATCTCCCATACATATTCTCTTGGTTTCTGTCTAATCTCTATCATCTCATTCATGTATTGATCCTCTGAGCCAGGCTTCTGGAATTCATTTATTAATAGCTTTTTAATATCTCCAATCGTTCTGGTTGTCCTTGACGGACTGTTTGCAGCTAAGCTCATGTACCAATCCAGTGCGCAATCTCTTAGCATGATAGCTAACTGCGCAAGTTTAGTGTCCTCATCTGTGATCTGTTTTTCTTCCCAGATCTTTTCACAAATGAACAAGTGCTTCTCAGGGTCCTCCGACGCCTCTCCTTTGAATTCCAGTAACCTGATGGTGGGATCATGTCATGCCATCCTGAATGTTGAACTAGTATGCCCATGCAGTGTATATACTTGAATAATGCTTCATGAACTGACTCCCCCAATTGTTGTTCCCTCTGTAGATTTACTTCTTGTTGTCTTCCTTCTCCCAAAATTTAGTTGTCTAAATG
Organism: Picea sitchensis; assembly: GCA_010110895.2. NCBI lineage: Eukaryota > Viridiplantae > Streptophyta > Pinopsida > Pinales > Pinaceae > Picea > Picea sitchensis. The sequence continues at coordinate 459,039 of SNQJ01S0007183.1, forward strand.
GTGGTGTTCTTATTGGTGTATTAGTCGCACATGGGTTTATGGGTTCCACACTGACACTGATATGGATAGGAGTGTTGCCTTCTATTCCTACTCTTGGACCTCTCGTCTTCCCCTCATATGTCGTGTGTAGGATTTCCTCAATCTGCTCCACAGCCCGGAGATCCTCTACCTCTTCTTCATCACTTGCCAGGCCCTCTCTCGTGGCTACGACTCTCTTTTTGGTGTTCATCTTATATTGGTATGGTACTCCACTATGCGTTCTTCCAGTTGTTGCCATGATCTTCTTGATCTGGTATTCGTCCATCATGATTGGGGTCCAGGGTCTCTTCCTTCTTTCCTTTATCCATTTCTCCCTCCATTTCTCCTTCTCCCGTCAGTGCTTCCCCCCTTCCCCCATGCACGTAGAGAAGTTTAGTTGTCTGAGGCCATTGTCATTACACCTTTGGTATATAGTAATATCTTAATAGAGATCTGATATACCTACCTCGAGGTCCCTTAAAGAACTCTTGCTCTACTACAATGTAAGACTTTGTCGTATCTACTGCAAATTCTGTGATAAATCTTGCAACAATGTTGTTTAACCAGAAATCTACGACACACATAAATTTATTATCAACTTGTTGTAACTGCGCGATATCTACAGGATTCCACTCTAGCTTTCTGATCCAATTTGTAGGATGGTTGTCTTTCAACCTTAATATCCACTGCTGCAATACATGCGGGAAATCACAGAAAAACACTTCATGTAAGTCGCTGAATACGTACTTGTCCAGATATTTGCGTGGTGTTAGCTTCAGGTTTTTATTATCTTTCTGTGCAAACTACAAATCCTTTGTTTTCAACCAGCTTTCTATCTTTGCCTTTGTTGGATTCCATGGTCTCAACATCCCCTTTTATCTTCTCATTCTCTTAACGTATTGTCGTCCGATCTAGCATTCTTTTGACGTGTCTTCAACAAGTGTCATTCACTCAATCCCATCCCGTTCCAACTAACCAACAATGGAACCATTTGTTGGTTTCTATTTGTTTTTCTACTTTATCAGTTATCTACTCTTATCTTACCTTACTATCACAGATTGACCCAGGTTTAGATTTAACAAGCTTCCAACAAAATCCCTCTAAAATTATCACCCCCCTGGTAAAACAGAAGGCAACACAACACACAGGGTGTAATGCGCAGTCTCACCCAAGATAACTCTATGGGTGATTGCAATACTCAGGTGCTTGCAGCTCGGGAATGAGTGGAGATCTGTGGTTGTACCTTGTGATCCTTATTAATTTAGTCTCACATTTTATTAAAGCAGTCATTTTATTCATGCATGTGGAGTATCAGATTTAACTAGTTCTTCCATTCATTCAACTAGCATTCATTTCTTAACAACAATACATATGCATACATTCAATCACACAACACAAGTGTTATTGTGGTTCAACCCCTCCTGGGCTACGTCCATAAAGATCTGTCTCTCAACCTCTTTATTATGGTTTAGTAATATGTCATGCCACACGTGTTTACAATCTTGGATCTTACACTCTCAACAGGTTCCCCAATCCCTGCGAGGTTGACTAGATCGCACCAGGCTCCTCAGCCTGCGATCTAACCCTTAGGATCGAGTCGCTCACTCCTTCTCTAGCTCACCAACTTACATAATAGTACAGTTCTTACAGACTTTACAACTTCCAGACTCTCCTTGTTTTCCACCGGTCTCTCTACCATCCCCTTCTGTCCCCTAAGTACTACTTATTTATATTCTTGGCTCATCA
>SNQJ01S0007183.1:479265-489472 GCA_010110895.2 Picea sitchensis
AACACAGATATACAATAATACATGATTTCTATTAATCAAAGAAATGTATAGAGACTGTAAAAATACAGAGTGAAAGACTCGCTAGAATGGTGGCAGCTTATCTCTGAGAAGAGATGTGACGGCTACTCGCATTCACAAGAAGATGATTACAATGAGGCTCTAGAGGCCTTTTTACAATAAATGGGAATGCCAAAAGTCCTAGACATCCAAAAACCTAACCCTAGGAGATGAAGCGCCAAAAGTCATGTGGACCCCGTTTGGGTAAGTGAGTACATCAACTTCCCGGGGTCGTAACTTTTGCATACGATCTCCTTTTTAGGCGTGTGATAGCTCGTTGGAAAGGTATTGTCGAGGAGATTCATTTTTGGGGCTCAATCATGCCTTTGGCTATCATTGAGAACCTTGATATCGAAAAACCTTCATTTGGACCCTCAAAATGGCCTCGAATGTTAAAACCTGCTAAAAATAGTAAATTGCCAAAATGGCCAGAAAACTGTTTTGAGCCATTTGGAAATGGTGGGTGGCCACCAATATCCACCTGGATCACGAAATGAGAAAAAATATGCCTAGATATTGGATGCCACATCACATAGGACACGTAAGACACCACACAAGATGACCACATAGGATAAAATATCAGATTTTGCAAGGAACTAGATTCGATCGGGCAGATGATGTCATCAATATCTAGATTTGTTTGATGGGAAAGCTATGAACCAAGTTAAAACAAAAAAATAGATTCCAGATGACATGTCAGCGTAACACGTAGGATGCTAAGTCATACACCACGTAAGATGTAGGGAAATTGAGTTGACAAGCGACGCTAAGTGGCAAGTGTGAAAACCTGGATCTAAATGATAGGTGGTAAACTGTAATTGAGCCACGCAAGCTTAGGGTTCCATCTAGTGAAGCTTGAGGTTCCAAATCCTGCATATGGAGATTAAATGAATGCCAGGAATGTGAAGAGTCTAGAAGACAGATTCTAGATATCCAAAGTTAAGGTTTGATGATCTGGGTAGCGTAAAAATGAAAATTAGGGTTTTCCCCTTGTAAATTGCAATTAGAAACTTGAGGTTTCCATGATCAAAGGTATGTCAATTGTCAATTTGAGGTTGAATTATAAACTTGTCCTCTTTCCCTGATTAATGATTTGAAAAAAATCATTCCTTTGGTTTCCCAAAAGTGTCAAATTGAAATAAAAGTAATCCAAAGCATTAGACAAATTCAATAAATCAACACTTAACCCACTTAAAGAATAGTTCATCAAACTTCTTGTAAACCCTAGAGGAAGATCGAAAACATAAGATTAAAAACAATTATTAAATATGTAAAAATTGAATTAACTCGACAAGTATAATGAGAATATACTAGGGACCTCTAAACAATAAAAATTTCAATGGGGGGCCTTTATTTTTTTTAGCAAAAAATAAAGGGGAAGTTGTTATAAGCTGAACAAGTATATATGAAGAATCTTCCTTTCTCAACATCTTAACGAAACTTTAATTTGGTCAAAAATCTCTACTAATATTCAAGAGACCATTAGATCTCAACATTGGTTCCGAGAAGATTTAGATGACAATTCCCAGGAACTTTAAATCCTTTCTCTCTAGTTCCCTAACTTAAATAGCCTCATCTCTTCAGGCCCACCCCGTGCTCCTCCCCTATCTATCCCTTCCTACCCGTTCAGACCACCTCTAGGTTTTATCAAAATGAATTTTGATGGAGCCTCAAAAGGCAATCCTTGTCCTGTTGGCTATGGGGTCATTTTCCGCAATGAGGATGGAAGCATTTGCAACATTCTAGTAGGAAGGTTAGGCTCTAAAACCAATAATTCCACCAAATTATGGGGACTCCTCAGAGTTCTTCAAGAAGCCATCAATCAAGGATACAGTAAAATCATCGTGGAGGGAGATTTGAAAGTCATTCTCACTTTATTCACAAAAAATTTGAATGGCTTTGATGCTGCTAAGACTTCCCCTAGCTGGCGAATCCTCTACCAGCTAGAGCTCATCCAATCTTTGCTCCCCCCCCATCAAGTATTCATACCATCCCATTTTAAACTCAAAGCCAAATAGATTGTAGATAAGTTAGCCAATGTGGGAGTGGAATGTCTCAAGCGGAACATCCTAATTATCAACGATCATTCTCAATCCTCCCCCCTACTTCATGAATGTGAAGAGATCGCTCTCCAGGAAGGATTACCCCCAGATGGGGTGCCTCATGTTCCTCAATGATAACAATACATTTTTTCAGTATTGCCGCCACTGTACATTCATTTCCCTTTCACTCACTAGTGGAGTTAATGGTGGGTTTTCCTGCTACGGTACAACTCGTACGCATATTCATTCAAGTTTGTATGCTAATAATGCAATTTGCAGACCTGTGAAAGATCTGCTCATGGGAGAATATCAACGTGATTATGGCGGAGTTTAATGCACATAAAATTGGAAGGTATGGGCTTTTATTAAGTCACACAATGGTTTTCCTTCGCCTTACAACCTTCATTCTTATTCTTTCATCCTTGCTTTCCGATATCCCTCTGCTCTGGTTTGGTCCTACCTTCCGTCAGTGCTCTTCTCTCTTTCTAGTGACAATTTCAGTGAGTTCCATGCCGTGAGAAAGGGGGATGATCCAGGTGGATATTGGTGGCCACCCGCCTATTCCACTTGGACCCCCACCATTGTTTCTTTCAATTTTTCAGTTTCCTTAATTGTAGCACAATTTACTATTTTTGGCAGTTTTTCGGGTCTTGAACTTCTTGAGCTATTTTGATGCCCTAAACGACGTTTTTTGGGCATCAAAGGTATGATGAATATTAGTTCATTCCAAACCTTGATATTTGGAGTTAAAAATTGTAGTCCTTAGATAGATCTTTCTAACGATGTATCATATGTGTCAAACGAAGATAGTATGCCAAAGTTATGACCCTGAGAAATTGATGTACCAATTTACCTCGATGGGGCCCATAGTCTGGCGTTTCATCTCATAGGGTTAGGTTTTTGGATGTTTAGGGTTTCCATTGTTTCTCAATAATATATAGGCCTTCAAACCTCATTATAACACAAAGTTCAGAGGCCTGCAGCCACCACGTCTCTTCTCAGAGATGTGGTGGTTATTTGTTTAGGGTTGTTTCCGTTGCATCTTTGTATTCATGGTTATTTGTGTATTCTGTTGCATTCCTACATAAATTCGGATCAATGGTATCAAAGTGGTCTGCTCTTTCTTGATCATTGTTTGCATGTCCCCAACGAGGTCGAGGTATAAGGAGTTAGGGCTCAATCTGGTTGAACCTTTGCAAGATCAGTCTCGCAAACCTTGACGCCCATCCATGGGAGATGAAAAGAAAGATGAGAGAGCAGGAGATCCTATCAAAATATTTCTCAAAGAGGTCCTTGAAAAACAAAGGAATGCGATGATGGATAACTTCGCCCAGATCCTTCAAAGATTTCCGACTGGAGGTGCATCTGCATCCAACAACCACTCTGGAGGAGCAACCCCTTTTAAGGTACAATTAAACTTTGACATTCCCATATTTGATGGCCAAATAGATGCAGACGCCGTAGATAGATGGTTGAATATATTAGAAGGATATTTCTCGGTTCATGACTTTTTCGACCGGGGGAAGATTATTTTTTCACTGCTCAAAGCCACCCCCCATGTCAAGGACTGGTGGGAAACCTACTATGGGAAAAAGGACGAGGAGGAACCCTCTTTGTTCTCGGCCATACCCACTTGGAATTCTTTCCGAGTCGCCATCAAGGAATAATATTATCCCGTGGGGAGATATGAGGACAAGTACATACAATGGAATACGCTACAGAAACAAAGGGATCAAGATGTGCATGAGCTGACAAATCTGTTCCATACCCTGCTCACAAATTTGGGTATCAAAGATTCAAAGAAACATTTGGTGTTGAAGTATCGCAGTTATCTACACAGATACATTCAAGAGGAAATGGAGTTCCTCGACATCTCCTCGCTTTGTACGACATACCGGTATGCTACCAAGATTGAGCATAAATTCAAACAAAAGAAGAGAGGCTTTGGATCTGCGAATCAAAAGCAAGTGAAAGGTGCCCCCAAACCACAGAACAAAGGACAAAGCCAGGGCATGGTGGCTCAAGACAACTTGCCAAATCCACAAGCAAAGAACAACACTGTGAAGCAGAAGAAGGACACGAGAAAGTGGTGTGAGTTCCATAAGAGCTCCACTCACAAAACAAGTGAGTGTCGGGCCAAACAGTCACTGGTGGTCGAGATGAGGGCTTCTGAATTAGATGCATGCTCCGACACTGAATCAAAACCCGAGAAGGGGAATGACAGAGGGAAGTAGATTATCGATGCGGATCCCAACACCACCATTTCCACCACGAAGATCCAAGAGGAAGAAACTAAAGATCCAGAGGAGGAGGAGCATCTCTTCCACTCCCAGATGTGGGTAAAGGGTTCCCCGCTACAGTTCATTGCCAACAGTGGGAGCCAAAAGAACCTCATTTCAGAAGAGGTCGTGAAGTTGTTGGGCTTGCTGACTACAACACACCCACAACCGTACACCATCGGGTGGCTTCACCAAGGACGATATCTCCACGTCAGCCAACAGTGTCGCCTTCCCTACAACATCAAGCCCTTCACTGATGAGGTATTATGTGACATTTCTCCTCTTGATGTTTGTGATGTATTATTAGGCCAACCATACTTGTGGAAGTGACATGTTGTGTATAAGTCCCAACCTCTCGCTGTTATTGTTACCTTGGGAAATAAGTTGTACAGGATACTAGAGGTACCACTGCCTGCCGCTATCTCTTTGGTTACTCCAAAGCAATGCAGTAAGCTCATTTCCAAAACTGGGAAATTTGTTTTCTTGATGATCCGCCCCTGAGGAAAGAAGAATACCGTGGCCACGACCTCTAGACATGGCTCCTCCACAAGACAACAACAAACAGAAAAGGTCATGGAGGAGTACCGAGACATCTTCACCTCCCCGCAGGGGTTCCTCTGCACTGTCAGGTCAAGTGCCCCATCGATCTGACCCCAGGTGCGTTGTTGCCCAATGGACCGATCTATCGGCACTATGTTATAGAGAACGATGAAATCAAGAGGCAGATTCAGGAGCTACTGCAGAAAGGTCACATCTGACCAAGTTCATCGCCCCATGGGAGCTCGATCGTGTTGGTGCGGAAGAAGTATGGGACTTGGAGACTATGTATTGACTATCGGGCGCTGAACAAGATCACTGTCCGGAATAGGTACCTGATCCCACAGATTGATGACCTTATGGACCAAGTCAAAGGGGTGAAAAATTTCAGCAAGATTAACTTGAATTCCAGGTATCACCAAGTACCAATCGAACCATCCAATGTGTGGAAGACTGCCTTCAAAGCCAAGGAGGGCCTTTTTGAATGGTTGGTCATGCCTTTCAGGTTGACTAATGCCCCCACAACCTTCATGAGGCTGATGGATGACATATTGCATCCATTCACCAACTCATTTGTAGTAGTGTACTTGGATGACATCCCGATCTTCAGCCAGACTTGGGAAGAGCACCTCCACCACATCCGACAGGTCCTCCAAACACTGCGGAAACACAAGTTGTGTGACAATTTGGAGAAGTGCACTTTTGGCATGACCTAGGTTCAATATCTGGGATACATTATTGATGAGCGTGGGGTGCATGTAGATCCAACCAAGATCCAAGTCATCTGGGATTGGCCAGCCCCGACCACTCTAACAGAGCTTCATAGTTTTTTGGGTCTTGCTAATTTCTACCACAGGTTCGTGTTGGGATTCTCTCATATCACTTGGCCCTTGAGTCAAGTCACCAAGGGAGGAGCGAAAAAAAATTTCTTTTGGTCGGAATATCAATAGAAGGCATTCGTGGAATTAAAACATCACCTATGTTGTGCCCTAGTGCTCACATTACCAGACTTGCAACAACCCTTTGAGATCAAGACATATGCCTCTGACTATGCTATTGGGCAGTTCTTACTCAACAGGGGCATCTAGTGGCATATCACAGTGCAACACTATCTGACACAGTCCGAAAGTATCCCACTTATGAAAAAGAAATGTATTCCATTATGCAAGCTTGCCGACAATGGAAGCATTGCATTTTGGGGAAGGAAACGATGATCCACATAGACCACCGACCCCTGTAGTTCATACAGACACAAGGGCAGTTGAAAAATGATCGCCATAAGAATTGGTCCACATATCTGCAACAATTTCATTTGAACATCAAGTACAAGAAGGGAAACACCAATAATGTTGCAGACTGCCTCAGCCGACCACCGATCATGGCGATAACCACCGTGCTCAACTCTTGTGGGCATGAGACTTCTGATTGGTCACTTCTCTACAAGAGCGGTCCATATTTCAGCCACACATACAAGACACTCTTGGGGGGTAACCGAGTTCCAAAATTTCACCTCCAGGATGCACTACTATGTCACCTGGGAAACCTTTGTGTTCCTTCAAGCGAGCGTGCCAAGATGATTTGAGAAGAGCACTATAGTCAGGTCGTTGGGCATTTCGGGGTCGAGAAAACAATGGCAGTATTGCATAAGTATTTCTTTTGGCCAAAACTTCGACAAGATGTCAGGAAGTACATCAGATCCTGCACTGCTTGCACCATTGCCAAACCGACCATCAAGAAGAAAGGCCTCTATACTCCGTTTCCTACCCCTAGTTGACCTTGGGAATCCATCTCCATGGATTACATGTCGGGCCTTCCTTCTACTAAGAATGGCAACGACTGTGTTTTCATGGTTGTCGACAGATTCTCGAAGATGGCCATTATGGCGGCTTGCAAGAAGAATATCACAACATAAGCCACTGCTAAACTCTTCTTTGAATGAGTGTGGGTACACTTTGGGATCCCACAGTCTATCAACTCAGATCGGGGCAACAGGTTCCTCAGTACATTTTGGTCCAGCCTCTGGTCAATGCTGGACACCAAGCTCACCAAGTCCACAACTTTCCATCCCAAAACTGATGGCCAGTCAGAGGTCGTCAACAGGATGATCGTACACATTTTGCGCATGTACAACTCAAAGCATCCACGCACATGGGATGAGAGCCTCCCCTATGTACAACATAGCTATAACTGGGCCCTCCACAACTCAACCAACCACATCCTCTTTTAGGTGGGCTTGGGATTCCAACCACTATGTCCCATTGACGTAGCCATACCATTTGCAGCTACTCAGGATGATTCGACTCATGTCCAGTCTGAAGCTGCCAAGGTGAGCAACTTCATTGAGTGCATTCAACACATTCGCCAATAGGTTCATGACATATTGGACATAGCCAATGCTAAGTACAAGCAATAACATGATCAACATTGGGTGCAACACAACTTCCAGGTGGGTGACAAAGTGTGGCTACATTTGCAGAAGGAGCGCCTTGTTGGACCTCACCGCAAGATTTTCCCACTCCGATATGGGCCATACACCATCACCAAGGCTGTAGGGGACAATGCCTTTGAGCTCAGTATCCCACCATTCCTTGGTCTGCACCCAGTGTTCAATGTGGACCACCTTCGGCCTTACTTTCCACCTCTATTAGACACATCTGACATGAAAGAACAACTCACACCAATAGAGTTAAACCCAGACTGCATGGAACATGCCACAACTGATCGAATTATGGACACACATATCAAGAACACCCTCCAGTAGAGGATGCAACTATATCAAGTTGTCAAAGTAGGACAACTCCTTCACCAGGGCAAGTGGCTCACCAAGGATCAAGTTCAACAAAAGTTTCCTCATCTCATGAAGGAACTCAACACAATGGGGACCATTGCTTCTAAGGGGGGAGGAATGATCCAAGTGGATATTGGTGGCCACCCACCTATTCCACTTGGATCCCCACCATTGTTTCTTTCAGTTTCCTTAATTGTAGCACAATTTACTATTTTTGGCAGTTTTTCGGGTCCTGAACTTCCAGAGCCGTTTTTTGGGCATCTAAGGTCTGACGAATTTTAGTCTATTATAGACCTTGATATTCACAGTCAATAGTTGTAGTCCTTAGATATATATTCCTAACGATGTATCATATGCATCAAACAAAGATAGTATGCCAAAGTTACGACCTCGAGAAATTGATGTACCAATTTACCTTGACGGGGCCCATAATTTGGCGTTTCATCTCCTAGGGTTAGGTTTTTGGATGTTTAGGGTTTCTATTGTTTCTCAATAATATATAGGCCTTCGAGCCTAATTGTAACACAAAGTTCAGAGGCCTGTAGTCGCCACATCTCTTCTCAGAGATAAGCTACCAGCGCCCTAGCTAGTTTATTTCTATTCTGTCTGTAAACAAATTTCAGTTCTTTGATATAAATGAAATGAAGTGTTATTTCTGCTGCATCTTTGTATACATGGTTATTTGTGTATTCTGTTGCGTTCTGCATAAATTTAGATCAGGGTAAGACCAAAAGGGGCAACAACTCTTCCCGAGGGGCCTCTAGTTGGAAACAACCCTTGTTCTCTTCCCTTAATAGTTCTTCTTCCTTTCACCCTCAAATTGACCCTCCTTGTGTTGATGGCTCCTCCTCTGCACCTCCTCCAGAGGAAGCACAATGGGGATGAGCTATCATTGAAGAGGAAATTCCTGCTCCTAATGTGGATCCCTTTGGCCGTCCTTCTCCTAAGTGATCCAACCTTAATGAACCTAACATTCGAGACAACAATAACAATATGCATACTAATGATCCCGAGCCTGTAGAGTGACCTCTGATGCTTTTAACAGAGGACCAAATCCATCTCTTCTTTGAAATTCATAGAGATTCGATCGAAATTTCCTTCAGACATGAAGGAATGTTAGCCAGAATTGACGATCTCTGAAGCCAACTTTTCAGAGTTCATCAAAGTGTCATTATTCCTCCTTAGACCTCATCCAGCCAACACTTGGATGATAGTGATGCCCCCCCAGGCTTGAATTTTTCTATCTTTCTACTTATATAGTACAATTCACCATCTTTTTCTCTTTTCAAGTATGTACAAACTTAATATCGACAAGCCATATGCTTCAGGCATAGCCATTTTGTCTACTCAGAATCTGATGCCTAAGTTGGTCTCCTCTATTGGCGACTTAGGCATCAACTCAACTATTTTGTAGATTTTAATTATTGGTTAACAAAAGGATCTTTTTATGGCTTAACAAAAACAAGTATATATGTACAATTTTACCATTTTTATTTTTAAGGATTTTTCTAATATTAAACAAGTTTCAATTCCCTTTGGTTCCACTGTGAATATTTAGTTATCTTAATTTTCTCTAAAAAGTAATTAGGTTATTTGAGATCTTTGATATTTTACTTTACTCTTAATTAATTCATGTTTTTGATAAACAATTTCTCGAATAGATTCAAAAATTAAATGAACTACAACATAGTGAATGGTCCACTTGTGTAATTTAGAAATGTAAGAAATCATATAAAACTTTAAACAACACATTGCATCATGTATAAACACATTAAATTTTTTTAAGTATGAGTTGCAATATACATTGACGAATACAAAGTTTAGCATTTGAATTCAAACATCAATGCATATAAAAAATTATTTATATCATATATTGTTATAAATAAATATCTCGATGGGTTATCTCAAGTGGTTGAGAGTTGTGGTTTGAAAGTAAGATGATCTGTAAATGGTGGGCCTATGGCTTGTCCATTTCATCGACATAAACACTTTGGGGACTTTAATTTTGTTCTCAGTTCAGTTTTGGTTCAATGCTCCGCTCAAATTTCAATGTATTCTATTTTTATTACACACAATAGAACAAACTACTAGCTGACCAAAGAGATTTTAGGCACTCAATGATCCAAAAAGATCTTTTAAATGACAATGGTTGAGTTATTAAGAATGTGTTGATTAACCAATTAGGAAGCTTAATGAAAGAGGAAGACGTGATAACAAATCATAACAACCATATGCACATATACATATCTGAAATGAAGCATAAACAACAACAAACCATAAACACCAATGTTATAACGGAGTTCAACAATCTCGCCTACATCTCCGGGCCTTTGTCTTAGTGGCTGAGGCTTTCTTATTTTTGTTCAAAGCTTTAAAGTTGTTGGATCATGTTGTCATTGATGCCAATGGTTTGATTGATTGATGTCAAGTGATTGATTGATGTCAAAGGATTGATTGATTGATGATTGATGTAATATAATATGTATTGTCCTTGATGAGAATGC
>SNQJ01S0007183.1:491793-524334 GCA_010110895.2 Picea sitchensis
GTATGTGTATGATTGTTCATTTGTTCATTGCTTATTTACTCTGCAGTTATTGGATAATAATGCTTCATTGATATAACACTTGGATTATATGGTTAAATTGCTCTATTACTGATTCACCCCCCCTCTCAGTAATCCAACAAAAGTGTCAACACAATAGTGCCAAAATGTTACAAAACTGATCTGCTCTTGTTCTACCAGATCTCTAGAACCCAACAAAAGAAACAACACTAAAATCGGATGATCGAAGCTCCCAGAAATGGCCCGCAAAGGTGTGCTCCTCAACATCTTCCCTGCATAACAATGACTTTGTCTTGGAAAATATTAAGCATAAACCTGCTCTGAATCTCCTCTCATGGCCTCAAGAAGGCTTGTTTTATATAGATCTAAAGTTGGTAACCATCTCCCAACTTCCCCCCAAGATATGGCCTCAAAAAGGGTCCAATATCCCTAAAAGGGGAAAAAAATCTCCAAAAATAGTTGAATAAATCAAACAAAATCCATATTCTAAAGTTAGAAACCCACTTTGCAAATATAATATGGGTGCAGCCCCTAAAACCCCGTGCTCCTGGGCACATCGGTGCATCCAAGTGTCCACGGGCTATTCTGGGCACCCTGGCCCCTTGTATTTCGGACCTGGTCGTATGGTGATTACACATGTGGCTATGGGATTACCATCCCCGTGTGCTTTGTTAGACCCCCAAAATCCAACCTATGGTTAACCCCCCTGGTTGGCGGGCTAGCCCGACCGACCGAGGCTTAACCCCTTACCTCTGCCAAGTGTATATTTCGAGCACTAGAAGTGTGGAACCCCGAGTCACATGGTTGAGGTTTTCAAAACCGAGGGCTAAGTCATAGCCATAACCCCCCGTGCTATGGTATATCTCTAGTCATGTAGAAGAGTCGTATGATGGCATGTTCATCGGGGGTTGGGGCTAGGACCAACCCCTTTTCTCCGTCGAATCAACATAACACTCAACTTAAATATAAATTTTATGCCATAGCTAATAAGCACCAAATGCAGGCGAGCTAGCTAGTCCGACCCTGCCAAGTTTTAGCCCGGTGGAGAGGTTTCGGTGTCGAACCCCGTAACTCCAAATTTTTTTCAATACCAATAGCCAACAAATGGGTGCCACGTGGCACCACACCATTTGTTGAGAACAAAGCCACACGCTAGCCTCACAATGGTACACTAGTCTGTTGAACTGTCTTCCCTGTTAGCATACTTTCCCAATCACCATCTACCACGTGTTGCCGTATGGGCATGCTACGTCATCCGTATGGACGTGCCACATGTCACCACTGCAAGGGTGACACATGCCACTTCCTGATTGGTCCCACCTGTCCATCCACGTCAACGTCCATATGCCCAGTCAACCTGTCATGTGTCACCTATAGAAGATGCCAACTGTGCCTGCCACATCAGTTGTACGACCTGTACAATCAGTTACCATGTGGCACTGTACATAATGTATAGACTGTACAATCATCACTTTTTGCCTGTTTGGAAAAATGAACAGATCACCATAACTTGAGCATACGATGTCTGTTTGAGCCCGTTCAAGTTGTGTTGGGTTCGTATCATCGAGGCCTACACACAAGTCCATTTTGAAGCCATTATGAGAGCTTTGTTTTTTAGGCCTTTCTGAGCCCCATCAAGCTCCTGGATCCAAATCTGGATCACTCGACATCAGATAAAAATTACCAGGGGTGAGTTTAGGCACACAATGTCAGATAAAAATGTCCGGGGGTCCCTAAATTCGCCCAAGTAGTAAATGAAATGACCAAGGGTCTATGAATTTGCCTAGGTAGTAAACAACAAGCCTAGGGATCTCTGAATTCACCCAATAAATACAAAAAATGCTCGGGTAGAGGAGAACACACCTGAGGTTCTGTAAATTCACCCAAGGATCTTTGAATTCATCCAGGCAATAAACAACACACCCAGGCAAAGGGTAAAACATCTAGTGAGAAAAAGAACAATGTGTATAGCTAGTGGGAAAAAGAAAAACACCCAACCAACAATAAATTATGTGAATGAGTTCTATAGTATGAAAATATACTTCAACAAAGAAAATGTGGATCACTGTAACTCATAGCAAAAATACCTAAAGAACATAATGCATTAACTCACAAATATCAAAGTTTAAATGGGATTTTTATTATTCTCAGGAGAAATTACAAATGGGTGAGCTATACACAAACTCTACATATTTTTACTCACTGTGAAAACCAAAATTGCAGTAGGCCATGGATTAGAGACACCTTCGTTTAGAGTGAAAAGGCATAATAAATCCTTTGTCCACTCAACCTCAAGTAGGCTACCTTATTTGAGCTCTAACTTCTACTACTGTCCTTCCCACTTTGTCCTTGTATCTCCCCCGTGCTCACTACAACCTTCGGTTTTAATATGTTGCCTTTGGAAGGCCAACCATCACAATGGTTCACTTCCACTTCCAACTTCATCAAAAAATGCAAAATAAAATAAAAAGAACAATTACAAATTTACAAAGTATTTTGGGTGAGGATCCAATTTGGATCACACCTCCCCATTTGCAGGCTTTTGGTCCCCAAAATCTTCAACTCCTTCCATCTTTTTCTTATCCTATCATCAAGTAGAATTCGATAAACCTTAAAGAAAGGATGTCTTTGTTGTAGGATGGAAGATAATAGTTGAGTAGGGGATACCTTTGGCATAACCTTACCTATCCTTGTCATGGTTGTGGATGGCATTCACTATTGCACTAGGTCGCTAGACAATTGTTTCTCCTTGGGATGCAATTGCAAACAACTCCTCTTTCCCCTTGACCTTGACTCTTCAAACTTTCTCCTTGGCTCTTTGGTTCATGAGATGGATTTCTAGGTGAAGCCTCCAATATTTGGCCTCCCAATGTCTAGTTAATCTACAATACTGAAAATAGTTCCTGCATCGACTACTTGGCCCTTTAGAGTGCCAACAATCGGTAGTCTTATGACCCATTTTCTTGCAACAGAAATAAACTAATCCATACCTTTTCGGTATTTGATGATGCTTTCTAGCTCAGTTTCTTGGTCCCCCAAGTATTGGAGTGAATATAGATGGAGAAATCATCTCATTGTTGCCCTCTTCCAAGCTTTTGCAAGCAAATTTGAGTGGCTTGCTGCACATGTCTTCTTTTCTAGTTCCTCTTGCCTTGATGAAGTGGTTTGAGATGCACTTGTGCTGGCTTCTTGTCCATTGAATCTTAGGCCTTCATGCTTGGGCCTCTGCTGAGCTACAATGGGAATCAAAATCCCTTAGCCTTCCTTGCCTAGCCCTTGGCCCATTCACCTCATGATCTTGGAACCAATGCATCTAGTGCGCTTCTCAAAGTCACCAAGGGTATTAGAAGGTGAGTTTACCATGTTTTCCTTTGTCATGGTACTAGCTTCGACAATGGCAATGGAAGGGGATTGCTTGGTCTCTAGGACAATTGTTTTTAGGTTCTTCAAGGCCTCTTCCTTCATTTCCAAGTCATGGTATAGGTGAGCAGTGACCTTAGTGGACCTCTCCAATTATCCGACTCAATGAATTTCTCTCCCAACTAGAAGAGTTGCAATCTACTATTGTCTAATTCTCCCCTCATGGCGATGAAGGAGTCCCGACGCTTGGCAAGATCCTTCTCCAACTCATTTTCTCTTTGCATCCAATACCAAATTTCTTCTTAGATCTTCCTGTTGAAGTCTCTCAACTCTTTTAGCTTCTCCCTATTCAAGACCTTTCCCATTGTAGTTGCTTCAAGGTCCTTGGCGAACCTGCTATGATACCATTTGATCTGTAAATGGTGGGCCTATGGCCTATCTGTTTCATTGACACATACCCTTTGCAGAATTGAATTTTGTTCTTAGTTCAATTTTGGTTCAATGCTATGCTCAAATTTCAATGCATTCTATTTTTACCGTACACAATAGAACAAACTACTAGCTGACCAAAGAGTCTTTTACATATCCCAACAATGAAGAAAGATCCTCAGTGGAAAGATTTAGTCATCTAACAATGGAGAAAAATTCCCAGGGTGATTTTAGGCACTTGACATTAGATTAAAATGACCTGGGGCGAGTTTAGACACACAATGTCATATAAAAATGTCCCGGGGTCTCTAAATTCGTCCAAGTAGTAAACGAAACACCCAAGGGTCTTTGAATTCTCCCAAGGGTCTCTGAATTCTCCCAAGTAGTAAACAACAAGCCTAGGGGTCTCTAAATTCACCCAGGCAATACTTAAAATGCTCAGGTAGAGGAGAACATGCTTGAGGGTTTGTAAATTCACCTACTGGTCTTTGAATTCTCCCAGGTAGTAAAATACATGCCCACGCAAAGGGTAAAACGTCTAGCGAGAAAAAAAAATGATGTGTACAACCAATGGGAAAAATAAAAACACCCAACCAACAATAGATTATGTGAATGGGTGTTATAGGATGAAAATATACTTCAATGAAGAATGTATGGATCACTATAACTCATAACAAAAATACCCAAAGAACAAAATGCATTAAATCATGGATATCAACGTTTAAATGGGATTTTTATTATCCTCAGGAGAAATTCCAAATGGGTGAGCTATACATAGACTCTTTGTATTGTTACTCACTATGAAAACCAAAATTGCAGTAAGCCATGGATCAAATACACGTTTTCTTAGAGTGAACATGCACATTAACTCCTTTGTCCACTCAACCTCAAACATGATACCCTCTTTGAGCTCTAACTTTTGCTACTTTCCATCCCTCTTTCTCATTGAATCTCCCCCTTGCTCACTACAATATTCGATTTTAATGCGCTTCCTTTGGAAGGCCAACCATCACATTTTTTCACTTCTGCTTCCAACTTTGTCAAAAGGGAAAAATAAAATAGAGAGAACAATTACAAATTTACAAAGTATTTTGGGTGAGGATCCAATTCGGATCGCAAGAGGTCACGAGGTCGAGTTCCTAGGCATACATATTGATTATATTATTGGGCCCCACTCGATGTTCCCATTGGTTTAGGTTGCCAAAAATGCAATCGATCGATTTACCTCCCATACCATCCTCGAAATGAGGGGAATACCTGGGGGTTTTCCAAGGATTGTATTCCATCGAAAAAAATGTTATAAATAAACAATTGGATAAGAAGAGGAAAGAGCAGGAAGGGTTAGGTTTTTGGATATAATAAGATGTGTGATTAACTACATCATCTTAATCCCTTAATGTTGTAAGGAATTGTGGCATGTGGCTGAATTGAAGTGACCTAAGATTTGATAAGATATATTTTTGGAGGTCTTAGACATTTATAAATGTATATTGAAAGACAAATTGTTATCTTTGTCTTTCTCTGATCTAAACAAGAGTGAACTAGAAAAGAAAAAAATAGCACAACCACAACACAAATTATTATATTCGCCATGCATTGTATTAGGAATGTGGCATGACTCTTAAACTTGGCACCTCAAACAAATTCAAATATTCATTAAACAAATATTAACACAAAACTACACATCAAATCAACTCCAAATATATATTAACAAAGTAAATTTATAACAAGATATATGAACAACATGAAATTTCAACAAATATGCAATCAAAGTAACCCCTATTGCAAGGTCCTAAGAAGTCTTTATAATCTAACCAAGGGAAGGTGAATCATTCTATCTCTCATATTTTCATATTCCATGTGTTACGTTGATACACATAAATTTGGTGAAGGAGGAGAGTCGAAGTGATGAAAGATATGCATTGTGAATATTGGTATTTTGTGCATGTCAATTTGCAGATATGTCTAATTCTGTAATGATCCAAATGCTTACAAATATCATAAAATAACATAAATACACACCATGTACAGAATGTGAGCATGGATCACAACTCCAATATATATAAGTTACACAATAACTCCTTAAAGAATAGGGGAACCCCCTCCAAATAACCAAATACCATTCATACCTCACAATTCCCATGTGACACTTCTTCTAGTACCTTCATCAAGGCTATACCACCATTCGCCAGCTTCACCATTCAAATAAATACCTACCAAAGAAGGATTCTTGTAATTTTTCCTTATTATTCTCAACCATTCCTTAGGGCTAGTTTCATCTTTATCTTCATCTCCACTAAAGTTAGGTATTGTCATTGATTCTTAATTGAGGTCTACAATAATCTTCAACTTCCAACCTCAATATATTAATATAGTGATATCAATTAGCTATAATCCTTGCTCCAATATGATATTCTATTTTTTCTCTTTGCAACGGTTTTTGAATCATTTCAATCAGACATCCCAATCAAAAGTTATGATAGTTTTAAGTGAACATACCTTTGAAACCTTGATTTGGAATCTATCTTCCTAGCCGACCTTAATTTTGATGTAACTCTGCAATTTCGGCCCTTCTAAGTCTGAAATTGTGACTTGTAGTACTAGGAAATGTCTTCTTTACAATGCCACATGTATGATCAAAATTGGATGTGCCAAGTGGAAGTTATGGTAACTTCCCCACACCTTGCTGATTTTGGCCTTTCTAGGAGAGTGAACTTGTACACCATGCCCCATGCACAATAATTGATATCAAATTTTGAAAATTGTACCAGAAATACTACATACTTTCCTTTTTCCAATGCAATTTGTTGCATGTAATTTTCGTCTCCTATGAAGAATTTACGACTATTTTACCTAACACACTTGTTTGAGACTAGTCAATAGGACTAGTTAGATACCCTATCTTCCATAGAGTGTAACTACAAAAGTACAACGATCCATAAGCTAAAATTCATACCATAGGTACTCTGATAAGTCTCCTCAATATCCTCTACGTTTCTCCTTCTAAAGTGGCTATGATAAAAAGTTATAGTGAAAATTCTAAAATGACTTTATTGAGGAAGCAAAACCCTAGGATCGATGCTCTGATACCAAATGTAATGAACCAAATGGTTACAAATATCATAAAATAACAGAAGTACACACCATGTACAGAATGTGAGCGTGGAGCACAACTCCAATATAGATAAGTTACACAATATCTCCTTAAAGAATAGGGGAACCCCCTCCAAATAACCAAATACCTTTCATACTTCACAATTTCCATGTCATAATAATGAATACATGATCACTTATATATAGTTGTTCACACTTGCACATGAGGCCCCTTTACTACTAGGTCGACCCTATTACATATATATTTACACATTACATGTACATTTAGGCCCATATATGCCCCCCTTGGGTTCATATCATATACATTTAGAAATATATATGCCCCCCTTGGGTCATAACAAATTATTGCATTGTTCTTGGTTATTGTTGTATATGAAAAAATCAAGGCATAAAGGTACATGATTGATGATTAGCATGACCAAGATTCTTCATGCACAACTAGATCACAATGCCATGCTACACAACAATAATTTAGTGTGTTGGTAACATAGTGTTGTTTGTCACTTTGATCCACGTTAAGGGTTGATCACCTAATGTGTGTTCTATTTTGATTCCATTGCACTATTCTATGCCCGTAATATACAACCAAAAATATGTGACCATACTTAGACAAATTATGATCAAACTTCTCCTTAGATCAAATTCAATTGTCACAGACTTAATCAATCTTTAAACTCCCTAAGGTTAAATCTTCCCACTTATGAGTTTTTATTCCCCAACGATAGTCTATCTAGTCAAGGAAACTTCTCATGGATTTTCTCAAAGGTGTGTAAAATTAATCAACCTTTAAGTGACTACCCACTAATCCCATTATGATAAAGTTTTAGGGCACTAGTTGCTTTCTCTTTCCGCTACCTACAATTAATATGCCTACTTACAAATTTTCACTAACTTCGACAATAAACTCTTTAGGATTTGGTGAATTTATTTTACCTTTGTCTAGCATGGACACCTTATACAACTTTAGGCAGTTCAAATTGAACACTACATGAATTCCCACACACGCTAGTAGATCCAACTTAAATGCATTCTCTCCAATTTTCTCAATGATGGTGTACATGTCATATGTCAATTTCTTCAGCATGTTGTCCCCCTTCTTAAAGGTGTTTTTTCTAAAGTCATAGCAAGTCTTTGATTCCTATGTAAAATTGATTATTTACATAACATTGATCATCCATGGCCTTGTGCTTTTGTTGGCTCTTTTGTAAAGCTTCTCAAGCTTGTTCCTAATTTTTTTGGATGTGGTCAATGAACCTAATTACTTGTCCATGTGTAGAAACATCCTTCATTATTGTTTCCTTAGAGTGGGACCCAAAATATGTATTGGGTCGTTGGATAGGAACTATAGTGTAAGTTACTAACTCAAATTGACCATCTGTTTGTGATTGTAAGGTAGTATTTCTCTTTATCTTGGTGTGCATCAATCCATGCATTATCTAGTAGAGATAACTTAGGAATATGTTATTATGGTTGAAGATGATCGATGATGGTAGTCCAAAATGCACCCAAAATTTTCAAAGAATAGTTGAGTTGCTTGATACATTGAACCATTCTTCTTGCAAGGTATCACATGCATGGTGGCCATTTTATTGAAGGATCTCACTACTACCATGGGATCATCATTGACCCTATTTGTGGTTAGTAATTCTATGAGGAATTACACTAAAATTTACTCTCATGGTGTACTCAAGACTAAAAGTATGTACTTTCCTAACTTCTAGTTCATTGAATTTGATATGCTATGTTAGGGACAATTATGGAAGAATTTAACCACCCTTTATGTCAATCCTAGCCAATAAAATACCTTTATAAATTTGTCACTGTCTTCTCCCTCTAAAGTGTCATGTTATATTATAATCATGTGCTTTGCACAAAAACTATATCTAGTGAGCTTCCCATGGGGACACAAATGACACTAAATCTATACATAATTTCACACTTCCATAAGTTGTCACATAGCTCCTCATTTGGCAATGCCATCACAAATTCCTATAGGATTGAATAAATCTACACAATGTCTAGACACTATCCATGTTCTTCCTTGAAGTCTTTGAATCCAAGTTGTTGGATCTACTCAAATAATGTCTATCTAATTTTTTATGGTTTTGATACAAAGTATGTGACCTTGTTGTTATTCCATTTTGTTGCTTAATCACTATATTGAACTCAATGAGGTCAGGAGCTGTAATACCCTAGTTTTGATCCTTGGGTTAAATGTGTTGGACATAGTGGTATGATATTGTCATTGATGTCAATAGGGTGCAAAAGAATCCATTATAAACCCAAAGCTCAGAAGGAAGAACGTTAATCGAAGCTCAGAAGAGATGATGCATTTGAAATAACCCAAGAGACATAGTTCTATGAGTAAATAAATCCTTTTGTAAATGATCGAGTTATAGGAATCGTTCAATCTTAGTTCGAGACAATCCAGGATTGTTAGATCGAGGTAAATTCAGAGGTTGGTAAGGATTAAATCTCAACCATCATATATGAAGCAATAACTTTATAGACCATTGGATCAAGTAGTGAATAAATAACTTCGACACTTCGACACTTCAGTGATTATTGGAGACAAGAAAAAATCCATGGAATCCCAAAGTCACGAAATAATGCCAACCGTCGATCAGGAAGGAGCTTCAGATGGTTTCCTAGCTGTTAGATCAGAATTTGATCTAGAATTAAGTGCTGACCACTTCGATAAAAAGGAGTATGAAACATGTAAGTTTACCCGAAGGCCAAAGCCCCAAAGTCCTGATCTCTCGTCAACCATCGGATCAGAGGAAGAGTAGGGAAATCATGTCAAACGTTGATCTGGAATGAATATTAAAACCATGGTCAACTTCGACATTGACCTACTCCGACGATAAGAAGCTTAGATAAACCAAGAAATCCCGAACTCCGGAACCCCAGAGTTAACACAAGCTATCGATAAAGACAAGAAAATATCTACGATGATAGATCTATTCGACACTTCTACAATGATCTAAGGATGGTATAAAAATGCCAAAAATCTCAAAGCCACGAAGTATAAAGCCATTATCTAGGAGAGAGACATGTGGCAGAAGACAAATATGACACGTGGCCCAATTGGCTAGTGACAAGTGTTGAGGTATAGTTGGCACATTAGGTATACAAAATTCACAAATCAAGGTGACATGTGGCTACCAATCAACCAGTTGCACATCAATAGTGACATTAGCAAGCCACATCACTCCGTGACTACATCCTATGGGGATATCTAGCTTCTGCTACTAGCTAAAATATCTGAAGTGCTGAAGGACGAAGTCACAAATTAACATTTGGCCATTGATCTAAGATCCTACGAAATATTTCTTGACCGTCCGATCAAGTATAGTGGAAGGATAGAGTAAGCGTGAATCATGAAGTAACGCTAACCATTGATCTAATTTGGGAGTGTTCTCGACCGTTGATCAAGCATAGTGGAAGGATAGCGTAAGTGGAGGTGTTAACCGATATCAAGCAATCACCACCATTTTATGACTTATTCAGTAGGTAAAACTCTGGAGGGATTTCTCTACTCTAGAGTCCTGGAGCCATGAATAGCTGAAGTCCCAGAGTGAATAAGAACCATTCATCTCAACTCCTGATTAAAGTCATGACCATCGATTTGTTTGAAGCCTCTAGATAAGCCATGATTGTCCATCTAAAGAAAGATTAAATATTGACTGTCTGATCTACTAGTGGATACAATATATGCACTTCGATGAAATGTACTCCAGGAGGATTGAATGACTACAAAGGTTGGAAGTCCCGAAGGATGAAGTACCAGAGAACCTGGTTCCAACACCGGTCATGTGATAATGTAAAGAAGCTAAAGGGGCTATAATTAAATAATCCCTCAGATGTTTGAATACAGTCCCATGTATAAGAATAGGGGCGAAAGAAGAAAGCACTAATAAAACAATGCTTGGAATGGATAAGCTCATGGTTTCGAGCTCACAGTCACACAAATTTTGGTTGAAAGGAGCGCCTATTGATTAAGACCCGATTAAAGAAGAGTTAAATCATGAGAATTATGAATAAAGAATACAAATGAAAAATGATATTATTTAAAGTTTAATATTATCATTTAAATTAAGAGGTGCAATGGTTCAAAGTTGAAATAAAGGGAAACAATGCTTCAAATATCACATTAGTTAGAAAACTATATAAACAAGAGAGAATGGTGAGAATAAAGTGTCTTTGAAGTCTAGATCAGAAGATCAAAAGCAAAAGCAAATTCCAAGAAGGAAAGATGAAGATACTTATGCAGTGAGGGTGGAAGGGAGGAGCAAGGAAGGATTCATATCCTTTACTAAGTAAAGTGTGAAAACAAGGGAGTTGGTGCTTCCTAGGGTTGGTTCCCTAAAGACAAGGGAGTTGGTTCTTCCTAGGGTTGGTGCCCTAAAGACAAGGGAGTTGGTGCTTCCTAGGGTTGGTTCCATGAAGAAGGGGATTTGTGTCTCCAAGAGTTGGTGTTCTAAAGAGGATTGGTGTCCTTCACAAACACAATATTATTCTTTATAAACTTTGTGATGCTTGTTGAAGTATACTTTTATAATTGATTATTTAAATACAAAGTCCATTGTTTATCAATAGTGATGATAATTAGAATAAAAAATTAATTACTAATTGTTTAAAAAGGTAATACTGATTCACTCCCCCCCCAAGTATTTCCAACAATTGGTATCAGAGCAAGTACCTTCAACACAGTCTAATAAATGGAAGGTAAATCCTGAAAGAAATGGATCAGCAAGAGGGAATGTCTTCCAACAAAGCACCATTGTTTAACAAAGGTGGTTATGCTTTCTGGGAAATAAGAATTAAAAACTACTTGTTGGCTCTTGGTTTTGATGTTTGACAATCTGTAGTAGATGGTTCCACTGCACCAGCTACTCCACCCACAGATATTGCATGAAAGAAGATTTGTAATGACAACTCAAGACCAGTAAATTGCATTCTAGGAGGATTAAAAAATCATATATTTGTGAAGGTAAGGCATTGTAAGTTAGCTAAAGATATCTGGGACAAACTGGAGGTCATATATGAAGGAGATAGCAAAGTCAAGGAAGCCAAACTACAAATCTATAGAACTTAGTTTGAATATTTGAAGATGAAAGAAGAAGAGAACATTGTTGAATACCTTCATAGGGTACATGAGGTAGTTAACTCAATCAGAGCAACAAGAAAAGAACTTTCAGACAAATCTATTGTACAAAATATCTTAAGGTTGTTGCCTAAGAAGTATAATGCCAAAATTTCCACAATTGAAGATAAACCAGAACTTGGCAAACTCACAATAGATCATCTCCATGGAATTATTACAACATATGAGATGAGAACATGGAATGAAAAACCATCAAAATAAGAAACAACCTTTAAGGCATCTAAAGCAAATAAGAAACATGAACACATGTCTAATGAAGATTAGTCAGACATATAATATGTAGAAGAGACCGACTTTATAAAGAAACTCCAGAAAGGATTTGGAAAATATAAAGGAAAGTTGCCCTTCAAATGTTTCAATTGTGGAAGAATTAGACACTTTTCTAACAAATGCCCCTATCCCAAGTAGGAGGATAATGATGATGAAGAAGCCCACAACTAGAAAAACCAATACAAGAAGAAATTTTACAAGGAAAATAAAAACTTCTACTCCAAAGAAGACATCAGCTCTTCAGACATAAGTGAAGATGAAGATTCAGAGCTTCTATTTATGGGAATGAACACTCTAAATAATAATATATATAATGAAGAAAACTATGAAAGTGAAGGTGAAGTAGATCTAGAAGCTGAACTTGTTAGTGCTTTAGAGGAACTAAGAAAGTATAAAAAGAAGAACAAGCTACTTAGGGCACACCTTCAAGAATTTGAATAATCACATCAATCAAGAGAAATAGATGCATCAAGAACCATCAAAGAATCAAAGTAGATCATCAATGATTTGAATTCCCCGCTCCTGGAAGCTAAAAGAATTGAATAAGTCATTTTAAAACAAATCAATGATATAGAACAAGTATATGAGAAGCTATAAGCTGAGATTGAGTTGCTAAAAGGTGAACTTGAGAAAGAAAAGAAGGGATCAAAATTTGAAAATAGTTCAAAGATCTTGGATGAAATTCTCAATAGTCAGAGGTCACCAAATAACAAGACTGGTTTGGGATACACCCAAGACTCAACTTCTACATCACAAGTATCTTTCAAAAGACCAATTAGTTATGCAGATGCTCTTAAAATCCCCTTAAGAAGAGAAGATAATAAGGCAAGGATGATTCCATTGGAGACCATCCCAAATAATCATAAATCAACATCCCCTACTAAAGAAAAAGATGACAAGACAAATACAATCACCAAAAAAAATCCCTCTAAAAGATATCAATATATCTTCCTTGGATACCTACAATAATTTTGGACACAAAGAAATACATTGTAAAGCCTATAGAAGGCACAATCGAAACAATATCCAAAGAAGTCAAAAGTTCAATATAGATAAAAGAAACAATAATTCATTCTCTCCATTACAAGATTACAATATGGAATGCCTCAAATGTAATAACTATGGACATGAAGCCAATGAATGTAGATTTTCAAAGTATGTCAAAGAGATAAATATTCCCAACAATAAAAAAGTATGGAAGAAAAAACAAGTAGAGAAAACAGAGTGTAAAGTAGCCTTGTATGCCAAAAACAAAGGATGTCAGTGGTATATATACAGTGGATGTTCTAAACACATGACTGGATATCAAAGCAAATTTCTCAAGCTAACAAAGAAAGAAAAAGGAAAAGTCACCTTTGGAGATAATGTGTCAGCCAAGATACTTGGAAAAGGCATTGTTAGCCTAGGGAATAACAAGGCCAAAACAAAAAATGTACTTTTAGTAGAAAATCTTAATCCTAATCTCCTAAGTGTAAGTCAAACATGTGATCAAGGTCACATACTTACCTTTGATTCTCAGAAACGTGAGATAAGAAGAGAAGATACATGGCAGCTAGTGGTAGTTGCACCAAGAACATCCAACAATGTGTACATACTTGACATGGAAGGAGAAGAAAAATGTTGTTTAGGCCAAGAATATGAAAGTTGGATATGGCATAGAAGGTTGGGACATATAATCTTTGAAAACTTAATCAAAACCAATAAGAAGGAGGCAGTAATGGATTTGCCAAATATTATAAAGCCTTCAAATCCTATTTGTAAACATTGTCAAATAGGGAAGCAGACAAAAGTTAGTTTCAAAACAAAAGAACATTCCACATCAAAACCATTAGAACTTATTCACACAGATCTATGTGGACCTACTAGAACTAAAAGTATTTATGGTGAACATTATTTTATGTTTATCATTGATGGTTACACAAGAATGACTTGGGTATACTTTCTAAAAGAAAAATCATAAGCCTTTGAGAAGTTTAAAACATACAAAGTCCTTGTAGAGAATGAAACTGATCTCAAAATCAAATGTCTAAGATTAAACAATGGAGGAGACTTCACCTCTAAAGAGTTCATTTAATTCTGTAAAAATCATGGCATCAAAAGACAAATTTCAGCTCCCAGGACTCCTCGAGAGAATGGAGTGGTGGAAAGAAAAAACAAAATAGTTCAAGAAGATGCAAGAACCATGTGAAATGAAGCCAAGCTTATAGACAAATTTTGGAGAGATGCAATCTACACAACAATCCACATACTTAATCGAGCTCAATTAAGTATGTTTGGCAGGCCAACCATGACAACATCTCTCCTTATGAACTATGGTTTGGCAGGCCAACATCTGTAAAACACTTGATAAGTTTTGGAAGTAAATGTTACATTAAGAATGATGAGGATAATCTAGGGAAATTTGACCCAAGATCAGATGAAGGCATATTCATAGGATATTCACCTAATAAAAAGGCTTATAGATGTTATAACCTAAGACTACATAAAATGGTGGAAAGTGCTAATGTAAATATATATGATCTAAAGTTGAGACAAGTCATACCCCAGAACATATCAACATATGATGATAAAAGTGATGGAAAATATCAGAATGAAGAAGTTGATGAATAACCTCAAGAAAATGAACCCCACATTGATGATGAAGATGACGAAGACACATCCTCGCCAAAATCCCCATCAAAAAGGGTTTTGAAGAGTCATCCCGAAAGTCAAATTATTGGAGATAAAAATGCAGGAGTGGAAACAAGAATGAAACTCACATTTGACTCAAAACAAGCAATGTTATCCCCGATAGAACCTAAGTTAGTTAAAGAAGCCAAAAAAAGTAAAGATTGGATAAAATCAATGGATGAAGAACTAGACCAAATAGAGAAGAAACAGACTTGGGAACTAGTTCCAAGACCCAAGAACAAGAATGTGGTGGGAACCAAGTGGATCTTCAAAAACAAACTAAATGAAAATGGGGATATTATAAATAACAAAGACATACTAGTTTGAAAAGGATATTCCCAAGTGGAAGGTATTGATTTTGAAGAGACTTTTGCTCCAGTATCAAGACTTGAGGACATCATAATGTTCTTGACATTTGCGTGCTTCAGAAATTCCAAAATCTATTAGATGGATGTCAAGTCAACATTCCTTAATGGAACACTAGAAGAAGAAGTCTATGTGGAGAAACCAGAAGGATTAATGTTAATGAAAAATCAGAACTATGTGTGCAAGCTAAAAAAGGCCCTATATGGTCTTAAGCAAGCCCCCAGAGCATGGTTCTCAAGGCTTGATCAATACCTACAAAAACAAGGATATAAGAGATGGACTACTGACAACAACTTATACATCAAAATTGAGGATAAAAACATGATTATTGTGGTGGTATATGTAGATGACATCATATTTGGAAGTAATCTTACTATACTAAGCAGAAATTTTGCAACCAAAATGAAAGAAGAATTTGAAATGTCTATGCTGGGAGAACTGTCCTTCTTCTTAGGTTTACAAGTAACTCAAATAGAAAAAGGAATATTTGTTTCCCAAGCCAAATATATCAAGGAAATGAAAAAGAAATCCCAAATGGAAGACAATAAACCTATGATTACTCCCATGGTCACTAGATGTAAACTAATCTTAGAATATGACTCACCAAAAGTGGACCAAACGATGTACAGATCAATGGTTGGAAGTCTGCTCTATTCAACAACAACAAGGCCTAACATCATGCAGGCTGTAGGACTTGTGGGGAGATTGCAATATGCACATAAAGAAACTCACTTAAAAGCAGTAAAGAGAATATTTAGATATCTTAAAGGCACCTTAGGACTTGGATTATGGTATCCAAAAGATAAAGACTTCAATCTAACTGCATACACTGATGCAGATTGGTATGGTAGTATAGATGATAGGAAAAGCACTAGTGAAGGAGCATTTTTTTTAGGAAAATGTATGGTAGCATGGATAAGTAAGAAACAAACATCCACATCACTATCCACAATAGAGGCAAAATACATTGCTGCTGCATCCTGCTGCACACAAGTTCTTTGGATGAAGCAAACATTAGAATATTTACAAATAAGATACGATGATCCCATTACTATTAATTGTGATAACACTAGTGCCATAAGTATCTCTAAAAATCCAGTAATGCATTCTAAAACCAAACACATCCCAATAAAATACCATTTCTCAAGAGATCAGGTTACTCAAAGAGTGGTTAAAATAGTGTATGTGGACACGAAAGAAGAAATTGCAGACATATTCACAAAACCTTTGCCCAGAAGTAGCTTTGAAAATCTTCGACAAAATTTGGGAGTAATTCACATACCTCATTAAAACCACAAAAGTTTCATTAGAAGAAAAGGGGCACATGGTCAGGGGGATCATTTCCACAGGGGGAGCGAAGAAAGATCCCCTCTATCATTGTTCTCAAAGGTGGAGGAAGTTGATAAGAAACAAAAATAAAAATATTTCAAAGAAAATGTTGCCATCAATGCCAAAGGGGGAGAATGTTGGAAACAATGGTATGATATTTTCATTGATGTCAATAGGATGCAGAAGAATCAAGTATAAACCCAAAGCTCATAAGGAAGAATGTTAATGAGATCTGGAAGAGATGGTGCATTTGAAATAACATAGGAGATAGAGTTCTATGAGTAAAGAAATCCTTTGTAAAGGATCGGAGTTACAGAACCATTCATTTCTTAATTGGGACAATCGGGATCATTAGATGCAGAGTAAAGTTAGAGAAATTTGGGAAGGATTAAATCTCAATCATTAGAATATAAAACAATAAACATTGGTAAACTCTAATCATGGATTGGCTAGTTTACTATTTGTTATACAATTACATAAGCCAGTTTAATCCGGTTTATGTAGGAACCTATTGAAATCTGATACACATAAACACATAGATCATTGAAATAGGAGACTTCCATTTCATTAATAACAAATAGTGATAACAACTACAGACGGAATGGAAATAAACTAGCTAGTAGTAGCTTATCTACGAGAAGAGATGTAGTACTACTAAATAGTGATGAGAGAATGGTTACAATGAGGCTCTGAGGCCTTTTTACAATATGGAATCCCAAAAGTCCTAGACATCAAAAACCCTAGCCCTAGGAAGTGGGCCAAAAGTCATGCCTGGGCCCCGTTTGGGTAAGTAAGAACATCAACTGGGGTAAGTAACTGCATCGATCCGTTTTAGGTATCATGAATGGCTAGATTTGAAGGTATCGTCAAGGAGATTCATTTTAGGAAGCTCAATCATGCCTTTGGCTATCATTGAGCCCTCTAGAAAACCTTCATTTTGGACCCTCAAAATGGCCAGGAAGTTAAAACTTGCTAAAAATAGTAAGTGGCCAAGGTACTTAAAAACGTTTTGAGCCATTTGGAAAAGGTGGGTGGCCACCCGATATCCACCTAGATCATCTTGTCTACGAAAAATGAAAAAATGAAAGAAGGAATGGTGGTAGAGGGCCAAGTGGAATAGGTGGAGTGGAAAAATGAAAGAAGCAATGGTGGGGGCCAAGTGGAATAGGTGGGTGGCCACCAATATCCACCTGGATCACAGTTATGGTCTTTTTGTATTATATATGTACGTCTATGTACATGATTATTTTCTCATTTGATGAATATAGAGTATGCCTTTTCTACCAATATTCTATTTATCTCTGTTCATCATGGTTTCTTGATTTCTTCAGTTATTTACATTATGTTTATGCATCTTTCTTTATTATGAATCTAATAGTGGTATTAGAGCATGTAGATGATCTTAGAGGCCTGATAGTTTATCAGAGCATGTAGATGATCTTAGAGGCCTGATAGTTTATCAGAGCATGTTTATAATAAGCTATATGTTGAAGAGAAATAACAAGAGAGGACACACTCTGTGATTTGGTACTTGGATGGTGAATGTCTATGGTAATGGAATGAAGAGAAGTTCTTGTTTTTTTTTCTTGGTTTCAGTTATGGAGAATGTGACATCGTGGTTTCCATATGCAAGACCCTGACAGAGAATGCACTATTGACGTAACCCGTGTCGTACTCTTTCTCGTCGTTGAAGAGCATCAAGCGATAAGCCATCGTGAATCTCTCCATTGTCGATCTCAGACTTCATAAAAAAAAAAAATGCCCTCCAACAGATCCGATCCCGCAGATGATTCAATCCACGTAGAAGGAGGACATTTTGGGTCTATACCTAGACACCCAAAGAATCGTATCTATGTGAAGGAAGTGAACCGTTTGCCGGTTCTAGTTTGTGGATCTAGAGAAAGAAGAGGCCACGCGAATTGCAGAGGCCGCAAAGAGCAGAATGCCTAAATCAATACTCTTTTTTGATGGAGATTGAACTCTAGTGGAGGTGGAGGCTATATGGTAAAGTTACCTTTTTAATTATTTTCAGATTATTTGTATTAAACAGTTAAAATATCTATTTTATAAGCTCATCAGAGTCATGGGGATATAGAAGTCATATTTTCGATGGAGAATTTTGAGTAAATTTGAAATCTGGTTCTTGAAAACAGTGTTAGAGTTTAGTTCTTCTATTGAAAATGGAATTATATCAGTCCTTCTCCCATTGATCTAACAACCTTCAGATAGACTGAAAATCATTGATGCCTATACATCCTCTCAACCATTTGGTCTTGTGAAACATGAATTTGCAAAATACTCATTTTGGGCTATTTTAGTCGAAGTTTGTTGTTGCGCGCTTTCTTGGCAGATACCTTTAATGCCTTTAGGGTTTCAAATCAGATATTGTATTGTATACTTTGGGTTTGAACACAAGTCATCCATTCCCGATCTCTCTTGGAATATTTTCTATTAACCTTGAAACCCTACAAGGTGAAAACCAAGTGGAAAAGACCATTGGGATTAACAAGCCAAAGCATCAAATATTAAATTTTGAATTAATAAGGGCAGAACAAACTAATGGGTACTTGAAACTTGAAGACCTTGAAAAAAAAAGGTTCTAACCCCGATCAAAGGAGTCTTATGTTTTAATATGTCAGTCATGGATCATAAGCATACTTTTTTATAAAATAAAATAAAAATGTGATATAATATTTTTTAAGGAATTATATGGGAGTTATAAGATTGAAAATTTATATGGAGGAGCTTTCTCCATTATAATTAAATGTACATGAAGTTATAAGGGTTTATTTTCGTAGAGGAGTTATAAGAACTATTGTTAAGAGCCTTTGTCAGTATGATTTTTGTAATGGAGTTATAAGGTAGTTGTAAAAAAAAAGGGTTCAACAAATTGTGCTTGCAAAATTGTATTTGGTGAGTTGTAGATCTACCCGAAATTGAATAAGGGGGTCTGTCTTAGGATCTTTGTGTGCGTCTAAGTCATTGGTCACCTCTCTTCCATATTCTGCATAATGGCAATAATTGAAGAAATATTTACAATATTGCGCACATTAATTAACTCAACTACAGAATCTACAATTGCAATAAACAAGCCCACTCTCAGTACGATGATTACTTGTTTACAAGTAACACACAAGAAGATTGATATGTTCAAAATTCAAAACAAAATGTTGTCTGATGAGTTAAGTTTGCTTCGACACCAACAATGTGATTTTAACAAA
Source organism: Picea sitchensis (assembly GCA_010110895.2). NCBI lineage: Eukaryota > Viridiplantae > Streptophyta > Pinopsida > Pinales > Pinaceae > Picea > Picea sitchensis. The sequence goes on from SNQJ01S0007183.1 coordinate 511,738, forward strand.
CACAATGACATCAAGTATGAAAATAATTAAGACGCTCAATTGACTAGTGACGACACTGATAAACATGAAGATGAGTTGGATAACATCCCTATGTCAGAAAAAGTTGCGGATAAATGTGGCAAAGAAATTAGAATTGTTCGACCATGGGAAGAATTATGATTTAAACGAAATAGATATGGACTAGGATATGAAGAATTACGATTTAAGCGAAATAGATATGGACTAGGATATGAAAAGGATGCTGACAACTTTTTTCATATTCCTAATTATTGTGAACATGTTTGCTTTGTGAGTGGAGGTTTTTTGAATGATGATAAGATGACAGAGCTTGAGGATATTGGTAAGAAACAGGTATAGGATATTGTTGATGATGATGTTGTTACATATATTCCAGATCATGATAATCAGTCAGATAAAGAACCCATACAATACAAACACTGTCACYGGTTTGGCCATGATAAKTCAAACTGTTTTGATCTTCACCCATGCACATTTTGTGGGAAGACAAATCACCCTTCAGTAAGGTGTTAAAAGCATAAGCATAAACAAATTCATTTTGAATGGTTAGGGAATTGGCGTTGGCATTTGGAAGCCAATTTATTGGAACATTCTTATCGACGAATTTATACACAAGTGCAACTGTACTTGATTGGAGATATTTCTACAGTTGATAGACATGAATGTTTTTTAGGATTGGATGATATAGGGTATGATGGGGGCCCAGTTGATGTAGTCTTCTGAGTTGAAGATCGAGTCTTCAGACTCCACCGGAAGACAGTTTGATTCACGTATTCCATTTTACGGTGATGGATCTCTTCTTGTCCATACTTGTGAATGACAACCAAGGGAATTTGAACCACTTGTCCCTGACAGGGGGGAAATCTAAAGTTTTCAGTCATGTTCCAAGTTTGATTTAGAGCCTGTGAACAGATGATCAAATTTGCAACCTAGTTCCTGGTATGCAGTCTTGTTCCTGAACATATTGTTCTTGATAGTTTGTGGTCAGCTTAAAACCACCAATTAAGAAGAAGACATGAAGTTCTGTTTATTACATTTTTAGATTTTTGAGCCTTGAGCTCTTTTTAGTTTATGGTCAACTTAAAACCATGCCATTTAGTAGAAGACATCATCTTCTGCTAGACATTCGATTTGTGGTCATCCCGAAACCACCAGATTGGTTTGTGGTCATCCTGAAACCACCAAATGAGTTTGTGGTCACCCTTAAACCACCAATTTAGTAGAAGACATCAACTTCTGCTATTATTTTTAGAGTTCAGAGAGAATCTTCAACCAACCCTTTGAATATTCGCTTGACACATTGTTGATTGTCAAGTAGTGGCAGTTTTTCAGGCAAGAACGAACTTATGATTAAGGGGGGATGTTAAAACTCTAATCATAAGTTAGTTACTTTACGTAATTGTTATATAGTTACATGACAATTATGGTCTTTTTGTATTATATATGTACGTCTATGTACATGATTATTTGCTCATTTGATGAATATAGAGTATGCCTTTTCTGCCAATATTCTATTTATCTGTTCATCATGGTTTCTTGATTGCTTCAGTTATTTACATTATGTTTTTGCATCTTTCTTTATTATGAATCTAACACATTATGGACCATTGGATTAAGTAGCAGATAAATAACTTCGACACTTCAATGATTATTTGAGACAAGAAAGAATCCACGAAATCCCGAAGTCATGAAATAATTCCAACCATCGATCAGGAAGGAGATTCGAATGGTTTCCCAACCATTAGATCCATATTTGATCTAGAATTAAGTGCTGACCACTCCGATGAAAATGAGTCTAAAACATGTAAGTTTACCCTTAGGCCGAAGCCATGAAGTCGCAAACTCCCATCGACCATCAAATTATAGGAAGAGCAGGGAAATCCTGTCAACCGTTGATTTGGAATGAATATTGAAACTATTAGATCACACTAAAAGGAAGAAGGTGGTCAACTCTGACATTGACCTACTCTGGCAATAAGAAGCTCACATAACCCAAGAAATCCTGAACTCTGGAGCCCTTGAGTTAACAGAAGTCGTCGATCAAGACAAGAAAATATCTACAGTGATAGGTCTATTTGACACTTCAACAATGATCGGAGGATGGTATAAAAGTGCCAAAACTCTCGAAGCCACGAAGTAATAGAGCCACGAAGTGTAAAGCCATGATCCAAGAGGGATAAATGTGGTATAAGAAAAATATGACACGTGGCCATATCGTCTAGTGACAACTGTCAAGGTATAGTTGTCACATTAGGTATACGAAAGTCATGAATCAAAGTGACACGTGGAAACTACTCAGCCAGTGCCACGCTAACAGTGACATCAACAAGCAACATCACTCTGGGACTACATCCTCCGAGGATATCCAACTTCTCCTACAAACTAAAATATCTGAAGTTCCAAAGGCCAAAGCATTGAATTAACGTTTGGACATTGATCTAAGATCCTACAGAATATTTCTTGACCATCCGATCAAGTATAGTGGAAGGATAGAGTAAGCACGAATCACAAATTAATCCTAACCGTTGATCTTCTTTGGGAGTGTTCTCGACCATTTATAAATCATAGTGGAAGGATAGCGTAAGCGGAGGTGTTAATCGACAGGAAGAGGTCACCGCCATTCTATGACTGATTGGGTAGGTAAACCTCCGAAGGGATTTATCTACTCCAGAGTCCCGGAGCCACGAATAACTGAAGTCCTAGAGTGAATGAGAACTGTTCATCTCAACTCTTGATTAAAGTCCTGATCGTCGATTTGTTTGAAACCTCTGGATAATCTAGGATCATCCATCTAACAAAAGATTAAATATTGACCGTCTAATCTACTAGTGAATATAGTATATGTACTTCGATGAAATGTACTCTAGGAGGATTGAATGACTTCAAAGGATGAAAGTTATGAAGGACAAAGTACCAGAGAACTTGGTTCCAACACCGGTCATGTGATAAGGTAAAGAAGCTAAAGGGGCTAGAAGTAAATAAGCCCTCATATGTTTGAATATGGTCCCACGTAGAAGAATAGGGGTGGAAGAAGAAAGCGCTAATAAAACAATGCTTGGAATGGATAAGATCATGGTTTCGAGCTTGCGGTCACACAAATTTTGGTAGAAGGGAGCACCTATTGATTAGGATTCAAATTCACAACAATTCGAGATATGTAGACTAATGAACCGATACACAGTCATGATTAAAGAAGAGATAAATCATGAGCATTATGAATAAATAATAAAAAGGAAAATTTATATTATTTAAAGTTTAATATTATCATTTAAATGAAGAGGTGTAATGGTTCAAAGTTTAAATAAAGGGACACAATGCTTCAAAGCTCACACCAGTTGGAAGACTATATAAACAAGAAAGAATGGTGAGAAGAAAGTGTCTATGCAGTCCATATAAGAAGATCAAAAGAAAAAGCATATTTCAAGAAGGAAAGCTGAAGATACTTATGCAGTGAGGGTGGAAGGGAGGAGCAAGGAAGGATTCATATCCTTTACTAAGTAAAGTGTGAAAACAAGGGAGTTGGTGCTTCCTAGGGTTTGTGCCCTAAAGATAAGGGAGTCAGTGCTTCCTAGGGTTGGTTCCCTAAAGACAAGGGAGTTGGTGCTTCCGAGGTTTGGTTCCCTCAAAACAAGGGTGTTGGTGCTTCCTACGGTTGGTTCCCTAAAACAAGGGAGTTGGTGTTTCCTAGGGTTGGTGTGCTGAAGAAGAGGATTTTTGTCTCCAAGAGTCGGTGCTCTAAAGAGGATTGGTGTCCTTCACAAACACAAGATTATTCTTTATAAACTTTGTAATGCTTGTTGTATTATACTTATATAATTTATTGTTTAAATACAAAGTCCATTGTTGATCAATAGTGATGATAATTAGAATAACAAATTAATTACTAATTGTTTAAAAAGGTAATACTGATTCACTCCCCCTCTCAGTATTTCCAACAAAATGTGATCATAATATGTATATATTATTAATGTGTCGTTATTTTGACAAGAATCAAAACTTGTGGGCTAGGTTTAATGGCCTCAATCCTTATATTTTTTCCTAGTACAAATACCAAGGCCAAGGCTTGAGTGGAGAATGGCTAGACACATGGACTTGTGTTTAGGTGGTTTATCATGGTTATTTAATGCTAAATTTCTTAGTCACTACGTAGTGTCCCCGGGATGCCTTGCCGAGAAATGCCACTACCTCAAACTCTTCTCTGTCACCATTTTGTAACACCCCATCTTTCTACTAGGCAATGCCACTTGAAATAAATACAAAACAAAACTGCTCACTCTGTTATGACAATCAAAACTGTCCATATCCAGGCATGGACCTGCTGGGCTATGGAAGACATAGCTCTTTGCAGAACATCATACATATACACTTAAACAACTAATATGCATTCTACTAATACACAAATTAAATGCGGAAAGTAGTGTAGAACATACATGCAACAAACACATACAATTCTTATAAATATCAAGACATTTATAGGATACACGACATAAAAATTAACATAAATATGGTACTTATCTTTTTATGAGAGTCCAAAAACTATGTGAAAACCTTCCACGAACCTCCCAGCCTTAGACCACGCTGCTCCTAGATATTAGCAGTGGGTCACCCCCTAGCTGGGACTAAACTCCACCCATGGTAAAGGGAATCCTAGGCTAGGCCGAGACTATGGAAAGCTGCACAATGCAACTTGAAGGATTCCCTCCCATGAGCCGATTTACGCTCACCACTCACAGACTCTCATTCCCCACATGCCTATCCAACCCCAAGAATACGCATCTTCACTATTCCACATTCCATCGATTGCTCCACTTCCCTTCCAGGGATTTAGCAACAGGCCAGATCAGGAATTATTAGAGCTCTGTAGTTGCTTCTAGACTCCCTCCAGGAGAAATCACGTCCCCAACAATCTCTCTCACCCGGAGAGAGTTGCTCACAGGCTTGGCAACCTGCTTCTTCAATCCACAGGCCCGACAACCCACCTCTTCAAAACCACAAGTCTGACAACCTACTTCTTCTGTCCAACTCCTAAGTCAAATGGGTAACCATAATAGAAAAATCAGATATGGGTTCTGGTAATGACAACAAGCCACACCAGTCCAAAGAAAAACGTGGGTAGAAACAACAAAATGTCTAGGGCGCGATATGGCTCAGGAACTGCACAGTCGTGCTATTCCTCACAAGAAAACGAGTTATCTTCACAGGTTGCAGAGGTCAACGATGGAGGAAAAGGATGGTTGCCTGAATGCTCATTTTGAGTGTGTGCATGAGTGGGGAGCATGGAAAGAATGGCAAGTGAACCCCACAACGAACTGTTCTCCCCACATAAAACTGCATGTCCCAAATTAGACACACTTCTTCATGAAGCTTCAGGAGCTCCACTGATCATTTGTTCCCCTTCCCACAAAAACTTAGGATAACTTCAGTTATTTCCCAAACCTTAGTCTTTAGGAAATAATAATATAATATTATTCCCTTAGAGATAATCCCTCTAGCTTAGCCCTTTTCCTAGCCTCTTAACCCCTTCCCTTTCCCTACCTAGTGGAGCTTAGTCCCCCATAACTCTTTCTTCATGGTTGGTATACACACAACAATGTAATTATATTAATGATGTGAGTATTTACATATACAAAATCAAGCTCCCTGGCCTTCAACATCTAGGCTCTCTGGCGTAATAAACACATAAGCCTCCCAACTTATAAACACTTGGCTCACTAGCCTATAAACATCATTACAATTCACCAGGGGCTCGACCTTGGGGTATTACAATCCCCTCCCCTTATATATTCATCGTTCTCAGTGCATCCTACTTACATAATATCAATAAGATTTCCAAAATCTTTAAAAATATGTGGGTATTTTGCCCGCATAACATCTTCATGCTCCCAAGTTGCGTCCTTAGGACCGTACTAGGTCCATTGGACCTTTACAATCCCTATGGCTCGATTCCAGAGATTTTTGTTTTTCCAGTCTAGAATGCGTACCAAATGCACTTGAAAAGTGCTTCCTTGCTCCACCTGAATCACATTCCAATCAATAACACGATTATCATCATGTATATATTTCTTGAGCAATGATACATGGAATACATTATGAATAATCATAGATGCAGGTAATGAAAACATGTAAGCTACTAGTCCAATCCTCTCTAGTATTTCAAATGACCCACAATATCTGGTTTCCAACTTGGAACAATTTCCCAACTTCAGGGAACTTATGTTGGTCTTCACCTTCAAGAAAACATGATCACCCACTTTAAATTCTCTATGAGTTCTGCTCTTGTCAACATAGCTTTTATGCCTGTCTTGGGAAACCTTTAAATTTTGTTTTATCTTTGACATATGATCTTCCATTTCCCTGAGCAACTTTGGCCCAATCACTGCTTTATCAGCTGGGTTGTCCCAGTTTATTGGTGTGTTGCACTTTCTGCCATAAAGTGCCTCAAATGGGCTCATCTTCAGAGATGCTTGTTGCCCATTATTGTAATAAAATTCTACCAAGTGTAGATAATCTTCCCATTTATATGGTTTGTCCATCACATACATCCTTATCATGTCCTCTATCACTTGGTTCACCCTTTCTATTTTCCCATCAGACTCGGGGTGATAAGATGTGGTTCAGATTTGTTCTGAACCCTTTGAATAATCCCTTCCAAAACTTTGAGGTGAAATTTGCGTCTCTATTAGACACAATTATCTTTGGTATGCGATGCAAGCGTGGCACTTACCTCATATAAATATCAACAACATTGGTTTCCTTGTGAGTAATCTTCATTGGAATGAAATGGGAAGCTTTAGTAAGCTTGTCCATCACCACCATGACAGAATCATGCTGCTTGCTTGTTCTAGGAAATTTAGTGATGAAATCCATTGAAACCACTTCCGACTTCCACTCAAGAATGGGAAATGGCTATAACAACTTAGTAGGGTGTCTGTGCTCAGCCTTCACCTTTTGATACTCTAGACATTTAGCAATGTACTCAACAATTTCCCTCTTTATTTCTGGCCAATAGTATTATCTCTTGATAGCTGCAATGATTTTATGATATCCTGGGTGTCCAACATAAGGTACATTATGCATATATTTCAAGATCATACTCCTCAAGTCATGAGAGTTGGGTAGATAAATTATGTTTCTGTACAAGAGAATTTCATCATTTCCCAATTTATAATCTCTAGCCTTCTGTTGCATTTTACCTTGCTGTAATTTTGTTACCAACTCCATGTACTGCAAATATGCTTTTACAACCTAAAAAATTATGCCTTTAAGTTCATTTTGATACGTGCTAGTGGCTGTAGCATGCAGTTCATGCACTCTCCTGCTAAGTGCATCAACCACTTTATTCTATTTTCCTTTGATGTGCTTAATATCAAAGTCATACTCACAGAGGAATTCCAACCATCTACTCTGCCTGGCATTTAAAGTTGGCTGATCAAACAAATATTTCAGACCATTATGGTCTATCCTCAACTCAAACCTCTTTCCCATGATGTAGTGACTCCACTTCTTCAAGGCATGTACTATTGCTGCCAACTCCAAATCATGAGTGGTGTAGAGCCTTTAATTCTCTTTCAATTTTCTGGATTCAAAACATACCACAAATCCGTTCCGACTAAGAACTCCACCAAGTCCTTCTTTGCATGCATATGTGCAAACCAAAAAATCTTCATTCAGATCTGCAATCCTCAGAATTGGAGCACTGGTTAACAACTGCTTCAATTGCTGGAAGCTCTTTTCACACTCCGTTTTCCATAGAAACTTCACTCCCTTCCTTTGCAAGGAAGTAATCAGGTGATCAATCCTTGAAAACCCCACAATGAATCTTCTGTAGTAGCCAACTAGACCCATGAAGGATTTGAATTCTGTCACATTCTTCGGTGCTATCCACCCTTTAATAGCTTTAATCTTTTCAGGGTCCATTGCTATCCCTTCTTCAGATATGATATGCCCCAAATAGTGAATTTGGTTCTGATAAAATGAGCACTTGCTCAATTTGGCATACAACTGGTGCTCTCTTAACACTTGTAACACCATCCTCAAATGATGCTCATGCTCTTATTCTGACTTGGAATATAGAAGGATTTCATCCAAAAAGATAATGGAAAACTTGTCTAAGTATTCTTGAAAAATACCATTCATTAAGCACATGAAAACAACTAGTGCATTTGATAACCCAAATGGAACCACTGTGAACTCATAATGACGGTACCTTGTTCTAAAGGTAGTCTTAATGATATTTTCATCTTTGATCCTTACTTGATGGTATCCTGACCTGAGATCAATCTTTGAAAATATCCTTGCATCCTTTAACTGTTCAAAGAGATCATCAATCCTTGGAAACATATACTTTTTCTTTATAGTTACTTTGTTTAATTGTCTAAAGTTGATGCACAATCTCAATGTCCCATCTTTCTTCTTCACAAATAAAACTGCGGTGCCCCAAGGTGACACACTTGGGCGTATACACCCCTTCTTCAGAAGCTCTTCAAGTTGCATTTGCAACTCGTTTAGCTCTAGTTTACTCTTCCGGTAGGGAGTCTTAGATAGTGGAGCTGCTCCAGGCATCAAATTTATAGAGAAATCAATATCTCTCTTTGGGGGTAGTCATGGTATCTCCTTAAACACATCCTCAAAATCTTTCAGGACTGAGTGATCCTCCAAATTTGGCACCTTATCCTTAGGTGCTTCCTCCATATGGGATGAAAATATTTGGTATCCCTTCATGTAACACTTCTTCAGTTGCATTGTTGAGATCTCTAGGACAGTAACTGCCCTGGGAATTCCTTAGAATGTTCTCGGGTTCCCTTCCTCATTCAGGCAAGTGATTGCCTTGTTATGACAGTCTAAGACAACATGGTGTTGGTCTAACCAATCCATACCAATTAGATAGTCATATGAACCCAAGGGAAAGATGTTCAAATCTGACTTGGTACTTATCCCATTCATGTCCACTGGACACAATTTAACCAGCTCAACAACTTTTCTCTTGGCTCCTGTAGCCAACTGTACCAACCAATATTTCCCATGCTTGCTTCTAGGAAATTTAAATCTTTCCACTACCTGAGGATCTATATAGCTATGATTAGCTCCTGAATCTATTAAAATAGTAAAGGCATGGTTATTGATCATACTTTCTACTTCAATCACGTGTCATTGAAACTCAACTTTCTTGTTGTCCAGGGCTACATAGATACTTGGTGCACCTTTTCCCATGTCCTCCACTGTTTCTGCTTGCTGTACATTGTGGAAAACTCTCACTTTGTCACTTTTGTGAGGATAGTCTCTATACTTATGGTCTCCTTTACAACCCCAACATTGAATGTGTGTCTTCCTTGGCCTTTGCCCACCTACCTCATCCATTCCGTGCTCTCTAAAAGATGGTTGTCCTTGAGGACTGTTTCTGAAAAAAGGTGGCTTGTTCCCCTTCTTCCTCTGTTCCATCTTGAACTTTTTCTTGTCTTCCCAATATTTTTGGAAAGTAGGCTTTCCCTTATGCCGATCATATAAGCACTTAACTCTTCTTATGGTTTCCTCCAAAGTTTTAGGATCAACATATTGAATCTTATCATTGATGAAAGATGAAATCCCACTCAGGTATCTCTGGATCTTAACTGTCTCATCCTTGATGAAGGAGACATGCTTCAACAGTTCTAAAAATCTTCTTTCATACTCATCAATGGTCATGCTACCCAATTTGAGTTCAAAGAACTCTTTCAACTTTTTTTAATAATACCTCTTGGTTAAGTATTTTTTCTCAAAATGATTCTTGAATTCCTTCCATGTAACATTCTTCTCTCTCATGTGCTACACTTGCATAAGCTGATCCCACCACATGGATTCCTTTCCTTTAAGTTGGTAATTAACAATTCTTCCTTCTGCATGAGAAGAATAATTATGCAATTAGAAATATTTTCTCATGCCCAACAACCATGTCTCGACATCTTCATCTTTCTTGTGCTCTCCATCAAAAGTAGGAGGTTTGATCTCGTTCATTTCTCATTTCAATTCATCCACCCCATACCTCCTATGCTTTCTTAAAGGGGATGGAATTGAGATACCATGTGCTCTCTTATTTGAATTCCTTTGGGAGTGATGGTGATGTCTTCCATCATTCCTTGATCTTCCTTTTCCCTCAGGGGTCTCGTGGCTTCCTAATTTGCTGGAGCCACTGTCCTTATCCAAATTCCTTTCAATTATGTCCAGGCTCTTCATTAACTTCATATTCAAGTCTTCCTATTTCTCTTTGGATTTCATAAGCCTTTAATTATCAACTTTGTGACTTTGGACATCTTTTTGCAAGTTTCTAATGGTCTCTAGCATATTCATGTTATCATCCTTTTTTTCTCCATGTCCATTGGATTTTGTTCCTTCCATACCCAATTGTAAATTCATTCCTCTTATTTCATCTTCTTGACTATAAGACTCTTGTGCATCATCCATCTCTCTGCTTTTTGTGATAACTATGTTCCGTTCTGACAGCTGTAATTTTGCAAAAATGTGCAGTCAACAAAACTTTATCAGGCTAACTGTTCTCAATAATTTCATGAAAACATGAACCATTTTGATTAATTAATATAACAGTCTTATTTTCTATTGATTTATTGAAAAATTGACTGTTCAGATCCAAGTTCTGGGTGAATGTTTATATTCTACTGTTCAATACCTTTCCAATGCCTGCTTCCATGCTCCATTATGCGTTTTGAGTAGGAAGTTACAGATATTTGAACAATTTGTCTTTTTAGGGATGCAATCCATGTACATGGATTCTTTCATCTCAGAGCTGAATTGGCCCTTGGATCTGTGATGGATCCTCTCTTCAGGATAACATGCCTTCTTTACTTTGTTAGGTGTATGCCTGTACAAATTAAAAAAAAACCCCACGGGCTCCTTCTCTAAGCCCTTCTCTGTTTTCAAAAACAATTTTCAGGCACTTAGCCTTTTCCCCCCCTCATCTCATGTGACCACATGCTATGACCTAATGCTAACGGATAGGCACTTATCCTATTCTTTGGGCCTCCAAGCTCCAGAACTTCGGGCTTCTGAGGTTCTTACAACTTCCACATCAATTTCTCTCGAAATTGGAAAGATCGTTGATTTGTCGATCACTTTAAGATCGTCGGTCCTAGTTGATTATTGAAATCGAACATTCTCGTGGTTTAACAATCACCCCAACTTTTGAAATGGAAATATGTGCAATGGAGTAGAAATCAACGTCCACCATTGATCTTCCTCCCGATGGAGATCTACGATCTCGGTTGATTGCAGAATGTGAAATATCCCCCTCGTTAATTTTCCTTTGGAATTACACAATCGTTCTCGTATGTTGATCTATTCCTTGTAGATCCAATGATCATGATTATATCATTGTTGATTTGACATTTCCCCATGTATCCTCTCATGATCAACGATCGAGATTAACTCTGATCCTCTGGGATTTATCGACTCAAGAAACCTGCAACTATTTTTCTCCGTAGTACCAAGTCTTTAGACCTTGGGATCTGGCGCCATGCATCCTCTCTGATCAACGATCGAGATAGACTTCGGCCTTCAAGCCTTCAGTAGTCCTCAACCTCAACTTCTTATGTCTTGAATACTCCAAAGTGCCAAGTCTCTGAACTACGGGATCTATTGTCGTGTGTCCCCTCCTGATCAATGGTGAGTATTTACTCCGCTCTTTGGTGCTTCAGGGGTTTCACCTTCCTCACACTTCATTCCTTTCGAATGATGAATTGGCGAACTCCCAGGGTCCACTTAGTATTGCACATCTAGGGTGCTACGTATTAGAAACACGGGGTGACATGTGGTCTAATCATCGAGTGACATGTTTCAGATTGTTATTGATACAATAGGGTCTGTCAAAAGTACAAAATTATATGACACATGGCATTCCTAGGGGAGATCCACGTCACCCAGGTGACTTCATCATGCCATGTCACATCTATTGCTTCGAGACTTCAGGGCTCCAAAAATTCGGGAGTTCGGAGCTTTGGAGCTTTAGGGCTCTGGGACTTCAGAGGATTTCACATTTGCACACCCCAAAACTCTTGAACTGTGAGTTTCCGAACACTCCCACGTCACCCCCAGTGACATCATCATTTCACGTCACTTTAGTGCTCCAAGACTTTGGGGATCTCATGCTCCCGTTCAACCACAAACCATTTCTTCTGGAGTGCCAAATTGCTGAACTTCCAGACACTTGATAATCTGTTGACACGTGTCTCTGATAACAGACGGTCCAGATTGGTTCTGGAGTTCAGGGCTCTAGGAGACTTCCCACACTACACCACAAATCCCTCGAACACTGGATTCTCGAATAGGCTTATATTCCGATACATGTCCTCAAACACGAACGGTCCAGATTAACTCCAGAGTTTGGGACTTCAGGAGATTTCTCTCCTTACAACTTAAGGACTCACTTCTTCTGGAGTACTGAACCTCCGAATTACCGTGAGATCTACGACTCAATTCACTTGCATGTAGATCTGATGGTTGGGATCTAACCTTCACCACTGTGCCCCACCTCCTGATCCATGCTTGATCTGACGGCTCAGATATGTCTTTGGCCAAATCCAATGGTCAAGT
>SNQJ01S0007184.1:8377-30381 GCA_010110895.2 Picea sitchensis
ACTAGGAATATTCTAGAATACTTCTATGGCATATTTAAAGAACACCTTTTTCTTTAGGGGGTCATACCTATCTCCCTTAGGTGCTACTTTCTGGATCTAAGGTAGAGTATCAACATCAACTCCTGTCTTCGCTCCTCCTCGAGTAATGATATCAAGGCTGGGCAATTTTCCCTTGGAAATCCTCTTGATCTCTGAACTGATAAGGTTAGTTCCTCTTTGTCGTACTCTGTCTTCCCACTTTGCAATTAACTCTGGATAGTCTTTAGTTGCATGTTCGTTGGTTCTGTAGTGAGAGCACCATGGATGCCTTGGATGAGGACAATCTCTGGCCAAGTGACCTTGTTCATTGCAGTTATAAAATCTGCTTGGTCCTCGTCCCCTAGTTCTTCCTCCTCTGGAATCTCCTCCATATCCACCTCCTTGACCTCTTCCTAGTCCCTGAGGGTTTTCATTCACCCTGAATGTTTTTCGGTCTAATTTGTCTGCAAGTGTGTCCAACACTCTAAATTGATTGGTAGTATGAGTAATGGATGCACAGAACTCATGCTGTACTGTGTTTGGTACTGCCGAATATTTATGCATGATGGGGAACTTTCTTGGCCCATGGCCATGGATTCGACAGATTTCACAATATTCCACTGTCGATACTGCTTGTCCTCCTGGTAAAGTATGATATGGAGTAGGGTTGTGGAATGATGAATTCATCGACACTTGCACAACTCCTCCCGTGGGTCTTGGTGGGGTTACCATCAGATTCTGGGGAGTTCCCAGTCCCATCATTCTCAAACATTCGTTCACTAGATGACCTTCCATGTAACATCCAGTGCACCAAAACTGTGGTCATCCTAGTCTGGGTATCATCAACTCGTGCATATTTTCTGTCAATGTCGATATCTGCCCTTGTAGTTGCACCAAATTTGCATCTACTAGGGGTCGGGTTACTCTCAATATTTTGGGGTATCCTACCATGGCTTCAATCTTCATCGATTGTTCCAAGGTGTCTATTAATGTGGCTATCCAATGTTGCATTAATAGAATCTGAGTTAGAGGCAACAACCCCTAAATGTACCACTCCCTTTGATGTTCTTCATGTATTAGATGTGGAAACCTTCCTATGGAATATTTAAAATTCTGGCTATACTACCAGGATGATTCACCTTCCCTTTTCTAGCTCTCATGCAACTCAGACAGAGCCTGTTGTTCTGACTGGGGTAGATTGAATTCTTCTATAAACCTCGTCTGTATCTGGCCAAGTGTGAATGCTTGACCTTGTGCCTCTGGATCTCCTGGTTCAATGATATTGATGTGCTATTTGAGAGCATGACCTCTCAAGGTAGTTTGGAACTTGACCAACTTATTCTCATCTGAGGTTCCTGTGGATCTCCAGATCACTTCGCACAGGAACCAATGTTGTTCAACGTCTTCGTCTCCCTTACCCCAAAATTCTGGGTATCAGGCAATCAAACCTCCTGCATCGCTGGCCATCACTGTTCCTGTTGTTCATATCAATATGAACCCTAACAGTCCCGCTTGTGATCTACCGGGAGATCCCAATATCCTCCATATACCCGCAAATCCTAGTTGTGACTGGCTAACTAATTGTATTGGAATAGAATTAGCATGAGAATGTAGTATCGAACTGACTGCTTGAATAGAAGGCACTTGGGGTATGTGTGATTCAGGGTTGGTGCCACTAGCTTCGGGACAATTTTCTTTGATCTAGGGGGTCTCATTAGCTTCCACTGGGATGATCTCTTTTGCTAGATTGTCGATATCTCATGTTATCGAGGCTGGATATTCTCTTTCTCCTCCACGATTCATGCCAGCTTCCTCCTCTCTTTCCTCTGCGCTTTCTCCTTCTTGTCCCACTTATTGGTGACTGATTTCTCTCCTCGCTTCTCTTTCATTTAATCTTTGATTGGCCAATCATTCCCATCTTCTCATCCTCTACAGTTCTTCCATCTATCTTTCCTCTACTTCTCCCACTCCTCCTTCTTTCCTCAACTTTTAAGACTGTCTTACGACTTTTTTGATCTTGCCCCACCACCACTTCTCAACTATGGTGACTCTCTTCAAGGCTTGCTGATATCTTGAATCCATTTCTCGCTATTTCACCCCAATTTTTCAAAGAACCCTTCCCCTCTCTCATGCCATGAATCTCACCCCGTCTCGCCCTACCCCAAGCAAGGGTGTTTACGCTACCATCTTGGTTGGGGACATAATCAACATCCCTTCCTCCATCAAGAAAACCTTAATCCATAGGGATATTTCTCTCAATTGTCTTCCCCTTGCGCATTTATTGAAAATTTCCTCTACCTGTGAAAAAGACTGGTGGTTCTCAACTGCAAATTCGATTATGTATCCCCCTGGCATGGTACTAACCTAGAAATCCACAACTCGCGTAACTGGGCAATCTAGCCTCTGGAGTGCTGCTAAATTTTTGGTATCCCACATATAGATATTCTTGGTCCATCCTTGGAACTCTGGAGATTCTTGGAGCCTCTTTATAGAGTGAAAAAAATTCTTATAGGAATTTAACCCAAAAAATATCATACTGGTCGCTCGATCTTTCTGAGTAAAATATTGCTTCGCGAGTGTTTTCCAATGATTTTCTCCTTATTTCTTCTTCTTTCCATATGAAGGAATCACAAGTCCTTCCCCACCATTGATCAATGCCATATCTATGGATCGATGACAACATTCTCCCTACAGGTTCCCTTTTTACATAGGTCCTGACAACAGAACCATTTTGTTGGTGCGAATTTTATCAGACCAGGGTCCTTCTCAGGTTACCAACAAAAGGTACCGTGTATTCTAGAGCGCTGGATTTTTCATCTCCTCTGAAGAGAATAAGTCTCACTTGAAGCACCACTGAGACAAACAGATAGGGAAGGGTAGGGAGAAGACCAAAGAGGATCCATAGAGCAGTCAAAATTCATTCATGTTCTTGCACAAGAGACATTAGCAGATCTAAAACATATAAATGCAGGAATCCAAGCTACTTACATTGCAAGCAAGCATTCAAATGTCGAACCATCAAATAGAACTCATAAACCATAAAGGAAATACTCTAATGCCTAAGTAAGCATGGAAAGACACAACATATCTTGAATTTCGGTCCTACTTCTCATTATCTTTAGGATATTTCTCTGATTATAGACTCATAATTACATAGTAGGGCTCAGTACAGACTCTTGGGTTTTAGACCCATGTCATATATCTCTAATACTCTAGTTGGTAGTTCTAATCCATTATAGACTCAGACCTGTCTTTTACCAACCTACAACAATTATCAACAACTAATCCCAAAATCTGAGCGAATCTGACCAACCTGACTCGTCTCAACCCAACTGACTAACTAAAGAACTAATGAACCAATTATAGAGAGATGAACCAGTGAACATGCAAACAACAATAATAACAACAACAAACTTTTTATATTTGTGTTCAGTCCTATATATATATCTAGGTTGTGTCTTCCTTCTTGGTTTTCATGCCTTCTTGTTATGTTGTAACCATTTGTTGCTTTGTTGGCATTGCATTGGCTTCCGCAACTGCTTTCTTTTTCTCTTTCTCCTAGCCTCTGATGGAGTTTGTGCAACTCATGCTTAGTCAAAACTTGTGCAATTATTTCTCAAAATGAAGGGCCCAACAACATGAAAAGTGTGACAGAAAAAGTGCGATAGAAGAATCACGACAACAAAATAATGGTAGTACAATTGCGGCAGAAAAAGTGTGGCATAAACATCACGGTAGAAAAAGTTTGGAAAAGAAAAGGCGACATAATAACCATGACAGCAAAACCATGATAGTAGAATCATGACAACAAATTTGACAGCTACAGAAATTCAGAAGTTGGGTAACCACATTAGATTTTCTTATTGGAATTGTTCCAATTGTTGCATGATATGGTATAGGTCTTGATAATTTCTACATTATTAAAGGTATGGTTTTGGCACATGGTCTTGTGTAAGAGTTTATGGTATTTGGTTTATGGAGAGTATGGTGTATTGCTAGAGGTATCTTGTTGGTTAACTTGGTGATATTGTGCATAGGGTTAAGAGTTGAATTGATGATTGATATTTGTGAGTAAATAATATTTGGATTATGAGATTGATGAGACATGTTGAGGTGACAAGTTTTTGTGACAGGTTGTGTTGTGCATAGTTGATGCACTTGCCTGACTGTTGGTACCATTTGACATATTTCTTTCTGTCTACAAGCTGGGTCTTGTACTTGAGGATTTGATTCCTCTTTTGAGTTGGTGCTGAGATCTACATGCTAGGTCTTGCATTGAGAGTTGGTGCTCATTTCAGTTGGTGCTGATAAACCCCAAGGATTGTAGTCCGTAATACAAAATAAACTTATACATATATCTAATGTTCATTTTTTTCTTTATTGTGATGGTGAATAGTTCTTTATTGTTAATATATGTCATTGAGATATGTTTACATGGAAGAAACTAAGTGTGAATATAAGTAATGAGTAATTATTTTGTGAATGGTGATGGATAACTAAAGTTTTGTAAGAAGTTGTAAAAATAGCCTCACACTAATTCACCCCCCCTCTCTCTGCGATCAGTGTGTCCAACAATTTCTAAGGTAGGAGTGCCCTCATTATGAATTCTACAAACTCTCCATGTGTCACCCCTTTTACCACATACTCATCCATAAAAACTTCAAAAAACTAATGCACCATTGGAACATGTTTCATTTTCTTACCTTGGATTAGGGGTGCCCTTGAGGGATGTGCATACCTAATTAATTAGTCCATATATAGAAAGGTAATTATGAATTCCCTTAAGAAGTGTGCAGGAGTGTCATGTGTCCTATAGATTTGAAATTTTAATCAATCAATATGCTTCAAGAAGTGCGAACTTATAGAATGTGAAACTAGTGAATGAAGGTGGTTATGGTCACCCTTAGATCTAAGGAAAAAAAATAAAAATTCAAATGTGAATGGCCTAGATAGAGGTGCAAGATTTTATTGAAAATTGGACACCCTTACCAATTAACAACCTATCTCAATACACGTGGAAATAAAATACAGAAAAATCCCTTGATATGTATATTTCTTTCCTATTATTTGAATGCCAAGTGTCTTCATGTAATGCAAGTCGTTTCCCTAGAAAATCCAATCGCATGAAATTCCTTCAAGTATGAAACTTTTCCTCGATATATGTAAGATGCACCCTTGTTAAATAAATATACATGACAATATGTAGAAAATATGATCCTATATGAAGTAATAGACATAAAATTCTACAACCAAGAGCTCTGAACCAAATCATCCACAAAGAACCTATTGAAAAAGGATTTCAATACTAGTACAATCCTTCATGCATAAAGAGTGGTAACAATTGCACGATGAGTGGTAACACCTTCCTTCCTTTTTTTCCTTCATACATCCACCTTCTTCTTTGTACTCTCTCTTCCAACAACCAATTTTCAATGCCATCCTATGCACACCTTTAACTCCATTCTCTTCTATGTTCTCAACTTCAATATCATCTTTGCATTCTTTTGTGACCCTTTCTTAATGATTATTGTCTCTTTAAAATATTACAATGAAAAATCCAATAGGTATCTTGTATTCAAGGAATCATCTCTCTCATCCAATGGAACTCCTTGCATCACATGCCTTCTTGTTATGTACAATCACCACTACCTGTTGTCTAAGCATTATCCATTGTCATCTCTTCTACTTTCTAATAGAATCAATATTTTGATGAAACAATTCATTAACTCAACAAACATGATTATTAACATCAAAATACTGTATAAGTCACACACATCATAGTTATGAACATATATGTTATATCTCAATTGTTTATGTGCCACAAATATTTTTTATTTTATTTCTTTTAACCATGGGAATCGATAAATAGTAGGTTTGATCTAGGATAGGCCCAAGATCAAGCCTACTTACTTCCACTGTAACCCAAGAGTATATCCAATAGCCCACAAGACAGATATACCAATAACTTGTGACTTAGAAAGGACCAAGTCATCAAGAAGGCCAACGAAGTGGACATCTATCCCAGGGGTCATCTACCCTTCTATCCTTGCCACAACAATCCAACATGTTCACTTTGAGGAAATTGAAACCGGGTGGGGAGGATAGAAAAAATTCTACCCAAACACCCAAGCTATGACCCTGGGACATGTGCCATGCATATTTCATTAGTCAACAACAATTGTACCATATTAGTGCACTCTTTCACCACTTCCATTTTTGAGTCTTCTGGTGGTTTTGAGGAGGTGAGGTGTGACACCTTGATGGAGGAGTGTAATATTTGGGCAATATTTCATTTCTATGAACCAATCGTTGATTCCGAGACAAAAATAGGTTTAGAATTATAGAGGGTAGGCTTGGTCGAGTGGCATAGGGAGCACAACAATGTTAGTGAAAACACATTCCTTAGAAAGAGGAAGTGCTAGCTTTTGAGGTTACTTCAAAAGTGTTTACACAATTCTTGGGGATTCTTCATGTGATGTGGGGTGCATGTTGTATTGATTACTCTTGGTTGTACCATGATCATCATACACATTGGAGACATTGGAGAAGGAGAATTGACCATCTTGAAGGAGATCATTGAGCCCTAGATGACATGGGGACAATTACTTTCTTTCATGGAGGTTTGTATTTGAATTGAGGATGATTGGTTTAAGGATTTTTCATGTAGTTGGGTGGATTCAAAGGTACAAAAGGATTGCGGGGGAGTGTTGGGGTATTAATATGGGGAGGAGGAGAGTTGAACCTTTATTGATAAGTGCTTATCTGCTTTGGACTCTTTCTTATTGGACATGCATGCATTGGAGCCTGAGATGTTTTAGTTAATGTTTATAGTGTTTTAGAGAGATAGTAGTGGGAATTATTTAATAATATAGTGGACCTAGTCCACCTTGCATTGAATGGCCTCCACTACTATTATTATGGGCCCTCTAGGACACCAACCACCTCTCTAGCTACACTACATTAATGTAGTGTAGCTAGAGAGGTGGTAGGTGGCCCAGATGGCCCATAATGATAGTAGTGGAGGCCATTTTGTAGTTTAGCTAGAGAGGTGGTAGGTGGACCAGAGGGCCCATAATGATAATAGTGGACATCATTCAATGTAAGGTGGACTAGGACCACTATATGATTAAATAAGGCCCACTATAATAGTTAGATATATTAGTATAAATGTAATAAGTGTAAGAGAACTTGTTAGAAGGTTCTACTTCTAGAAGGTTCCTCCTCTAAAATATTCTTAGTGGTTGGTAGCATTATACAAAGAGGTTCAAGCAATGTAATGAGAGAAGTTGAGAAGTATTGTATTTGGAGTTGTAGCTCATTAGGAGGTTTCCCCCTTGAAGAGGCAAGTAAACAGGAGAGGATCCCTTCCATAATATGATCTATTGTATGGTGTTTCCCTACCTCAAAGGTTTTCATTAATAAAGGGGTGATTTATTCTACATTGTTCTTGGATATACTATGGTGTGTTTTTATTCATATCTTTGGTATTTAACAAGTGGCATCAGATCACTTCCCTTGGCAAGAATTATGGGATTTTTTTCTTTTTACGTATTTTTTGAAGAAGAAAAAGAGGTCCATGACACTCTAGAGAAATCCTGTAGTTTTGTGTATCGAATTTGTATAAACTAGTTGTAGATCTAAGTTCATTTTGGAAAAAAACCAATTAAAAATAAAAAATCGCCCATATCGGAGTTCGAGAAGTGGAGATATCATCATTGTAAAATCTGCTAAGTTTTAGGGTTTATTCATGAACGACTGCACGATTTTTCTAATTTTTGTAGTAGTTGGGGCCGAGTTCATCCAAAAAAATTACAGATCTGAGTTCCTCTCACAATTTATCCCAATTAAAAAAAACAAATCGTTTGAGTCGGAGCTCTGCAAGTGAAGTTATCGGTGATTTAATATAAACTATTTCTTAGGGTCTTTGTGATGGCAGCAAAACTATAGACCTCATGACTTTTCATAGGGTGCTCAGGTTGCTATTAGATGAATTCTCATGGATAGATAATTTTAAGATCCATATTCTATGTGGTGCTTCTAATGGATATGTAGGGTGCTACAACTTCTATATAACTTCTCCTTCAAATACTGAGTGGCATGAAGCATGAAAATAGGATTAAAATCCTCTGGAATGTTGTAGCTAAATTTAAGGACAAATGTACTATTCGAACCACATACCCTTATGTTATAGAGGAATATTATTGAGAACGATCTTCCTGGTATGATTTAGAGTCTGATTGTAAGGATTGGTTTATGCACAATTGTCATTTATGGGATGACAACCACTTCCATCTTCTATTTGATGATTCTACTCCACCTCATAACGAGCACATCCTAGAGAGTAAACAAGAGTATTCTATGCACATTCTTCTTCAGTTTTATTGCTCTCTAGTAGTAGTGGATGATTCTTTATATGGTTCTACATATTTGGATCCACATGACCAATGCCCGTATTTGGAGCATCATTTTCAGTTGGTTATTGAGTTCCAATATCTTTAGTGTGGAATTCACATGAACACTTGGAAATGGATATGTAAGGTCCTACAACTTCTGTAGAAATTCTCTTTCAAACCCTTAGGGGCCTGAATTATGCAGATAGGATCCAAATCCTCTTGAATGTTGTTGCTAAATTTAATGACAAATGTATTGTTCGGACCACATACCCTTATGTTATGGAGGGATATGATCGAGCATGATCTTCCTGGTATGATTTAGAGTATGATTGCAAAGATTGGTTTATGGACAATTGTCATTTATGGGATGAAAACCCCTTCCATCTTATATTTGATAACTCTACTCCACCTCATGATGATCACATCCTGGAGAGTAAACAAGAGCCTTCTATGCATATTATTCTTCAATTTGTTTATTCTCCAGTAGTAGTGGATGATTATTTAATTAGTTATACATATTTGGATCCACATGACCAATGTCCATATTTGGAGCATCATTTTTAGTTGGTTATTGAGTTCACATGAGCACTTGGAAATGGGCCCAGGTTTACTGTGATAGTTGGACTACATCATCATGGAATTTCACATTTCTACATGGGACCCAGGTTCTCTATACTACTTCAGCACTATGTCCCATACTTATCCATGGGACCCTAGTATATGGTTGTACACCCTCATAAAAAGCGCAAATGACACCTCTTTTATAAGGGGAATAGAATGTAGTGTAACTAGAGAGGTACTAAGGGGTCCAGAGGGCCCATAATGATAATAATGGAGGCCATTAAATGTAAGGCAGACTAGGTCCACTATATTTTTAAATAAGGCCCACTATGGTTGTAATAACCTAGGTCAAACCCTAGTTGTACATAAAAATGTAAATGTTTTATAGGTTGGTGAGAAAGGATAATATAGGCTAGAAGGCTTATGTGATTATTAGGTTGGAGAGCCTAGATGATAAATGCTAGTGAGCCTAATTTTTGTAATATGTAAACACTCATATTATTAATGAAAACACACCATTGCATGCAGACTGATCCAAAAATGAGTATGGGGGGATAAAATCCACTTAGAAAGGGAAAGGGGGGGATAAGAGTCTAGGAAGGGGATAATATAGGGGGCTTAAACCCAATGGAATATTATAATATTATTCCTTAAAGCTAAAGTAATGGATATTTTTATATATCCTAAGTCTCAAAAGTAGGGACATGGGAGTCCCTTGGAGTGCCAAGTGTCCTAAAAGACACATCCATTTATATATTTGTGGATATATTGTGAAGGGGGAGAGGGATATTATTGAGATTATGCATTATGGTGAGTATTGACTATTCCTACATGTAGGCATATGTGAGTTGTACAAGAGGGTACTAGACTAGGATGAAGAACCTGTACTTGTATTGTTAGCATAGGAGCTTGATTGAGGAAGCAATTGTTAGGCCGTATTATAGAAGAAGCTGGTTGTCAAGTCCATGAGTAGTTCTCTGGGTGAGAGACTACTTAGAGTTGTTCCCTGGTTTTTTGGGAAATAACTATGGGGCTTTGAGACTTCCTGTTCGGACTGTTGTTGAAGCCCCGAAAAGGAAGTGGGGAAGGCAAGGGACTCTTGAGTGGAGAAGGGGTACACTTCTTGGGGTGGGACATGCATGTGGGTAATGAGAGACCGTACGCTAGTTACAATAGTTGGTACCTTGTATGGAACAATTATGATTCATATCTGACCTTAGTCTAGCTTAGTTTTCCCTCTTCCCTAGTAGAGTGTAGCCCCATCTCAGGGGTGACCTGCTGCTGAGAGTTTTGAGTAGTGCGGTCTAAGGCTGGGAGGAACGTGGAAGGTATAGATTCCAATAGAGATTCTAGTTGGTCATGACATAGAATTTAACAATAGAGAATCCAGTTGGTCATGACATATAGAATTTAACAATAGAGATTTGGGTACTAGAATTGTTAAGGAGAGAGGAATTATTTTAAGTGGTGTGTTCATCCAGGTCTAAGGCTGGGGAAATTAAAAATTGGTATTAGAGAAAATTTTTGTAGTGATGTCAGTAATGGGTATCTCACAAATTGGTATCATATCCCATGTTGCAACACTGAACCTGTATGGGCAATTTAGCAAAGCACTGAAGTGAAATTTCAGAATCTGTAAGAGAACTATTTGATAAAATGTTAGAAAGATTTATTTTATTTTTTTTGACAAAATTTTATGGTGTTTCCATGATGAAACTGGGAGTAGCCGGGTGAAATTGGGCTAAATCCCCAATTTTTGTTGTTAAATTCCTAAGGAATTTGGGAAAATTTGGTCCAAGGATGAGCTTTTCTAGACTTTAATCTTTGTCTGAGAAAATTTAGACCTATAAATGGTTGAAATTGAAGTCAGTATAAGGCTATGGCTGACTGACTGAAATCGAGAAAATTTAATGGTTGCTGAGCGACCATGGTAAAATGGAATGGAATTGGGAAAAAGCCCCTATTTCTTGCAACTAATCATTGACATTTTCGAAGTAAAAGAGTCGAATTTGAAAATTAGTGCACAAACATTTATGTACTAGGATTGAATTGGTTGTATTAATCTTATCATAGAGCTCTAATGATGACCAAGGAAGGAATTTTGTTTTTGGATGAAGTTAAGCATTTTGGAAATTTTGGAAAATATGCGAAATTGGAAAAATTTTTAGTATTTTTCCGTACGATGAAATCAACATGACATGGGAAGGACCACGTTTCAATTCATGTGGTAGAACTTGATGTGTGCTTCCATGGTGGTAGGTACATGGAGGTAGGGAGATGAAACTAATATAAGTGTTGGGACTCATTTTGAGTTTGTGAGTCAGCGAGTCTGAAAATTCGAAGAAGTGGAAAAATGGCTAAGTGTTGGGACTTAGTATGAGTCCATGAGTCCATGAAGACGGAAAAATGGCTAAGTGTTGGGAATTAGTATGAGTCCGTGAGTCCATGAATATGGAAAAATGGCTAAGTGTTGGGACTTATAGTGATTCTATGAGTCCGAAATTCCAAAGAAGTGAAAAATTGACTAAGTGTTGATACTTTTCGGACAAACTTATGTAAGAAAGGTTACAAGTCCGTGAGTTTGCAGGTATGAAAGTACGAAGAAGTGGAAAATTGACTAAGTGTTGAGACTTTTCGAATGAACTTATGTAAGAAAGGTTACAATCCCATGAGTCTGTGAGTTTGCGAGTATGAAAGTACAAAGAAGTGGAAAATCGACTAAGTGTTGACACTTTTCGGACCGACTTATGTAAGAAAGGTTACAAGTTCATGAGTTCATGATTATGCGAGTCTGGAAGTCCGAAGAAGTGGATAATTGACTAAGTGTTGAGACTTTTCAGACAAACTTGTGTAATAAAGGTTACAAGTCCATGAGTCCATGATTCCACGAGTTTGAACGGCTGAAGAAGTGGAAAATTGACTAAGTGTTGAGACTTTTTGGACGGACTTATGTAGGAAAGGTTACAAGTCCATGAGTCTATGATTCTGAAAGTCCGAAGAAGTGGAAAATTGACTAAGTGTCGAGACATTTTGGATGGAATTACATAAGAAAGGTTATAATTATGTGAGTCCGTGAGTTTGCGAGTCCAAAAGTTCGAAGAAGTGGAAAATTAACTGATTGTTGAGACTTTTTAGATAGATTTACGTAAGAAAGGTTACAAGTCTGTGAGTCCATGAGTTCGAAAGTCCGAAGAAGTGGAAAATTGAATAAGTGTTGAGAATTTTTGAATGGAATTATGTAAGAAAGGTTACAAGTCCACGAGTCTGAAAGTCTAAAGAAGTTGAAAATTGACTAAGTGTTGAGACTTTTCGGATAGACTTATGTAAGAAAGGTTACAAGTCTGTGAGTCTGAAAGTCCGAAGAAGTGGAAAATTAACTAAGGGTTGAGACTTAGCATGAGTCCGTGAGTCCACAAGTCCGAAAAGAGGAAAATGGTTAAGTATGGGAAATATTCAGATGGAATTGTGAAAGGGAGAGCTATGATTCCATGAGTCTGTGAGTCCACAAGTACAAAAACAGGAAAATGGTTTAGTATGGGAATTATTCAAATGAACTTATGAAAAGGAGAGTTATGCTTTCCTCAGTCCGTGAGTCCGCATACATGAAAATAGTGCAAGTATCAAGAATTTTCGGGTGAATTCATGAGATAAATAATCCTAATACATTATTGGAACAAAATCATATGAAATTTTTGTGTAATTGTAAATTGTTAATCCTAATAAAAAAATTTGGATACACATTTTGTAGAGTTAGCAACATTTAGATAAAAAAAGGATCAACACAAAGTTCAAAATCATGGAAGATACATAGAGGGCTTACAACCATAAATATGATATCAAAGGGTTGTATGTCGATATAGTCAATGAAGGTGAAAATTCAAATGGACATGGAAAATGCAAGGAAGAAAACATGAATTTGGTAGAGACCATAAAAAGTTTGAAAAATGATGTCCAAAATTATAAAGTTGATAATGAGAGGCTTATTAAATCCAAGGAGCAATAGGAGTACTTTAACATCAGGTTAATGCAGAGCTTGTACATAATATATATGAAGATGGATAAGGAGACTAGGTCAAGAAGATCATGGAATCACACGTCTCACGATGAGAGGGGAAGAACAAGAAGTGTTAGTAGACATCATTATCATTACTCAAGGCATTCAAATAAGAGAGCACACAAAATTTCTAGTCCATCCCTTTTTAGGAAGCATAATAAAAGGTCTGGGGTGGATGAACTACAGGGGGAAATAAACAAAATCAAGCCTCCTACATTTGATGGTGAGAATAATAAGGAAGAGGATGCAGAGACATGGCTGTTAGGCATGAGGAAGTATTACCAATTGTATAATTACTCTTCACAACCAGAAGGAATAATTTCCATCTATTAACTCAAAGGAAAAGCATCAATGTGGTGGGATCCGATTGTGTAGGTATAACACATTGATGAGAAGAAGGTCACTTGGAGGGATTTCAATAGGTATTTCTAGAGTAAATACTTGACTAAGCAATGTTATGATAAGAAAATGAAGGAGTTCTTTGAACTCAAGCTTAGGAGTATGGCCATAGATGGATATGAAAGGGTATTTTTATAGTTTCTGAAGTATGTTTCTTTCATCAAGGAGTATAAAGTTAAGATTCATAGGTACATGAATGGGTTTCCATATTTTATCAGTGATAAGATACAATATGACGATCCCAAGATACCAGAGGAAACTATAAGGAGGGATAAATGCCTTTATGAATAGAATAGAGGAAGACCAAGTTTCCAAAGGACATGAGAAAACAAAAAGAAAAGTATGATGGACCAGAGGAAGAGGGGGTTCAATCCACCTTCCTTTAGAAATAATTCTCAAGGACAATCAACCTCTAAAGAACCTAGAATGGTAAAAGCAATAGGGAAAATACCAAGGCAACCACCTATTCAATGTTGGGGTTTAGGGGGAGATCATGTGTTGAGATATTTACCTAACATAGGTGGAAAAGTGAAGACTGATTACAATGTAAAATGAACTAAAAAACTAGAGGACATGGGTAGAAGTTTACCAAGGATCTATGCAGCTCTGGATAACAAAGAATATGAGTTTGAGTCACACATGATTGAAGTGGAAGGTAAAATCAACAACCAAACTATAACTATTTTAATTGATTTAGGATCTAGTCATAGTTATCTAGATCCTAAGATGGTGGAAATATTTCAATTGCCAAGAAGAAATCTTGGAAAACAATGGATGGTGCAACTAGCTACAGGAACTAAAAGAAAAATTAAGGAGATGGTTAAAGCATGCCTAATGGACATGAATGGATTGAGCACCATGAAAGATTTTAACATCATACCTTTAGGTTCCTATGACTTCCTAATTGGTATGGATTGGTTGGACCAACATCATGCTGTCCTAAACTATTATAATAAGGAATTTTCTTGCTTGGATGAGAAAGGGGATTAGGAACAATACAAGGATTTCCCAGAGTAGTAAGCCTCTGAGAAATTTCAGCTTTGCAGCTGAAGAAGAGTTACAGGAAAGGGTATCAAATATTTGTAGCACATATGGAAGAGACACCTAAATATAAGGCAAAAAATATTGAAGATTGTGCAGTCCTAAATGAATTTAAAGATGTATTCAAGGAAATATCAAGATTTTCTCCCAAGTGATATATCGATTTCTCCATCAATCTAGTGTTGGGAGAAACTCCAGTATCTAATAATCCTTACATGATGAGCACATCCAAGCTGAAGGAATTGAAAATGAAATTGGAATATCTTTTAAAGAAGGGGTATATATGCCCAAGAGTGTCTCCTTGGGGTGCCCCAGTATTATTTGTGAAGAAAAAAGGATGGAGCACGTACCCTTTTCCAAGAATAAATGACCTCTTTGATCAACTCAAAGATGCAAAAATTTTCTCCAAGATTGATCTCAGGTCAGGATATCATTAGGTAATAATTAAAGAAGACATCAACAATACTTCCTTCAAAACAAGGTATGGTCATTATGAGTTCACAATGGTTCCATTTGGGTTGTCAAATGCACCAACTGTCTTAATTTGTTTAATGAATGACATTTTCAAGGATCACTTTGATAAGTTTGTCATTGTCTTCTTGGATGACATTCTTATATATTCTAAGTTTGAAGAAGAACATGGGAAACACTTGAGTATGGTATTATAAATATTGAGGGAGCATCGGTTGTATGCCAAATTGAGCAAGTGCTCATTCTATCATAAGAAAATCCATTATTTGGGCCATATCATTTCAGAAGAAGGAATAGAAGTGGATTTAGAAAAGATAAGGGCCATTGAAGGATGGCCAACACCAAGGAATGTATCAGAGGTGAGGTCATTCATGGGCCTTGTAGGATACTATAGGATATTTTTTTAAGGGTTTTCAAATATCACACACCCAATCACTTCCTTGCAGAATAAGGGTGTGAAGTTTGAGTGTGTTATCACACTAAATTGCCTTGGGTCTTTTAGTTTGTTTTAATCCTTTTTTAAGCCTTAGGTTTTAATTTTTTAAGTTTCATCCCTTTAAAGTTAGGTTTGGTAGGTCCCCTTAGATAAATAAAATTTTGATTCATAGCTCATGTTTGATCCTCAAATTGATTTTGGACTTAAGCCCTTTTTAGTTCATGACTTAAGTTTTGGACCCCTTCATGATTTTCCATTAGGATCGATCCCTTCCCTCCCATGACTAGACCGATGTGACACACCTTTCTCCTCACTCATGACCTCATGGGCATTCCTCACTGTCCTTGCTTACCTGTCCAATCAGTTTTTGAATTGGAGCATTGCCCACTCATAAGGGATTTTCGTAGCGCCTTTCTCGTTCATCATACTTCCACCAGGAGTCATGATTTCCATGACTGATGTCATGTTCCTTATTTTCCAGTGCAAGGAGTTGGTTAAGGATACCTTCAAGATCTCATATTTATAATTCCTGATAATGGTTTATGATTTGAAAATTCAAGAATGTTGCACTGCTTAAACTCATAATGCTGACCAGGCGACAACAATGCGACTAAATATGAAGCTGAAGTATATTCGAGGTCTGAAATGTCTGTAACTTCATATTGATATTTCACTGAATATTCCAATAGGTGTTTACTTCACAGGTATCCCGTGTTGCCTCCTCTGCACATTAATTTTCACAAAAAAATATCACTCATGTTTTGGTTTATCGAGCTTGCACAGTTGTAAGGGACTCATCTTTGCATGATATCATTGTCTCCTCTCTTTTCGAACCTGTGAAATCCATTTATTGTATCTAGGTCTAATTACTCCTGTCTTCCATAGCCATTGAGGTTGAAAGCACTTGAATATCATATCCTTTGCATATGCATCGCGCTACCCAAAGGCACTGCTTAACCCCTCCGTGTCTCCCCTGCTTCCTTTCATTTTGGAGTTAAGCATTTTACTCAGTTACAAAGGGCCAATCACGGATTACCCCCTCACTGTATACACTCTCAAATACCTGTACAAATCTAAGGGTGTAATTCCCACAGTCAAGCTTGGCTTACTAGCACCAGTCTGTTTTAAAAGGTCAACCTTGTACATTTGAAGCCTGATTTTAAGTTTTCTTGGTTATTACTATCCCATAAGCCTTTAAAATCTCTCATTCTAATTCACAGAGACTCCTCAATTGAAGAATACACACAAAGGGGGCAAGGTGGTTAGGACATAACCTATGGACATGCATCTTTTTGATATAGATACCATGGAAAAATAGGTTTTTCAAAGAGTGGGATGCCTCTTTTTCTGCCAGAAAATGAAGAGAGGCCATCTAGGGGTAACAAGATAGTTTTCATTACATTTTGATGGCAAGAGAACCAAGGTTGGGGATTTGGAGTTTAAGGTTACTAAAGCCTCTATCTCATCTACAACATGAATCCCTATTATAGGTGAAGAGTGGTTCAAATCCATGGCTTTGAGTTCATCCTATGCCAAATATCTCTTTAAACTTGAACATCAAGCCAATGATTTGGTTAAAGGTGTGCCAAGGAGTCAATTGATTGAACAGTTTGACATAATATTGAAGTTCATCCAGAGATATTTTACATGTGAAGGGAGATTTAACACATTGTACCAATACCATATAAGGATTTTGCTTCATTTTACTGGTAAAGTTGAAATGAATATCCCCTATTATTTATTAAGGATAATAGGTAAAATGTCAGACAGGATTCAATCCAAATCTAAGGATGTGGATTCTAGCCTTTTCCACTCTGGATTGATCAGAATGCTAGTCTCTGAGGAATTGGGTAAGAAAGAGATTTCATGGGAGCATTTTGTTGTTACTTCTCACTTCAAGTTGGATCTAGAATCTACTCCTCAATCACAAAATGAAAGACTTTTATCACCCACCAGTGTTGTTAAAGTATGGACCAATAGGAAGAGAAAAGGAAAATCCCCTGTTCAAGTTTCAGAGGTCATCAAGCAGGTCACAAGAGCTGAGGAGGAAGCTTGTCCTTCCCCACAAAGATATTTTTTACCACCTCCTCCACCAGGGTTAGAAGAGGTTCCTTCTTTTACCAAAACTATGTTAGACAACTGAGAGGGGGGTGAATTAGTTGTTTACCGAGCTTGAACAATTATACATATTTTTAATTCTTTACAAAGCACTCAATGACAATCACAATGATGCAGGGCAATAAGCAATAGAATATTCAACATCAGTCACACATATGAGATACACAGAGACATATTTTCTTGAGGAAACCTATACAGGGTAAAAACCTCTTCTTCTTTATATGATAATTAATTTTTACATTCTTTACATTATCATACATATGAGCACCTACTCATCGTGAGGCTACAACCTCTGTTTTTGCAAGATACAACTTGTTGAGAGAACCAACTCTCTGTTTTCTCTAGCACCAACTAGAAGGAAGCACCAACTCCCTGGTTTCTCTAGCACCAACTAGAAGGAAGCACAAACTCCCTGGTTTATCTAGCACCGACTAGAAGGAAGCACCAATTCCCTATGTTCAAGAACCCACTTGAACCGCTGAGGACACCAGTCCTCCCTAGCACCTCCCAACCACCCTTAAATCTAAATTCTTTGTTACTAAAACTTATTGTAGCGATATAAAATTATTCAATAGCTTATCGGCCTTGTCGCTGTTCTATTACACTGCTCTGCTCTGTCTACATCAGTGTCTTCTGCACACCCCTTGCACTTTCTGTTCTTCTGCATTTTATGCTCTCTTTTCCATGTCCCTTCAATGCACCATTCCTCTTCTATGCATTTTTGCAGTTGCGCTCTACCTCCTTACTCACACCTGAATCATGCTTGACAACAACAACCCCATCTCTTCTTTTATTCTGCATACTTATAGTCTTTGTGCCCCTTGTGCATGCACTATGCACAATGCTTCTGCATCTCTTCACAGTGAGTGCTCTGTCTGATCATCACTACAACTTCTCATCTTCTCTGGCAGTTGAGAATCTTCGTCTTCTCTATCTTAGATGAGATTATCCTTTCTCTTTTCGGCTATAGACTTCAATCCTCTTCCATCTGTCAATCACCTGTATCAATAGTCCTCATTCCACTGGAAGATTCCTTGAGACTCTTCATCTCCTCTGGCGATCACACTGAGTCCTCTTCGAGTCCTCTAGCAGATACCATCATTTGTTTCTAGCTGTTACACTGAGAAGCACAACAGTAGCCCTTCTATCTTATTCAACTTCACCTACACCGTTGGATTGAATTCATAGAATCTTGCGTTTATTTTTCCATTTCGCACTTCGGCATTTCGGGATCCTCGTGGTAAATATTTTTTTATTCTCCATGTCTCAATCCTCGAAACTCTGAAATGGATCTTGTCTGAATTAGCTCCTTCCTTCATCTTCTGCCAATGTGACCAATGGATGCGACCATAGGTTGAGCCAAAACGTGTTTCGCATTTTGGAATTTTGTGATTTCAGCATTCCTATGGTAGATTTTCTTGACGCTCCATGTCCTGATATCCAAAGCTCCGAAATGGAGTCGGATCAACGGTCCACACTCTAGATGATTCGACGGTCCAGATCTCTTCGCGATTTTGCATATTGCGATTTCGGGGTTCACGGCTTCAGGAATCCTATAGTAGGAGTTCTTGACATCTCCATCTCCCGATTTCCGAAACTCTAAAGTGATCGGACAACTCACATAACCCCCTATGATGGATGGTTGATGAGATTTCAACGTTTCACATTTCACGATTTCGAGACTCTTGTTGTAAAGAACCTTGACATTTCCATCTCCCGATAGCTGAAATATCGATAGCCAAAAATCCGAAATGGAGTTTGACCAATCATATCGGCGTTTCACATTTCGCGATTTCAGGACTCCTATTGTAAAGAACCTTGACATTTCCATCTCCCTATATCTGAAATCCTGATAGCCCAAACTCCGAAATGGAGTTTGACCAATACTTCAATCTTGTCATTCAATCATTGTTGCGCTGCTGGTCTTCCTAAACTTATCGACTCTGTGTGAGTTGTGCTGCTGGTCTTCCTGAAATTACTTATGTTCCTGTTTTTCCATCAATGCCATCAATGAAAGGAATAATCTGATCTTTCCATCAATGACAAGAATACTCAACCTGTTAAACAAGACAACTATCATACTCTGCCTTCTGTCTGAAAACATGCCAACAATCTCCCCCTTTGGCATTGATGGCAACCCCATGATGCAACTACACCACTATAACAGCTTGAAATCATCACACTTTTTCCCCCTTTGAAATCAATGTCAAAGAAGAGACATGCTCCCCCCGAGCTGTTATAGTAATTTTAGGAGGCATTAGATATTGAAACAATACAAAACTCCCCCTAACAGGATGGACTCTTTTAGGTGTGAGACGAAATTACACCCAACTTCTATCGGAGATATTCAAAAGGTGTCTTAGCTAGGGGTTTAGTAAAGATGTCTGCAATTTGTTCTATGGTTGGAATGTACTGGACCTGAACAACCTGAATAGTGACATGCTCTCTCAGAAAATGGTATTTTATGGGAATATGCTTTGTCTTGGAGTGGAATACAAGATTCTTAGACATACTGATGGCACTAGTGTTATCACAATGAATTGGGATCGGTGTAGCATATTTTACCTCCAAGTCTGCAAGTTTCTGAATCATCCATAATACCTAAGTGCAACAGGGAGCAACAAAAATATACTCTGCCTCTATGGTTGATAAAGAAATGGAACCTTGCTTTTTACTAAGCCATGCTACTAATGAGTCACCCAGGAAGAATTCTCCTCCACTGGTGCTTTTTCTCTCATCAACACAGTTTGCCCAATCTGCATATGAATAAGCAGTTAACTGGAAATTCTGATTTCCAGGATATCACAGACCATAAGTCATTGTTTCTTTCAAATACCTGAATATTCTTTTGACAACTAGTAAGTGACTCTATTTAGGTGCAGACTGATATCTTCCAACCATTCCTACAACATGCATTACGTCTAGGCGATATGTTGTGATGTATAACAGACTGCCTATCATTGACCTATATGAACGCTGATCAACATCAGGCGAGTCATCATCCTTGCTTAATTTGCAACCAGTAACCATAGGTGTGCCCACAGGTTTAGAATCTTCCATTTGAAACCTTTTCAACATTTCTCTTAGATATTTTTCTTGAGAAATGAACATCCCTTCAGACCTCTGAGTAATTTGCAGATGAAGAAAAAATGACAGTTCTCCTATCATGGACTTCCAACTCAGATTCCATGGCAGAAGCAAACCATTGTACCAATGAATCCTTATTACATCCGAAGATGATGTCATCCACATAGACCAATACAATGAGAAAATTATTATCCTCTGTTTTAATATACAGATTGTTGTCTGTTGTTCCTCTCTTGAACCCTTTATCTTTAAGATACGTATCCAGTCTGTGATACCTGGCTTAAGGGGTTTATTTTAACCCATATAAATCTTTCTTCAACTTGCATACTAAGTTAGGGTTACTGGTCAGTTTGAAACCCTCTGGTTGTTCCATATAGACTTCTTCACTTAAATCTCCATTTAGAAAAGCTGACTTGACATCCATTTGATAGAATTTAAACCTTTTATGACAAGCATAGGCAAGAAACATTCTAATAGCTTCTAATCTTGCTACGGGTGAAAATGTTTCATCATAATCCAGTCCTTCTATCTGAGCATATCCTTTACAAACTAACCTTGCTTTGTTCCTGACAACTTGTCCTTGCTCATTCAACTTATTCTTAAAGATCCATATGGAGCCAATGACATTTTTACCTTCAGGTCTATGAACCATCTCCCACGTATTGTTTTTCTCAATCCGATCAAGTTCATCATTCATTGCTTTAACCCAGTGATCATCTTTACTGGCTTCATTGAAATTCTTGGGTTCCAGCATGGATATGAAAGCTATATGAGATTGTTCAGTGGTTTTGATTAACTTTCTCCTGGTTTTTACACCTTTGTCTTTTTCTCCAATTATCTGACTTGCAAGATGATTCTTTTGAATGATTCTGGAGGAGAAATTTGAAGTTGACTGTTGATTTGAGTCTGTCTGAGTGTCTGAGTCTTCATCTGATTTAGAGTCTTCATTTTTTGATTCTTGGACCTGTTCATCTTCAGCTTCAGCCGTGTCTTTTGTAGAAGACTCATTTTTGTACATCACTCTTTCTGGGATTCCTTCATCAACTTTTACATCAATACAGTCAACCATTTTATGCAGCCTCTTATTATAGAATCTATATCCTTTACTGTTTGTAGCATACCCCAAGAAGATACCTTCATCAACCCTGTCATCATATTTGCCAAGGTTTTCATCATTATTCTTTATGTAGCATTTACTCCCAAAGACTTTGAAGTGTTTAATTGAAGAAGGTCTTCCAAACTATAGTTCATAAGGTGTCTTGTCACTTTGTGTTCTGAGGTGGGCTTTGTTAAGAAAATGGAATGCTGTGTGTATTGCTTCTACCCAGTAGGTTTGACCAACGTTCTTCTCATTCATCATTGACCTGGCCATTTCCTGCACTGTTCTGTTTTGCCTCTCAACTACTCCATTTTGTTGTGGAGTTCT
>SNQJ01S0007184.1:31942-67676 GCA_010110895.2 Picea sitchensis
TATTTAGTATAAATAAGGGTCGAGGGTATGAAAACCCTAGCTTGGATATTATTGTAACAGAGCGCTGCTCGACTGGAGGTTTCCCCCTCGAAGAGGCCTGTGAACATTGCTTTCTGAATCAAAGTGCTTTTCTATTGCTATTTTGTATATCATTACTGTGTATTGTGAAGATTATGCTGGATATTTTACTGTTATTCTGCCATTTCTAGCATTTTATTTCTGTTCTGCATATTTTATATATCTGGCATCTTGCAAAAAATCCCTGGTTTCTCTAGCACCAACTAGAAGGATTCACCAACTCCCTATGTTCAAGCACCCACTTGAAGTGCTGAGGACACTAGTCCTCCCTAGCACCTCCCAACCACCCTGAAATCTAAATTCTTTGTTACTAAAACTTATTACAGTGATATAAATTTCTTCAATATGTTACCGACCTTGTCGTTGTTCTGTTACACTGCTCTGCTCTGTCTGCATCAGTGTCTTCTACACACCCCTTGCACTTTCTGTTCTTCTGCATTTTATGCTCTTTGTGCCATGTCCCTTCAATGCACCATTCCTCTTCTGTGCATTTATGCTGCTGCGCTCTACCTCCTTGCTCACACCTGAATCGTGCTTGACAACAACAACCCCATCTCTTATTTTATTCTACATACTTATAGTCTTTGTGCCCCTTGTGCATGCACTATACACAATGATTCTACATCTCTTCATAGTGAGTGCTCTGTCTGATCATGATTACGACTTCTCAGCTTCTCTGGTAGTTGAGACTCTTCGTCTTCTTTGTCTTAGACGATCTTATCCTTTCTGTTTTTGGCTACAGACTTCAATCCTCTTCCATCTGTCAATCGCCTGTATCAATAGTCCTCATTCCATTGGAAGATTCCTTGAGACTCTTCATCTCCTCTGGTGATCACACTGAGTCCTCTTCGAGTCCTCTAGCAGAGACCATCATTTGTATCTAGCTATTACACTGAGAAGCACAACAATAGCCCTGCGATCTTATTCAACTTCACCTGTACCGTTGGATTGAATTCATAGAATCTTGCATTTATTTTTCCATTTCACACTTCGGTATTTTGGGATCCCCGTGGTAAATATTTCATTACTCTCCATGTCCCGGTCCCCGAAAATCTGAAATGGAGCTTGTCTGAACTAGCTCCTTCCTTCATCTTCTGTCGATGTGACCAATGGTTGCGACCATAGGTTGAGATAAAATGTGTTTCGCATTTCGGCATTTCAAGATTTCGACATTCCTATGGTAGAGTTTCTTGATGCTCCATGTCCCGATATCCGAAGCTCCGAAATGGAGTCGGATCAATGGTCCACACTCTAGATGATTCGATGGTCCAGATCTCTTCGCGATTTCACATATCGTGATTTCAAGGTTCGCGACTTCGGGACTCCTATAGTAGGAGTTCTTGACATCTCCATCTCCTGATTTTTGAAACTTCGAAGTGATCGGACGACTCACATAACCCCCTGAGATGGATGGTTGACGAGATTTCGACGTTTCGCATTTTGCAATTTCCGGACTCCTATTGTAAAGAACCTTGACATTTCCATCTCCTGATATCTGAAATCCCGATAGCCAAAACTCTGAAATGGATTTTGACCAATCATATTGGCGTTTCACATTTCACAATTTCGGGACTCCTGTTGTAAAGAACCTTGACATTTCCATCTCTCGATATCCGAAATCTCAATAGCCAAAACTCTGAAATGGAGTTTGACCAATACTTAGATCTTATCATTCGATCATTGTTGCACTGCTGGTCTTCCTGAACTTATTGACTCTGTGTGAGTTGTGCTGCTGGTCTTCCTGAAATTACTTATATTCCTGTTTTTCCATCGATGCCATCAATGACATGAATAATCTGATCTTTCCATAGGAATAATCTGATCTTTCCATCAATGACAAGAATACTCTTCTTGTTAAACATGCCAACCATCATACTCTACCCTATGTCTAAAAACATGCCAACAAGTTACATCCAAGAAAGGTAATAAGCTACACTTCCCCTCTTCTCCTCCAACAGTCAATACCAAGGGAAGAAGAAATTTCACAATATCATCAATTCCTAAGGGAGTGGTTGAAGAATAGTCTCTACCTGAGATCCCTATACAAAATAAGAAGGGTAAAGGCATTGGAAATCCTATGGAAAGAAAAGAGGAAACCCCAGTGCAAAAGAAGAAAGATAAAAGAAAAGAGACCAAGAATCCCGATGAAGTTGACAAGGAAATTCCTATGTAGATGGAAGAGGAGATCGAGAAAACACCTATTGAGACTGTGCATGTCACTGCTCCACCTGACAGTCATACCTTCAAAAGACTTATCAGGCAACTTAGGGATGCAAGAAAAGAGGTGGCTAAGTTGAAAGCAAAGCCCATGTCTGACAAGGTGAAAATAAAAGAGCTCATGGATGGCTATAGTCATACCCTTGACCTAGAAAGGTTTGCATCAAGAAAGGCCCAACCTCTTCATAGGCAACTCCAAAACCTTTATAGGCAGAATAGAGGTTTTCAATCCTAAAACATGAAACTCAAGGCAGAATTGCAACATTTTCGAGATGAGGTAGCTCAGAGAAACTTGCAGGTATTGGTTGAAGCTTCTATTGAGAAAGAGACATCAACAGTCAAGGAGAGCATAGCCCCAGTCAAGAAGTATTTCATTGCTAAAAAGAAGAAGCCTATCATTGCTAACAAGAAAAAGTTTGTTGTGCCAAATGAAGATCCTCCTTCTACAAGAAAGAGTGTGAGGTTAAGTTCCAAGGTAATAAAATAGCTGATGAAAGGTGAGCCCCATTCTTGAGGATGTTTTCTTTCTGAGAGGGTAAACTATTTTTTAAATATTACCTCTACCATCTATACAAGATTCTAAGCATTTAACTATCAGAGTTTTGGGCTTTTTGCGAAGTGGTAACTCCCTCAGTGGTAAAATGCACTACCTACAATATTGCCAAGTCACCTAAGTATAATGGGTTTGACATTATGCAAGGCCACTACTTTCTCTGCACATGTTCAATATTTGAGGCATTGTGTTTTTTGACAATGCTTCCTAAAACTGTACATAGAAGCGACATAAGTGGTGCTACCTAATATCTGGCAGAGAATAAACCTGCACATAGACACAACACAATGGCGCTACCTTTTCTACTTGTCCAGTTTTGAAGTGTGCTACTTAGACTGCTACCTAAAGAAGCTACCAACAAACACCAGGGATTCAAGAGGGTTAAGCTAACAACCTTTTGGATAACTAATGATGGAGAAGATTGTAGAAACATCAATTGGCATCATGAGGACAACCACATGCTTTTGAAAGACAGATGACAAACAAGGAGCTGCGCAACAAGAAGGAATCAAGTCATCTTGAAGATTGGTTGGATTAGTCACCAACATTTTGGCTAATAGAAATCAACTTCTCTTTCATCTTATTTGCTTCTGATGCTAAATGTTCATTCTTTGAATGATTCACATGAATGATTGTGGTAATGTTATGGTGGATTTTTTATCATTATATTATCATGATGTTTATTTAGCTTCCTTAGTTTTTGAGTTCAAGAAGATCTTGTGTTAAGAAACTTTCTTCCTTAGGTTTTTGTAGACCTGAAGTTTACAACAACCCCTACATTCCTCTCAATCAAGTCTTCCCTCTATTCATATTTACTCCCAATTACTGATTGAAGTTAGCGAAGACCTTGATTGCTGGTGCATGATAGATCTATTTTCTGAGTTGGAACATTATCATTTTGAGTCTTTTTCCATTTGACCCTTTAAAACACTCTTACATTCACATATAACCTGATGGGTACTGGGCTTGCCTTCCATGCAATCTGAAGGTGATTCCTAGTGCTAACAGAGTGGACATAGATTGGGAAATGAGTTTTCAACACTTGAAGAATTTATTAACAAGTGCTCCAATACTAAGGATTATTGATCCAAATGAAGACTTCATTGTATGCAATGATGAATGTAAAGAAGGACTAGGTTGAGTCCTTACTCAGAATGAGTATGTGGTCTACTATGGAACAAGGAAATTGAAGGAACATGAAAGAAACTATGCTACTCACGATTTGTAATTGGTGGCCATAGCGCATTCCTTGAAGATGTGGACACACTACCTCATGGGGAGAATATTTGAGTTAAGGACATACCATAGTGGTCTAACATACTTGTTTGGACAACCAACTCTAAATTCCAGAAAACGTAGGTGGTTAGAGTTCCTCAACGAATATGACTTTGATATAAATCATATTAAAGGTAAAGAGAACAAGGTGGTTGATGCACTTAGTAGAAGGGTGCATGAGATGCATGCTACAACCATTAGCATGTACCAAACAAATTTGAAAGAAGAATTTTAGAGGCTGAAAAATCAGATCGAAAATACATGGAAGTAAAGGAAAAACTTCAGCAATGTGATTTACAACAGAAGGTTGAAGACTATAATTTGGAAAATGATGAAATTCTCATGTACAAGAGAATAATTTATGTGCTGAATTCTTAGGAATTGAAAAAAATGATTTTAAAATAAATGCATAATGTGCCTTATGCTGGATACCTAGATTACCAGAACTCTATTGCAACTGTTAAGAGCCAATTTTAATGACCGAGGATGAAAAAAAAAGTTGTTGATTTTATTTCAAAGTGTTTGGAATGTAAAAAGGTCAGGGATGAGCAAATACACCCATATGGTATACTACAACCCTTACCCATTCTTGATTGGAAGTGGGAAGTTGTAACAATGGATTTCATCACCAAGCTACCCATAACCACCAAACAACATGATTCCATCATGGTGGTGGTGGACAAGCTTACTAAATCTGCCCACTTTATTCCATTAAAGCTCACGCACAAGGCAATCAACATTGTTGATATTTATATGAGGGAAATTGCTCGAATGCATG
This sequence comes from Picea sitchensis, assembly GCA_010110895.2. Lineage (NCBI taxonomy): Eukaryota > Viridiplantae > Streptophyta > Pinopsida > Pinales > Pinaceae > Picea > Picea sitchensis. The sequence continues at coordinate 36,844 of SNQJ01S0007184.1, forward strand.
GTATACTCAATGCCATTGTGACTGGAAGAGACCCAAAATTCACCTCAAATTTTTGTAAGGGATTAATCAAAGGATTTGAGACCAATCTGAATTTTAGCACAACCTATCATCCATAATTTGATGGGAAAACAGAGAGAGTAAATCAATTTATTGAAGACATGTTGAGGATGTATGTGATGGATAAACCATCCAAAAGGGATGATTAATTTCACTTGGTGGAATTTTCTTATAACAATGGGTATCAAGTATACTTAAATATGAGCGCATTTGAAGCTCTGTATGAAAGAAAGTGAAACACACCAGTAAGTTGGGACAACCCAACATACAAAGCAATGGTTGGGAGAAAACTACTCAGGGAAATGGAAGAGCAAATGATGAAAATAAAGAAGAATTTAAATTCTTCCCAGGACAGGTCGAAAAGATATGCAAATAGAACCATAACCCACAGAGAATTTAAAGTGGGTGACCATGTGTTCCTAAAATTAAAGGCCAGGAGAAGTTCCCTGAAATTGGGAAATTGTTCAAAGTTGGTAGCTCATTATTGTGGGCCATTTGAAATCCTAGAAAGGATTGGGCTTGTATCATATATTCTTTCTTTACTTGCATCAATGAGTATTCATAATGTATTCCATGTATCATTTCTTAAAAAATATGTACCTGATACTAATCATGTCATTGACTGGAATGTGATTCAGGTGGATCCGAAAGGATAATTTCAAGTGCATCTGGTGTGCATATTGGAAATGAAGATCAAGCAGCTCTGGAATCGAGCCATAGGGCTAGTAAAGGTCCAATGGACCTGATATGGTTCTAAGGATGTGACTTGGGAGCATGAAGAGGCTATGTGAGCAGAGCATCCACATCATTTTGAAAACTATAAAAGTTTTAATTGTATGTGTATATATAATGCATTGAGGACAATGCATAAATAAGGGGGTGGGGAATGTAATACCCTAGGACGAACCTTAGTTGTACATAAAACTGTCAATTTTTTATAGGCTAGTGAGCCAGATTATTATAGGACAAAAGGATTATGTGATTATTAGGCCGGAGATCTTGGATGCTAAAGGTCAATGAGCCTATTTTTCCAATATGTAAACACTCATATTATTAATGAAAACACACCGCTGCATGGAGACCAATCCACAAATGAGTATGGGGGGGTAAACTCCACTTAGAAATGGAAAGGGGGGGAATAAGAGTATGGGAAGGGGCTAAGATATGGCGCTTAATCCTAATGGAATATTATAATACTATTCCTTAAAGATAAAGTAATGGATATTTTTATATATCCTAAGTCTCAAAAGTAGGGACAAGGGAGTCCCTTGGAGTTCCAAGTGTCCTAAAAGACACATGCATTTATATATTTGTGGATATAGTGTGAAGGGGGAGGGGGAGATTATTGAGATTATCAATTATGGTGAGTATTGATTGTTCCTGCATGGAGGAAACTGTGAGTTGTACCAAATGATACTGGACCATGACGAAGAACATGTACTTGTACTATTAGCATGAATGATGGATTGATGAAGTGGTTGTCAGGATGTATTACAAAATAAGTGGGTTGTCATGCCCATAATTATTTCTCTAGGTGAGAGAATACTCAGAGTTGTTCCTTGGTGAGCTGGGAAATAGCTACAAGGCTCTAAGACTTCTTGTCCGGCCTCTTGCTGAAGCCCCAAAAGGGAAGTGGGCCAACCAAGGGATTGTTGAGTAGAGAAGGGGAACACTTCCTAGGGTGGGACATGCATGTGGGGAATGTGATACCATAGGCTAGTTTCAATAGTATACACCTTGGAAAAAGAACAATTATGCTTCTTATCAGACCTTAGACTGGCTTAGTTTTCCCTTTTCCCAGGTAGAGTTTAGCCCCAACTCGGGGTGACCCACTTTTGAGAGTTTTGAGCAACACAATCTAAGGCATGGAGGAATGTGGAAGGTATGCATGCAGTTGGTGTTTATTTTCCCGAGATAAGTGTCTTTTATGTGCTTATTTCAATCATTATGTGTGTGAAATTATGGGTTTTCTGTCATGGAATCTCTATTGTTAAATTCTATATGAACTGTTATTGATGCATACACGCTGTTACTATTTTCTGCTGAACTCTGATCATATGCAGAAATGAGAATTTAATTTAATGGTATTAGATTTCGTAATTCCACAGGGCATGTTCGAACTCAAGGTTGTGAATGTTACCAACACATGTTGATGAGTCCCTGTTAATGGGTACATTACAATTTGGGTACTAGAGTTGTTAAGGAGATATAAAATATTTTAAGTGGTGTGTTCCCATCCAGGTCTAAGGCTGGGGACGTTGCAAATTGGTATCAGAGTGAATTTTTGTAGTGTTTTTGCTAATGGGTATGTCACAATGGTAGTTATATATATTAGTATAAACATAATAAATGTAAGAGGAATTAGTAGAAGGTTCTACTTCTATAAGGCTCCTCCTCGAGAATGTTCTTAGTGGTTGGTAGCACTATATAAAGGGGTTCAAGCAATGTAATGAGACAAGTTGTGAAGTATTTTATTTGAAGTGTGTAGCTCATTCAGATGTTCCCCCCTTGAAGGATTAAGTGAACAGGGGAGGATCCCTTCCATAATAGGATCCGTTATATGGTGTTTCTCTACTATAAAGGTTTTGGTAAAAATAAAGGAGATTTTTCATAGTGTTTTTGGTATCTCTTGTGGTGATTATATTTGCAGATATTTGATATTTAACAAGTGGTATCAGAGAACTTTCCTTGGCAGAAAGTTTGGGCATTTTTGTTCTTTATTTTGCAATTTGTTTGTAGAAAAAGACAGTCGCGACAATACAGAGAAATCATGTAGTTTTCTATGTATAATTTGTAGAAACTGGTTGTATATATTAGTTCCTCTCAGAAAAACAACTAAATTTTTTTAAAAAATGTCCATATTGGAGTCTGAGAAGTGAAGATATAATCATTTTAAAATATGCTAAATTTTAGGGTTTTCTGCGAATGTCTGCATGATTATTCTGATTTCTATAGCAGCTAGGGCTGGATTTTCCACCAAAAATTACATATCTGATTTCCTCTCACAATTTCACCCAATTAAAAAAAACAAATCATCCGAATTGGAAATCCGGAAGTGAAGATATCGCTGATTTAAAATCAACCATTTCTCAGGGTCTTTATGATGACAACCGGACGATAGAGCTCATAACTTTTCACAGGGTGCTTAGATTTCTACCAGAACAATTCTAGTGGATAGATAATTTTAAGATCCATATTCTATGTGGTGCTTCCAATGGATATGTGATGTGCTACAACTTCTATAGAAATTCTCTTTCAAACCCTTAGAGGATTGAAGCATCCAAACAAGATCAAAATATTAAATCTTGTTTTTGAATTTAGGGACAAATGTACTGTTCAGACCACCTACCCTGGTGTTATGGAGGAATACGATCTAGAACGATCTTCCTAGTATGATTTAGAGTCTAATTGTGAGGATTTTTATATGGAGAATTTTCATTTATTAGATGACAACAACTTCCATCTTCTATTTGATGACTCTATTACACCTTATGACAAGCACACCCTGGAGACTAAACAAGAGTCTTCTATGCATATTCTTCTTCATTTTTATTATTTTGCAGTAATAGTGGATGATTCTTTATCTGGTTCTACATTATTTTATCCACACGACCAATTTCCATCTTTAGAGCATCATTTTCAATTGGTTATTGAGTTCCGATATCTTCAATGTGGAATTCACATGAGCACTTGGAAACAAGACCCAGGTTTACAGTGGTAGTTGGTCTACCTCAGCATGGTAGCTCACATTTCTACATGGGACCCAGGTTCTCCAAACCACCTCAACACTATGGTCCACACTTATCCATCAGACCCTGATATATGGTTGTACACCATCATAACAAGCACCGAGGAAAACACTTTCATAAGGGGGATGCAATGTAGTTTAACTAGAGAGGTAGTAGGGGAACAGAGGGACCATACTGATAATAATGGAGACCATTCATTGTAAGGTGGAGTAGGTCCACTATATTATTAAATAAAACCCATTATATTATTAAATAAGGCCCACTATATTATTAAATAAGGCTCACTATGGTATTTATATATATTAGTAAAAAAATAATAAATGTAAGAGGACTTATTAGAAGTTTCCTCCTCTAGAATGTTCTTAGCGGTTGGTAGCACTATATAAAGGGGTTCAAACAATGTAATGAAACAAATTGTGAATTATTTTATTTGGAGATTTTAGCTCATTATGAGGTTTCCTCCTCGAAGAGGCAAATGAACATGAGAGAATCCCTTCCATAATAGGATCCATTGTGTGGTGTTTCTCTACCATAAGGGTTTTGGTAATAAGAAAAGAAATTTTGCATATTTTTCTTGGTATCTCTTATGGTGATTATATTTGTAGATATTTTTTATTTAACAAGTGGTATTATATAACTTTCCTTAGCAGGAATCATGGGATTTTTTTTTTATTTTGCATATTTTTTGAAGAAGAAAAAAAGGGCTGAAAAAATACAGAGAAATCCTGTAGCTTTCTATGTATAATTTGTAGAAACTAGTTGTAGATATGAGTTCCTCTAGAAAAAACGACAATTCAAAAAAAATTATCCCTTATCGGAGTCCGAGAAGTGAATATATAATCATTTTAAAATCTACTAATATTTAGTGTTTTTTGCGAATGATTGCATGATTTTTCTGATTTTTGTAGCAGCTGGGACTGAATTTTCCTAAACAAATTACAAATCTGAGTTCCAATAACAATTTCACCCAATTTAAAAAAACAAATCATCTAAATCGAAGCTCCAAAAGTGAAGATATAATTGATTTAAAATCAACCATTTATTAGGGTCTTTGTTATGGCGACGAGACTATAGAGCTCATAACTTTTCATAGGGTGCTCATGTTGGTACTAGATAAATTACAATGGATAGATAATTATAAGAGATATATTCTTTGTGGTTTTTCCATTGGATATGTGGGGTGCTATAACTTTTGTGGAACTTCTCTTTCAAACCCTTATGGACATGAAGCATGCAGAGAGGATCAAAATCCTCAATGTTGTTGCTGAATTTAAGGACAGATGTATTGTTCAATCCACATACCCTTGTGTTATGGAGGAATATGATCAAGAACGATCTTCCTGTTATTATTTAGAGTCTTATTGCGAGGATTAGTATATGGAAAATTGTCATTTATGTGATGAAAACCACTTCCATCTTCTATTTGTCGACTCGACTCCACCCCATGATGAACAAATACTGGAGAGTAAACAAGATCCTTCTATGTATATTCTTATTAAGTTTTATTATTTTCCAGTAGTAGTAGATGATTCTTTATTTGGTTCTACATATTTGGATACACATGACCAATGTCCATATTTGGAGCATCATTTTCATTTGGTTCTTGGCTTTCGATATCTTTAGAATGAAATTCACACGAGAACTTGGAAATGGGACCCAAATTTACAATGCTAGTTGGACCACTTCAACATGGTAGCTCACATTTCTTCATGGGACCCATGTTCTCCATACTACCTAACCACTATGGCCCACACTTATCCATGGGACCCTAGTATATGTTTGTACACCCTCATAATGGAAGTTGAGAATAACACTTTCATTAGGGGGATGGAATGTAGTTTAGATATAGAGGTAGTAGGGGGGCCTGAAGGACAATAATGATAATAATGGAGACCATTCAATGTAAGGTGGACTAGGTCAACTATATTATTAAATAAGGTCCACTATGGCAGTTAGATATATTAGTATAAACATAATAAGTTCAAGAGGACTTATTAGAAGGTTCCTCCTGTAGAATATTCTTAGTGGTTGGTACCACTATATTAAAGGGGTTAAAACAATGTAATGAGACAAGTTGTGAAGTATTGTATTTGTAGCATGTAGCTCATTAGGAGGTTTCCCTCTTGAAGAGGCAAGTGAACAAGAGAGAATCCCTTGCATAATAAGATCCATTGTGTGGTGTTTCCCTACCATAAGGGTTTTGGTAATAATAAAGGAGATTTTGCATAGTATTTTAGGTATCTCTTGTGGTGATTATATTTGCATATATTTCGTATTTAAAAAGAGGTATCATAGCACTTTCCTTAGGGGGAATTGTGGACAATTTTGTTTTTACATATTTTTCGAAGAAGAAAATGAGGGCTACGACAATCTAAAGAAATATTGTAGTCTTATGTGTAGAATTTGTAGAAAATAGTTGTAGATATGATTTCCTCTAGGAAAAAAAAACAAATTAAAAACAAATCGCCTGTATCGGAGTCTGGGAAGTGAAGGTATCGTCATTTTAAAATATACTAATTTTTAGGGTTTTTCTCTGAACAATAGTGTGATTTTTCTAATTTTTGTAGTAGTTGGTGCCAAATTTTCCTAAACAAATTACAAATATGAGTTCCTCTCATAATTCCACCCAATTTCAAAAAACAAGTCATTCGAATTGGAGCGCCAGAAATGAAGATAGCATCGATTTAAAATAATCCATTTGTCAGGTCTTTTTGATGGGGGTGGGACTGTAGAGCTCATAACTTTTCAGAGGGTGCTCAGATTGCTACCAGATAAGATCCAATAGATAGAGATTTTTAAGAGTCATATTCTATGTGGTGATTTCAATGGATATGTGGGGTGCTAGAACTTCTATATAACTTCTCTTTCAAACCGTTAGGGTTTTGAAGCATGCCGACATGATCAAAATATTCAATATTGTTTTTGAATTTAAGGACAAATGTACTGTTCAGACCACCTACCCTGGTGTTATGGATGAATATGATAGAGAACTATCTTCCTAGTATGAATTAGAGTCTGATTGCGAGGATTTATATATGGAGATTTTTCATTTATTAGATGAAAACCACTTCCATCTTCTATTTGATGAATTTACTCCACCTTATGATGAGCACATCCTGGACAGTAAACAAGAGTCTTCTATTCACACTCTTCTTCAATTTTATTATTCTGCAGTGGTAGTGGATAATTCTTTATCTAGTTATACATATTTGGATCCACATGACCAATGCCCATCTTTAGAGCATCATTTTCAGTTGGTTATTGAGTTATGATATGTTCAACATGGAATTCACATGAACACTTGGTAACGAGACCCAGGTTTACAATGGTGGTTGGTATACTTCAGAATGGTATATCACATTTCTACATGGGACCCATGTTCTCAAGACCACCTCAAAACTATGGTCCACACTTATCCATAGGACCTTGGTATATGGTTGTACACCCTCATAACAAGCGTTGAGGACAACGCTTTCAGAAGGGGGATGGAATGTAGTTTAGCTAGAGAGGTAGTAGGGGAATGGAGGGACCATACTAATAATAATGGAGACCATTCATTGTAAGTTTGTGTAGGTACACTATATTATTAAATAAGACCCACTATATTATTAAATAATTCCCACTATGGTAGTTATATATATCAGTATAAACATAATAAATGTAAGAGGACTTATTAGAAGGTTGTACTTCTAGAAGGTTCCTCCTCTAGAATGTTCTTAGTGGTTGGTAGCACTATATAAAGGGGTTCAAACAATGTAATGAGACAAGTTGTGAAGTATGTTTTTTGGAGCTTGTAGATCATTAGGAGGTTTCTTCCTCAAAGAGGAAAATGAACATGAGAGAATCCCTTCCATAATAGGATGCATTGTGTGGTGTTTCCCTACCATAAGGGTTTTGGTAATAATAAAAGAAATTTTGCATATTTTTCTTGGTATCTCTTGTGGTGATTATATTTGTAGATATTTGATCGTTAACAAGTGGTATTAGAGAACTTTCCTTAGCAAGAATCGTGGGAAGTTTTTTTTTTTTTGCAAATTTTGTTTGAAGAAAAAAAGGGCTGAAAAAATACAGAGAAATCATGTAGTTTTCTGTGTATAATTTGTAGAAACTAGTTGTAGAAATGAGTTCCTCTAGGAAAAAACCATTTAAATTTTTTTATCCCCTATCGGAGTCTAAAAATTCAAGATATCATCATTTTAAAATATGCTAATTTTTAGGGTTTTTTCGCGAACGACCGCATGATTTTTCTGTTTTTGGTAGCAGCTGGGACTGAATTTTCCTAAACAAATTATAAATCTGAGTTCCTCTAACAATTTCACCCAATTTCAAAAAACAAATCATCTAAATTGGAGCTCCAAAAGTGAAGATATCATTGATTTAAAATCAACCCTTTATTAGGGTCTTTGTTATGGCAACGAGACTGTAGGGCTCATAACTTTTCACAAGGTGCTGAAATTGGTACCAGATCAATTACAATGGATAGATAATTTTAGGAGCCATATTCTTTGTGGTTCTTCCATTGGATATGTGGGGTGCTATAACTTCTGTGGAACTTCTCTTTCAAAACCTTATGGGCATGAAACATGCAGATAGGACAAAAATCCTCATTGTTTTTGTTGAATTTAAGGACAAATGTACTGTTCGGTCCTCATACCCTTGTGTTATGGAGGAATATAATCGAGAACAATCTTCTTGGTATGATTTAGAGTCTTATTGTGAGGATTAATATATGGAATTTTTGTATTTATGAAATGAAAGCCACTTCCATCTTCTATTTGATGACTCCACTCCACCCCTTGATGAACAAATACTGGAAAGTAAACAAGAGCCTTCTATGCATATTCTTCTTTGGTTTTATTATTTTCTAGTACTAATGGATTATTCTTTATTTGGCTATATATATTTGGATCCACATGACCAATGTCCATCTTTGGAGAATCATTTTCATTTGGTTCTTGACTTCCGATATCTTCAGCATGAAATTCACATGAGCACTTGGAAATGGGACCCAAGTTTACAGTGATGGTTGGACTACTTCAACATGGCAGCTCACATTTCTACATGGGACCCATGTTCTCCAGACTACCTCAACACCATGGTCCACACTTATCCATGGGACATTGGTATATGGTTGTACACCCTCATAAGAAGCGTTGAGAATAACGCTTTCATTAGGGGGATGGAATGTAGTTTATATATAGAGTAAATAGGGGGCCCAGAGGGACCATAATGATAATAATGGAGACCATTCAATGTAAGGTGGACTAGGTCAACTATATTATTAAATAAGTCCCACTACGGTAGTTAGATATATTAGTATACACATAATAAATGCAAGAGGACTTATTAGAAGGTTCTACTTTTAGAAGGTTCCTCCTCTAGAATGTTCTCAGTGGTTGGTAGCACTATATTAAAGGAGTTCAAACAATGTAATGAGATAAGTTGTGAAGTATTTTATTTGGAGTGTGTATCTCATTAGGAGGTTTCCCCCTCGAAGATACAAGTGAACAAGAGAGAATCCCTTCCATAATAGGATCCATTGTGTGGTGTTACCATACCATAAGGTTTTTGGTAATAATAAAGGAGATTTTGTAGATATTTGGTATTTAACGAGTGGTATCAAAGAACTTTCCTTTGGGGGAATTGTGGGCAATTTTTGTTTTACATATTTTTTGAAGAAGAAAATGAGGGTTGCGACAATCCAAAGAAATCTTGTTGTTTTATGTGTAGAATTTGTAGAAACTGGTTGTAGATATGAATTCCTACACGAAAACAACCAATTTAAAAAAAAATCACATGTATCAGAGTCCAGGAAGTGAAGGTATCATCATTTTAAAATATACTAATTTTTAGGGTTTTTCTATGAACAACTGTGTGATTTTTTTTATTTTTGTAGCGGTTGGAGCCAAATTTTCCTAAACAAATTACAAATCTGAGTTCCTCTCATAATTTCACCCAATTTCAAAAAACAAGTCATTTGAATTGGAGCTCCAGAAGTGAAGATATCATTGATTTAAAATAATTCATTTCTCAGGGTCTTTGTGATGGTGGCGGGACTATAGAGCTCATAACTTTTCACAGTGTGCTCAGATTGCTACTAGATTAGATCCAATAGATAGAGAATTTTAAGATCCATATTCTATATGGTGCTTCCAATGGATATTCAGGGTGATATAACTTTTGTATAACTTCTATTTCAAACCCTTAGGGACCTGAAGCATGCATGGTGCTCATATTTCTACCGGATCAGATCCAATAGATAGAGAATTTTAAGAGCCATATTCTATGTGGTGCTTCCAATGGATATGTGGGGTGATATAACTTCTATATACATTCTCTTTCAAACCCTTAGGGGCTTGAAGCATGCATATAGGATCAAAATCTTCAATGTTGTTGCTGAATTTAAGGACAAATGCATTGTTCATACCACATACCTTTTTTCTATGGAGGAATATGACCAAGAATGATCTTCTTGGTATGATTCAGAGTTTGATTGTGAGGATTTATATATATGTGTGATTTTCATTTATGTTATGAAAACTACTTCCATATTCTATTTGATGACTTCACCCCACCTCATGACAAGCACATCCTAGAGAGTAAATAAGATCCCTCTATGCATATTATTTTTCAATTTTATTATTTTCCAGTAGTAGTGGATGATTCTTTATCTGGTTCTACATATTTGGATCCACATGACCAATGCAAATATTTGGAGCATCATTTTTAGTTGGTTAATGGGTTCTGATATCTTCAACGTGAAATTCACATGAGCACTTGGAAATGGGACCTAGGTTTATAGTGGTAGTTGGACTGCTTCAACATGTCATATTGCATTTCTACATGGGACCGAGGTTCTCCACTACTTCAGCATTATGGTACACACTTATCCATGGGACCCTGGTATATGGTTGTACACCCCCATAACCAGCATTGAGGACAAAAATTTCATAAGGGGGGCGAAATGTAGTGTAGCTAGAGAGGTAGTAGGGGGCTAGGAGGGACCATGATGATAATAATCAAGGCTATTCAATCCAAGGTGAAATAGGTCCACTATATTATTAAATAATTCCCCCTATGGTAATTATATATATTAGTATAAACATAATAAATGTAAGAGAACTTACTAGAATGTTCTACTTCAAGAAGGTTCCTCCTATAGAATGTTTTTAGTGGTTGATAGCACTATATAAATATGTTCAAGCAATGTAATGAGACAAGTTGTGAAGTATTGTATTTGGAGTGTGTAGCGCATTAGGAGGTTTCTTCCTCAAAGAGGAAAGTGAACATGAGTGGATCCCTTCCATAATAGGATCTATTGCATGGTGTTTTCTTGCCATAATGGTTTTGGTAGGAATAAAGGATATTTTGCATAGTGTTCTTGGTATCTCATGTGGTGATTATATTTTCAGATATTTGGTATTTAATAAGTGGTATTAGAGAACTTTCCTTGGTAGGAATTGTGGACAAATTTTTATTTTTTTATTTTGCATATTTTTCGAAGAAGAAAAAGAGGGATGCGACACTCTAGTGAAATCCTCTAGTTTTCTATGCAGAATTTGAAGAAACTAATTGTAGATATGGTTTACTATCAGACTAAAAACCAATTAAAAAAAATCGTTTGAATCAGAGTCTGGGAAGCGAAGATATCATCATTTTAAAATATGCTAAATTTTCAGTATTTTTCTACGGATGGACGCACGATTTTTCTTATTTTTGTAGCAGCTGGGGCCGAATTGGCCCAATAGAATTTCAGATCTGAGTTCCTCTCACAATTTCACCCAATTAAAATAGAAACATCGTTTGAATCAAAGCTTTAGAAGTGAAGATATCACTGATTTAAAATTAACCATTTCTCAGGGTCTTTGTGACAACGACATGACTGTAGAGCTCATAAATTTTCACAGGTTGCTTAGATTGCTACTTGATCAATTCCAATGGATAGATAATTTTAAGTGCTATATTCTATGTGGTGATTCCAATGGATATGTGGGGTTCTATAAATTATGTAGAACTTGTTTTTCAAACCCTCAGGGGCCTAAAGCATGCAAATAAGATCAAAATCATCAATGTTGTTGTTGAATTTAAGGATAGATGTACTTTTCGGACCAGATACCCTTGTGTTATGGATGGACATGATCGAGAACAATATTCCTGGTATGATTTAGAGTATGATTGTGAGGATTGGTATATAAGTAGTTTTCATTTATGGGATGACAACCACTTCCATATTATATTTGATGACTCTACCCCACCTCATGACGAGCACATCCTAGAAAGTAAACAAGAGCCTTCTATGCATATTCTTATTCAATTTTATTATTTTGCAGTCGTAGTGGATGATTCTTTATTGGGTTCTACATATTTGGATCCACATAACCAATTTCCATCTTTGGAGCATCATTTTCATCTCATTATTAAGTTGTGATATCTTCAACATGAAATTCACATGAGCACTTGGACAGGATACCCAGGTTTACAGTGGTAGTTGGACTACTTCAACATGGTAGTTCACATTTCTACATGGGACCCAGGTTATCCAGACTACTTCAAAACTATGGTCCACACTTATCCATGGGACCCTAGTATATGGTTGTACACCCTCATAAAAAGTGTTGAGGACAACAATTTCATAATGGGGATGGAACATAGTGTAACTAGAGAGGTAGTAGGGGGTCCAGAGGGCCCATAATAATAATAGTGGAGGCCATTCAATGTGAGGTGGTCTAGGTCCACTATATTATTAAATAAGGCCCACTACGGTATTTATATATATTAGTTTAAAAATAATAAATGTAATAGGACTTATTATAAGGTTCTACTTCTAGAGGGTTCCTCCTCTAGAATGTTCTTAGTGGTTGGTAGTACTATATAACCGGTTTCAAGCAATGTAATTAGAGAAGTTGAGAAGTATTCTATTTGGAGCGATAGTGCATTAGGAGGTTTCACCCTCGAAGAGGTAAGTGAAAATGAGAGGATCCCTTCCATAATATGATTTATTTTATGGTGTTTCCCTACCTCAAGGGTTTTCAATATTAACGAGGTAATTTGTTCTATATTTCTCTTAGATCTATTGTGTTGTGTTTGTATTAAGATCTTTGGTACTTCAAAATGTTGGATCTCTTCACATCTAGGCCTATATACTATTTACCATTGTAATAACATATTTTTATATTTGTTATACACTTGTTAAGTTTGTGCCAAGGGGGAGGGGGGGGGGGACATCTAGGCCTATATACTATTTACCATTGTAATAACATATTTTTATATTTGTTATACACTTGTTAAGTTTGTGCCAAGGGGGAGGGGGATTTGCTCTAAATTGAAGTAATGCATTGCCTTTGTATTAATTTTATTGGGATGCGTTATAAATTGAGTTGAAGAGAAGTGAAGTATTTCTTGTTGTAAATTAATATTTTAGATTCAGTGTTAATGATAAAATTTCACATTAAATAAATCCAGGAAACCTCAAGGTTGAAGTGAAATTTATGAATTTGCAATAAAAGTCAAATTCATAACATTTATACAACAAATCCATGTCTATCAATCCCAAGCACTTGTACTAGCATAAAAAGAAGGCACCCAAGTGATTTTTGATGCATTGGTCACTCTGTACCAAAGTGAGAATATTAACTGGAAGATGCTAATAAAGAAACAAATCGCCAACTCTCACGTGAATGACATAGATATAGTGGCTAGTTTCCCAATGAATATCATTAAATTGAGATATCAACTTGTTGATATCGGTATGATGGTGGAAGATGAAGATTTGATGTCCATATCATTAAATGGGTTCCATTTACCCTGGAATGTGTTTGTTCATGGTTTCTATGCTTGAGAGAAGCTTCCTACCTTTCAAAATCTTTGGGATGATTTTATCAAAGAGGAGATAAAACTAGAGATTATCTCAATGAGAATGGAGGAGGGTTTTAGCCTAGCCATCATCAATAATATGAGGAAAGGAGACAAGAAAGGAGGACTTGGGAGGGGTTAGAAGGATTTATGTTCCTCAAACCATAGAAAAAAAGACTTGATCCACATAAAGTGCATTAAGTGCCACAAATGAGGCCACATTTATTTATAGTGTCCCAGGATGAAGGAAAAGGGTAATTAAAAAATAAAAGTAGTTCACAGTGAGTACATAGGATTTTTTAGGAATGGATGAGTTAGCATCTAGAATTGAGATAAACTTTTCCATTGTTTCATTCCTTCCCACTATAATTGTTTATGGTGTAGGGTAGTATGTGGGAAATGGAGCATCTAGGCACATGAACTTCAACAATAATGAATTCAAAAGACTCAAGGAGAAAGAGGTTCACTCATAGGTGGAACTTAGCAATGATGCCAATTATCTAATGACCAAGATGGGTTTAGTCTCATTTTGCATGCCATAAGGTGATGTTCATGAGATTGATGATGTATTATATATGCCTAGTTGAAGTAAGACTCTTTTTTCAATGTCAACAATAAAATATTAGAGATGTGTCATTGAATTTCGAAACCAACAAGTTATTATCAGAGATCATAGCCAAGACGTTGGTCAAGTGTTGGCCAAAGATATGAAAGAGGGTGACCTTTATAGGTTGCTTGCGGGTATGATTATACATAGAGCCCTGTTGCATGGAAAAGACTAACTATGTGAGCTTTGACACTAGAGATTTGGTCCACTACACTGTTGAGCATTACCTCTCTTGAATGAAATGTTGCAAGGATCATCAAACTTTGACGTAGAGAAGATAGGGGTGTGCAAGTGTTGTTCACTTAACGAGCATGCCAAAACTACTTTTTCAAATGGCGAGCATAGATTGAGAGAAAATCTTGATTCTATTCATTCAAATATGTGTGGACCTATGTTAACAACTTCATTGTTAGGTAACATTTACTATGTTTCATTCAATGATGATTCTTTTGGGAAAACTTGAATTTACTTCATGAAGACTGAATATGAGGTATATTCAAATCTTTTGTGGGGAATCAAATAGGTAAGAAGTTTAATATTTTGAAGTTTGATAATGGATTTGAATATACCTTTAATTATTTTGATTCCTTTTGCATGGATGTAGGGATCAATAGGGTGTTGATAATGTCTTACAAACCTCAATATAATTGAGTTGTCGAGAGGAAGAATGAATCCATTATCAAGACAACAAAGACCATGATTCATGGCCTAGTTTTTCCCATATTCCTTTGGGTATAGGTATGCATTTGTGTTGTTTACATTCTAAAAAGTTTCCCTGATAATGTTTGTCACATAGACGACCCCCTAAATAGCCTTTTAAAGAGACGGGGGTATAAATTTTTCACTTTCCTACAACTCCCTCAATTGTTTGAATGAGAACACCATCACCATATGCTCATCGAAATCTTTCCAATGACTATAACCCTGTCCAAAATTGAGTTCTGGTTTGAAATTTATGTCTTTCTGAAGTATTTGGGGCGTCATTGGCCAATGGATACACCCTTTGCCACATATATTTACTTCCCTCATACCATACAACATGGCACTATTGTGACCCTTGTTGTCATTCTTTGGTAATGGTGTGGCTGCGAAAGGATGAGTTACCGGGAAAATCTACTAGTTCTTCATGGATATCAGGGCTTTGGACCTTTAACATCCTTGTACAGGTCTAAAAATTCCCTAGAGGTCCGAAGTCCCAGAGTCTTGAAACCTCTTTCCACCCCATAATTCTATGGTGGAACTCTATCCACCCTCAGATTCAACGACTGGGGTTTATTCACAGTCAACCCATAGGTTGGACTTGACGAGAGGGGTGGGGGACCCACACCTAATTCTTGTCAAATCCCATGATTCCACATGGGACTATCCGGACACACCACATCACCATGGAACACATGGTACCATCCTATCGAATCTTGAAACTTCATTGAGGGGACTTCGATGTTTCAGTGCTTTGATGTTCAACACACCATTTATCCCTCAGGTCTCCAAGAGCCCCAGAGTTCCAAAGTCCTGAAGTTACAGGAGTCCTCGCCATGTACTCTGAACTTCCACCTTCGGGACAGTTTCACAACTCGAACCTTACATTTCTAGAAGCAAGAATTCTCCAGAGTACTTGCACTTTCCTCCCACTAGTTGATCAAACAATTGAGAAAATATCCCAAGGGATTCTTGATATACGGTCCAAATCGCTCTTGAGTTCCTCCGCTCGATCTTACGGTTGGTGAGATTCCACGACTTCAAAAATTCATGATTTCATGAACCTTACCATTCTTAACCCTTTGATTCCTTGAAGGGTTACCTATCGAAGGGGTCATCAAATGTAGATGACTTCTTGTTGTCAGTTAATAATACCGCTTACTCTATCCTTCCACTATACCCAATATAATAGTTGAGAGATGTCCCAAAGAATCCCTAGATAAATGGCTCACATTAGTTCATGATTTTAGCATTTGGGGATTCCAACCACTTCTAACTCTTTCACGTCACGAGTGGGACAACACCGAAGAACCGTAACTTCTATCTGATGGTCAGGAAGGGTCCCGGAGGGATCCTTAGATTGAAAGATGATAAGGCCTACTTGATATGAAGGTTACGACAACCCTCAAAAGGTAAATGGATGGCATTGATAGCATGATCCATTTTCAAAAGGTATTCTCTAGATAATACTTGGCTCCTTTTTCATGTAGCATAGGGTTCCTACGTCCTGGTCATATGGAAATCTGAGTAGCTCGAGAGCTCAAGGAAGTGAGCCCTTATTAATGGTAATAAGCTTGCAAATTCAAGCTTATGGTCACTTGGAACCTGTATGTGCCTTGAAAGGCTATGATTTAGAGTCTTAACTAAGAATTGGTTACTCTCGTAGTTTTGGGCCCAAGGTCACATGGAAAATGCGTATTGAAGGTAGCACCATTGGTCTATAGAACCCAAATTCTATATCAGGACAAGGGATTTCTAGGGATTGATGAGTTCATAATAATATTGTAGAGTTCGTCTCGAATATGTATTTATGGAATTGGTCCTGAGGTATTCCTTTGGAGTATTTGAGCATATAGATTCAAGCAGTAGGCGAACTCATCATTTACCCCAAATTGAATTACCACCCATTAATAACAATCCTCCTCTTCTAAACAAGAGTAAACAAAAAACCATTGACAAGAATTAAAATTCAAAATCTACTTCAAAATTTTTGGTTAGCCGGTGTTGGCACATGCCTATTTTGGGAAAGAAAATCCTATTTTTGAGCGTGCGCCATATGTGTAGGAAAAACAACATGCAGAAGATGAAGGAAAATAAGCATGCAAAAGATGGAGGAGAAGCATCGTGGTGTAAAGGGAGGAGATCATGGATAATCTGGTGGAATTCCATGATACTCTACAAAGGCTGTAGATTCCTACAGTGCAACAATTTATATTGTAATAGACAGAGAAGACACAACAAGCACTTGCATAGAAGGAACATGAAGAAACAATTCAGACAGTGGTGAAGGGTAGCGACCCCTTCAAGGTCACACAGGAGATGCTGAGAATTGATGAGAAGACAATACATAATTAAGTTAGAGACATATACAAACTTGATATTGTTATGGCACAAATACCTACAAAGGAACTATATGGATTAAAAGAAAGTGTGATGCAAGAAGTCCAATCCAGATCTCATGCAGATGCTACTAACTTGGAAGTTGGCAGGGAGGTTACATAAGTGTTACAAATTATTGTTATAGCAATATTTTCCTCACCCTATGCAAACTTGCACATAAGTCATTTTTTTGTTTCCCTATGCAGACTTGAAGTCCCTTTTTGCAAATCCCAAAGCTAAAAACATTATTTTTCCAAATATATGTGCCCTACCTATTGTACAATATGTGTATACATAGGTTGCACCACTACAACCCACGTACATTGAGATTTGTGCCCAAAATTAAAAAATGATGTCAGGTTTCCATGTCATGTCACGAGATCCATGATCCTTGGCCTTCCATATACTGGAAACATTCCGACTCGGCCCTTCAGTTCCACTTGAAGGCTACAAATGGGCCAAATCCGAGCTATGGAAAAGGGGAGAAGAATTCAACTTTGAGAGAAAAGTTACTCTGGAGAAATTATTCACTTCATATTTAGTCTGCATACCTTTGTCCTTTTAAGTATGAACACATTGTTCAACCCCCAATATCTTCCCTACATGATTGATAACCTCATTATCTATCTTATATGAGCTTGTCTTTGGTGGATGAATGAAGTGGTGGAGGCCCAGTTGGAAGGGACTTAGTTTCTTGATTCCGAACCATGCCAACACATAAGTTTGTAATTCATTCACTTATGCTGATTACATTTTAATAGAAATACTCTTTTCTCATCCAATTAATATCTTGCAAACATTTGAATTGTTATTCCATGGGTGTATTTGTTATGAATGTTGATGGATTATTCTATTGAATGTCCTAACATTATATATTATCACCATATGCTTGCGTTTCTAGGTTGTTGAGGACAAGTTGCAGGTGTATTTCTTTGAGAGAAGTGCTCAACGGTGGACTTCATCGAACGTCTGGATGAGGTAGGCCTTTTATCTTGTCTTGCTAGCATATTTGTTTATATAGCATACTTGATATTAGAGTCAATTTCTGTAGTCATTTCCGTATGTTGTGGTTTACCCCTAGCCATAGAGAGATTTTCCTTGTAATAGAATTGGTGACCATACTGGGGATAAAATCTTCTTTTTTGGGGTTTGGAGTGTTTTTCTCCTTAGATTGCTCTCATTTATATTGAGTTTCTTGTCGTATGACTGCTTGACAACCTCTGTTCATTTTGAGTCTAAGTTTTTTATCATTCTCCTTAGCCTGGATGTGTTTTGACACATATATGCAGGTTTTTGCCTGACGGTCACGTACATACGCGCGTTGTTGTTCTGCAAGAGGCGTATATATGTGATTTTCTCCTGAACAATCATGTACATCACCCTTTGTTTCTTGGTTGTTGGGTTTTATGGTTGTTGGGTAGGTTTTGATGATTGTTGAGTCTTCTTGGGTCTTTGTTATGACTGTTAAGTGTCTGTGGAATGACATGAAACCTTTCGTTGGTTGAATTTTTGGGTGGTGTCTTTCTCATCATCTTTTTAATTTTATTGTCCTTGCATATTGGGTTGGGTGTTTTCTTCTTGATATCCTACTTGGTTTTTCTATGTTTACATACAATAGAGTTTTTATATCAAGCTACTGTTCAGTCCTTGTATTTTCATTCTTTTATATTGAAAATACAAAAATATTAGGCATTTTACATTGTTGGCATTTGATCTTTTGAGTCTTTATCATCGATCTTAGTACATGAAAAGAAATATTTCATTTTATTTGGAATTGAGAATTTCATTTTGAAAATCATATTATTTATTGGGAATTGAAGTTAGGACTTTGAATTGTATTCATATTCATTTATTTTACTTGCTGAGTCATAACATCACTAGTTTCACGACCACAAATTTTTTGAGTAAGAAAGGCAACTAAAAGTAACGCTATAATTTAAAATTTATTAGTAACGATTTTATTTTTCTAGGGTGCACAAACTAGCTTATGATTTAGAGCTTTGGAATATGATTTTGTGAGTAAACTTCTCCAAGGCTATTAAATCAACATATGTGTCTAACTTAGAGAGTGGAGAAATCCATTATATAATTGGTAATATCCATAGGCTCCTCTACCAGTGGAGATAAGCATGAGGTCACATGAGATTGGTTGAAGGGATATCCCCTCGATACCGTATTAGCATCAGATATATTTCCGGGAATCTATTTGTATATGGGGATCTTGATAGTACCCTTACCTCTGTGATAAGTGATCCAGATTATTTTCGGCACGAAATGAGAGTAGAGATATAATAAATAAATTCACAGAGATATGGAAGATATTCAATAATATAACAGAAATGTATCAGAGATGAAACCATAAACATAGATATACAATAATAGAAGATTTCTATTAATGAAAGAAATGTACATAGACTATAAAAATATAGAGTGAAAGACTTGCTAGAATGGTGGCAGCTTATCTCTAAGAAGAGATGTGATGACTACTCACATTCGCAAGAAGCTGACTACAATGAGGCTCTAAATACCTTTTTACAATAAGAAGAAATGTCAAAAACCCTAGACATCCAAAAACCTAACCCTAGGAGTTGAAGCGCCAAAAGTCACGTGGGCGCCGTTTGGGTAAGTTAGTACATCAACTTCCCGGGGTCGTAACGTTTGCATACGATCTCCGTTTTAGGCGTATGATACCCTGTTGGAAAGGTATTGTCAAGGATATTAATTTTAGGCACAATAATGAAGAAAAATTGATATTGAAAACCTATTTTCCCAAAAAACATCATTTAAGGCCTCAAAACGGCTCCGGAAGTGAAAACTGCTAAAAATAGTAAATTAACAAAATTGACAGAAAACTGTTTTGAGCCAGTTGGAAAAGGTGGGTGGCCACTGAAATCCACCTAGATCAATCCTCCATCCCGAGGAAGAAATGTTCTCCATTTCATTGTGTGCCCAGGGAAGAGGAAAAAACGTTTGTTGAATCTGAATCTTGGTGAGATGCTTGCCTTGATGGAGATGTTACGCTACTCAGTTTGTGGAAGTATGTCATGAACTTGTTGAGGATGAGGTTGTTCCAAAAGTTGATATACACAAGAGGATGGTGTGCAGAAGGAATATTTGTGCTTTGCTGCAACCTTTTCAACCTACTTCAGTTGGATAGAAGGTGCTTGGGGAGAGACTGTAGTGGTTGCAGTGTCCTTCTATTCCCCTTTTGAATAGATTGTGAAGAAGATGAATTTTGCAGTATGAGATACTACCTTGAGGAAATATTTAGGTGGAACAATAGTTAGAAATACCTTTGGTATTCTATAGAGATGACCCCCTAGAGAAGCAATGACACTCTGGGGTCGAGACTCATAAAAAACATGGCATCTCCACATATATGGCTCGCCCAAGAGAACATCATAGACATCCAGTGGGGTAACATCACCTAATAACTCAACCTTTAAGGGCTAGATTCCATATGAAAATCGAAATTGTTGGTTGATACAAAGATCTCATCCTTGGCTAAGCCACCCGATTTTGTATGGCTTCGAGTGCAGTGTTGTCGACAATCCCAACTGTTTTATGACCTATGTTGAGATGAGGTTATTCTGGCTTCTGCTATCAGCAATAAAATGCAGCGGGGTCTCCTTCACCCATATATGTGAATGAAAAAGGGGCTCCCCCTCTTCAGGATCTGTTGGTTCTTCTGGTTCAATTGATGCAATCACGATAATAGTTGTGGAGTCTGCGTTAATGATCTGTCCTTTACCAGTATTTTAAGAATTAGGTTCCGAATCAGGTTTCGGATCATTGTCTTCGATATTGGCCACCAACGAATGTTTTTAGAAACATTCATCGGTGTTGTGCCAGGGGATTTTGTGGAAATCACACCATTTTCTGGTGTCCTTATTTGTCTTCAAATGACCCTTCTTTTCCTATGGCTTGTATTGGTTTTTAGGAGAATGTTTATTAGGGCCTTCTTTATCATACTTTGGTTGTTGCAGATTTGCAGACTCGAACTCCCATTTGTTATGGTGCTTAAATTTCTGCTCGATTTTAACAACATATCGATAAGAAACATCGAGTGATGAGATATCCAAAAAATCCATTTCATTTTGGATGTATCTATGTAGATACCCATGGTATTTCATAACCAAATGTCGTTCAGAGTCTTTGATACCCAGCTTAGTGCGCAAGGTATGGAAGGTATTGGTGAACTCCAGAACTTCTTGGTCCCTCTCTTTCCGTAGTGTG
Source organism: Picea sitchensis (assembly GCA_010110895.2). Classification (NCBI taxonomy): domain Eukaryota; kingdom Viridiplantae; phylum Streptophyta; class Pinopsida; order Pinales; family Pinaceae; genus Picea; species Picea sitchensis. The sequence goes on from SNQJ01S0007184.1 coordinate 58,423, forward strand.
GTCCATCTCATGTACTTGTCCTCATAGTTGCCAACAGGGTAATACTGTTCCTTTACTGCATCCACACAAAAAAATCTCAAGTGGACTCGTGATACAGACCCGCCTTCTCTCCTAAGTGTTGCGTGAAATCCCGGTCTAGGATCGATCAAGAAACTGAGTTTGATTGACTCTTCGGGTCTCCTCTAGACCCCAAACCCACTTACACAGGTCCTTTCTCCAAAGATGCAGACCGTATGAGACCCGTGGGTTCACTCTTGAGCGTTGCTAAACTTCCACGCCAATCGGGCAGTAGTGCTTCTGTGGCTAATCCTCTTCCTTCTTGCAATCATGACTATGACCAATTACCTAACACAAAAGGAATTTTTGGATTTTGTGTATCAGGTCTTTGTATGTAAGTCAAGCCGACTGTCTCGACCTCCAAAATCTCGACAGGAGCCTAGCGTGTGCTATCCTCTATATTCTCCTTCACCGATGTGACCCTTCGATATGACCATGGACCAAAATTATGAGCACGTCACGATTGATCATATCGGGAACTCTCGATGGGATCCACCTCCATTCTCGAGAGGTCCAAAATCCCTATGCTTCATATCTAACAGCCTAGATCCTCCCTCGAACCGATGACTCAGATCAAATCGCGCTCACTCCTGACTCTCAAAATGCCGATATTTTAGAGCGCCAAATTAACAGATCACGTTGCTCTGGATCTAACGACCACAATCAAGTTGTGAAATTGGATTTCATGAGTTCCTAGAAATATTACTTCTGATTTCTCTAGTTATGAACTCCCAACAAAACCATATCTACAGATCAACTCCCTCCTCCGATCAACAACTATGATCAAATCACAATTTTGTGATTCACGAATTCTTATAACTCTGTCTTTGTCTTCTCTGGGTCATGAGTCAGTGAAATGATGATCTATTTCCATGCATCCCCCTTGATGGATGGTTTGGATGATTTCAATATTTTGTAAACCCTCTCCTCCTATGTACTTTCAAATCTTATCGTTAGTGCAATTTACCTTGATCGGGCAGCTACGATTCTTTTGTGCTCAGACTGAACAACTGAGATCTTTCACACTCTGTGCTTTCTCCTCATTGTCTGGATGCTGATAGGATGGTCTAGATATTTCCCCTTGAGCTTATACTTTATTTAGACTTAGAAGATTTCGAAGGATTCAAAGGCTTGGACCTCTGTCCTTCCTATGAGTTCGTTTCTTGGATCTAGTTAACACTTATGGAAATTGTTATTCCTCCTAAGCTTGATCTCGTGAAGATTTTGACTTCCCACACACTCCTTGCATTTCAGGGATTTCAATAAATCAGATCCAAAGGATTTCTCGATGACAAATTTCTCTCGCCCTCTTGTTGTTCTCCTTTTCTGGTTCTTTGACTTCTTTCAAAAACCCTTCGACACTTAGTTGAATCTCGGATTTGTGCACTCCTTGCACCATAGATTTACTCAAGGTTTAAATTCTTGCAGAGGATTGTGCATGCCTTGAACCAGTCTCTTTGCACTCCTTACAAAGGGAAATTTTAGTGCTATCTCTTCTGAGCTTCAGAATCAAAATAGATCCCGTTAACACACTCCTTGTGTTCTATGTGCACACCTTGTACCACTTCAACAAAAGAGAAACAATTGAAACTTATCCTAACATTCACAGTTCCTTCTACTCATAACGAAATTCATTCATTCATTCATGAAAATGCAATAATAGAGAATTGAAAAACAATGTCCACACCGTGCATTGGGTCAATTTTCCTCTATTATATTCATAAGTGAAAATGGATACAACTGAAATCAAAACAAAAACTGAAAAAACTCATAAATCTCCTATTAACTTGCAGATAGCCTCATTTGTGTGTACATAACCTCTATTTATATTAGATGGTATTTATCTTAGATGGATCTTAGGTCCCCCCTAACTACTTGTCTACATCAAAACCTATCCTGATAGCTATCCCAATGCAATCGCATTCTAGATCCGTAGCAGAAACTTCCACTTCGCTCACGATCACTCAAGTGTGCCTCAAAAGATTTTTCCTTCGTTGAGTTAAGGCGTACTTCAAAATATCTGCTGCAACTACCAGCATTGAGATTCCATACAGACTCCCATACACTGATAGATCTTGCTCCGCGTGCTTGCCAATGGTGCTCCTGCATCATACTCCCCTTGAAAAAAATTCATGGAATCATGTCCATGAGCTCCTGCACCGACTTTCCATGCTTCTGGATATCAACTTCATTTTCCCAACTAGTATATTCTATTGGGTGTCCCTTCCACTTGACCAGATATTCAAAATAGGTCTTCCTCCTGGTCTTTTTTCCAATCCTTTGATCAACAATCTTCTCCATCTGTGGTTTTTATGCTATGGGAATTTGTTTCTCCCACTGAATCTTCTCTTGATCTTCTCATCCCTCTGTGTCATGTTTCCTGTAAGGATATAGATTTAAAACATTGAATATGGGTGATATACCCACATCATTTGGCAGCTCAATCTCATAGGCATTTTCATCAAACTTCCTCAAGATGTTAGATGGTCATATCTTCTTCATTTTTAACTTGTTATATGTTCCCCTAGGGAACCTTTCTTTTCTGAGATGTTCCAAAACCTGATCTCCTACTTCAAATTGAATTTCTCTGCAATGTTGATCAGATTTGTGCTTGTACTCCTAGTTAGAACTCTACAACTGTCCTCAGATATGGCTATGGAGATTCTGTATTTTTGCAGAAAAATATTCTGCTCCAACGCTCCCGATATCTCTCTTTTCCAAGTCTCTCAACTCAGATACTCCCTTGGGTTGCATTCCATACAATATTTGGAATGGGCTCTTTCCAGTGCTCCTGTTTGGTGACTCATTGTATTCATTCTTGTGGCAGAATCTAATCCCATTGATTATGGTGTTCAATAACTAGAATCCTCAACAATTTTACAACTTATGTTTACCACCTTAGTCTGTCCATCTATTTGAGGGTGAAAGCTGAGATGAAGGAATAATATTTCCCTAACTTCTTCCACAATGTTCTCCAAAAGTGACCAACAAATTTTGTGTCTATATCCGAGACAATGCTTCTGGGTAGGCCATTGTAAATGTGTTGAACTTGCACATAATAGATCTAGTTAAACAATAATACACACATTTGTAGAGAGAATTGGAGAAGGAATTAGAAGAACAGAAAGAATGGAAATAATTCTCATTAACCATTGTGAATAATGAATAATTTACACATGATATACTCTGTATAACTCAATGAGTTCGACTTGAGGTGAACCAAGTCACCATAGTGGTGGTCTAGAATGATATGGACACACACCAACAATTACGAGAGTGAAATGCCACCTATTCTAGTCTCTTAGGCAGTTACGAGAGTGAACTTCCACCTAATTGAGTTAACTAGTCAACTAGTCTTCAGTTAACTGACTGAACATAAAGTAGTGAGGAGTTAACTCAAGGAATCAAGGCTAATGTGCCACTTTGGTGATGATACCAGGGTAAGGTCAAATTAGCATGGTGATGATCCCAATGTTTCATGGTGATGATCCCAATGCAACATCTAAACTCAACTCAACTAGTCAAACTGAAGTGTGAACTGAAAGAGAATATTCTCTAGGTGGAATATTCTCTCGTAAAATATAGGAGACTAGTTAATGACTAATTATGACTAATGAACAAAAAAAAACCTTAGGAAAAAGAAATACTAGGTGTGTGTGAAGTAACTCCAACACCCCCCATGAACATCACTATGGTGAAAATAAAGATTGGGTCCTGGAAACGAGGCCATGTTAGGTACCTAAGTACAAAAGATACACTGAAAATAAAGTGAGGAAAGAGGGAAAACCTCATGGGAAACCCCCCCCTCAAGGTATAATGTATGTAAAAAGAAGAACCACAATTGCTAGGAAACTGTGTCCTTCACTCCAAGACGACCTCGCAGAGAATGGAATTTCTGGTCAGTAAAGGTCTTGGTGAAAATGTCTACCGTCTGTTCTACTGAGGGACATAACTGTAAGTTGATGATCCCCTCATGTACTAAGTCCCATATGTAGTGCATGTGGATCTCGATGGGCTTCATCCGCTGCCTCTAACTGAATCTTTACAGAACTTCAGAGTGCTCTGGTTGTCACACCAGATGACGATCGACCGATGAAACTGAATGCCCAACTTAGTGAGAAAATGTTGTAGACACATAGCCTGAATGGTTGTGTTAAATACCCCTCTGTACTATGCCTCGGATGAATATAGAGAAATGGCATATTGCTTCTTGCTCGACCAACAGATAGGCTCAGAACCAAGACTAAGTGAGTAACCATATGTGGATTTGTGATCAATGCTATCACCAACCCAGTCAAAATTAGTAAAACCAGTGAGATCTAATGTAGAGTTTGCTGCATAATGAATCCCAAAGGTGATAGTGCCCTATACGTATCGAAGGATATGCTTTGCATCTTTCCAATGTAGCTCATGTGGTCCTGCATCAATCTAGAAACTACACCAACTGCATATGAGAGGTCTGGTCTAGAGTGTGTGAGATACAACAAGCTTCCCACTAGTTGTGTGTACAGTGTGATTTCAACCAATGGAGTCTCCCCACCATCCTCAAGTTTGACTCTTGATAGGAAAGGAATCAGAGTAGAATTGCAGTTTGTCATGTGAAATCTCTCAAGGAGATCTCGTGCATACTTGGCTTGAGATAGTTTGATGCATGATGCATCCTGACTGATCTTAAGTCCAATGAAGACGTGTAGCAGACCCATGTCCATCATCAAAAACATGTCATGAAGAATCCTCTTGACTGAAACAATCACTGAAGTCGAGCAATCCAGGATCAACAAATTATCGACATACATAACTAAAAGTAGAAGTGAATCAGCCATCCTGAGCATGTATACAATTCGGGTCTAAGTTACAACATACATAGTTCTGTGACAACAGGTAGGAGTCCATCTTGGCTTACCATGCCCTCAAATCTTTCTTGAGGCCATAAAGTGACTTCTTCAGTTGACAGACCAAAGATGAGTCCTGCATAAATCCCTAGGGATGATCCATGTAGATCTCCTTAGAGAGATCACCATGAAGAAATGCCTTGCCATAAGACTGTGGATCTGAAGACTAGACCAAGAAAAGATGCCTAGAAAGCAATGGTTCAGTGGAAATGAGTGCAATAGGAGGCTCCTCGAAATCAGATCGAGTCCTCCTAGTATCAGTTGGATCACCAACAAGATCCCCTACATCTTGAAGGGTAGTCTGTGCCCACTTGGACCTCTGCTCTGGATCTGCGACTGCATATGGATGCTCTGACTCTGAATCTGACTACACTGACTCTGAATATGAATCATCTGAGTCCTCTAAATCAGAACTCTCATCTAAAGAAGAGTCAGCATGTGCATGCTCATCATCTCAGACAGGTGGAAGAGTGAAGGTGTCTGCATGTGAGACACTTTCCTCGAATTGGACACTACGCTTAATGATGAGATGGTTCGAGGAAATATCAATTAGTCGATATCCCTTCAAACCGTTGGGGTATCTAATAAAAATGCACTCAGTGCTCTATGGATGAAGTGTTTTCCTCTTTTCAGAGGGAATTCGGGCCCATGCACGTTAACCAAAAACGTGAAAGTGGGTCACTTCCGGTTTGAGGCCGCTCCAATACTCATAGAGGGTCTTATCCTTGACAGATCTATGAGGAGATCTGTTTTAGATGTATGTTTCAAAGTTAAGTGCTTCAGCCCATAGTCTATGTGGTAGTGACTTTGTATGCAACATGTAATATGTCATCTCCTTTAGATATTTGTTTTTCCGCTCGGCAACTCCGTTTTGCTATGGAGTGTAGGGAATTGTATGTTGCAACTAAATCCCTACCTCATGGAAAATATTATGAATCTCATGATTCACATACTCTCCCCCATTATCAATTCATAGGACTTTGATCTTCTTTCCGGACTGTGTCTCAACCAAAGATTTGAAATCTTTGAGGTGTTGAAAGTGTTAATATTATAGTAGCTGCAGGGGGTATTTACCTCCACGTGTGAACCTGATGAGAATAGAAGACTCCAGGAAGCAAGAGAAACCCTAATGAGTTGGCTAATAACCCTATAAGCCTTGTTGGCTCAAGAAGATAATTTATATTAGGTTATTAGCCTCCAAGAGAAGAAGTCAACCAGAATTAATAATAATATATTGAACAGACACTTATCCAGCAGGAGAAGTCAACCCCAATAAAACTGGCAAAACCACTATAAATACAGGGTGCCAGTTCTCATTTGACAACATCTTAGAATTTCAGTTCCCAGTTTGGTGCGCACTAGAGCTCTAGTTTGTTGCGCACGTGTGGAGGAGGACTGTAGGTGCAGCTGCAGTAGCAACTATTTTTAGTGTTGGCTTGGACTATCTATTGGTGAGGGTTTGGACTATCTGATCAACCTTTTTTGATGCGCTATCCTTGGGGAAAGGTGCACTACCTTCTGTTTAGGTATCTAGCCTAGGGTTTGCTTTCAGAGGAATTCTTAGTCAATGTTAAGGTGCTCGGAGGGAGGCTTCAACCTATGGTTGGTGATGAGGGTATCGTCAATGGTAAAATGAGCACACCATCTTCTATATTCTAACAGGTTATGGGCCCAAACCCCTTCAGTCAACCTAAAATGATGGAAGGAAACATAACCGCTAGATATTGAGCTCGTTGAGGAACTGCCACTAGGGTTACTAGCAGAAGCAACTTCCAAGACACTGCAAATAGGGTTACTAACAGGTGCAGCTGCAGAAACCCTAAAACTCTTGTTGAGGCACCTTAATTGACGAGATTGACCTAATCTCGAGATAGATCAGTGCACCCTAGCCTAGTGCATCTCCTGGAACTCTCAGAAGGCCAAGACATGAAGTTTGGATTTCTGGTCAAATCTAGGGTTTGACCAAGTCAAGCAAGCCATGATGAACTCTATGAAGTCTGAGAACAAGATAGATGGATCCTCTAACTTCAGAGCATGGAATAGAAGGATTGACCTCATTGTATCCATCTGAAATTCATGGAATAGAATGGAATAGAACTAAAATTCATAATGAAGAACAGTGTATGGAAGACTTATGAATGAAAGCATTGTGAGATCTAGAACCAGAGGTTCTCCCAGACGGAGGGAGAAGACTATGATGATTACTTGTTCCAGTACACCATACATATCACTACATGAGTCATTATATCATCCGCAACATCCATGAGTTGGAATTCTACATCAGATAAATTCAAAGAATGTTCTCTAGAGAAATTGAATAAAGAGCGTATGAAGAGAAATCTCAAGACTTTGAGTCATACCAGAAAGAGACTCCTGTATGCAGACAAGAGGAAGACAGCTTGGTGGAGAATCTCTAGTGCACAATAGAAGCGTGGTGAAGATTTCCTATAACATCAAGATGACTACTCAGTAAATCAGATTTCATGATCACAGAAGAAGTGCCACTTGGATATGTTCCAGTTTCTCCAACTATGATATACTCTATTGTTCATATCTACATGAAGCCTTCACAGTGTTCCAGACTATAGTACAAGCATTACATTATCCATGATAAAGTCTAGAAGGGAGAAAATGATTTCTCCAATACATATCTCCACAGATGAGCAGATAAGCATACATTCTAGAAAATCCTCTATCCAAGATGAAAGAACTTGCATACTCAAGCTAGAGCTCATGGAAATAACTCTCTTAGACAGAAGGGAAGATTCTCCAAACTAGAAGAAGGTATGAAAAACATTTATTTTTGTGTTTGAAATAACTCTCTAGTTAGGAGGGAGCACTGAAAATATTACTTATCTTTGTAATTAAAAAAATAGTCCAGATTGGACAAATGCTTTCCTGTTCGGAAAGTGGATTGAGATTTCTGACGGAGAGTGACTTCCCATTGTAGTTAACATGGGAGGCAGACTGATTGTTGATGTATCATAGACAACAAATTCCCATTATGGTTAACATGGGGAGTGGTCTAGGACAATCATTCTTCTTGGTAGTTACTCTGAGTAGTGGTCAAGTAGAATGGTCTGCCTCACCGAGAAATCATTCTTTTGAAGTTCACAGTTGTGAGAAGTTTCGAAGAATGGTCCGTTTTGGAGGTTGATGTAGGACATACATTCCTCGTGGTTATACATTCTCTCTAGGGTGCACTTTGATAAGTGTAGGAGGAATGGCCCAGGGTGGGGAATGGTCAGGACAATTATTCCTTAGGGTTATACATTCTCTCCATGGTGAACTTTGATAAGTGTAGGAGGAATGGCCCAGGGTGGGGAATAGTCTAGGCTCAACAATCAGGGATAGTCATTCCTTAGGGTTTATACATTCTCTCCAGGATGCACTTTAACTAGTGTAGGAGGAATGGCCCAGGGTGAGGAATGGTCCAAACATTTCTTATAGTTTATACATTCTGTCTAGGGTGAACTTTAATTAGTGTAGGAAGAATGGCCCAGGGTGAGAAATGGTCCAGGCTCAGAAATAAAAAATAATCCTTCTTCCTTGTTTGAGAAGAATGGGGCAGATATCCCATTGTTGATATTTTATACTGAGGGTATGTATTCTTTTAGATCTCACAGATGTGAGTGAAAGATTGGCCCAGATGATTCAATTTTTATCATAACATTGTTTCTATGCAGGTTGCTTGTTATGGAGACAGTAGATATAGACTACTATGGTGGATGTGCTCCACTGTTTGTGAGGCATATATTCTTTCAGAGCTCAGAGATGTGAGTGAAATATTGGCCCAAATAATTCAGTATATATCATAACATTGTTTCTATGCAGATTGCTATTAGATGTTTGTTATGAAGACTGTATGACAGTAGAGGAGGACTATTGTGGTGGACATGGTCTACTGTTCACAACCATTACGTTGCTGATAAAGTACTTGTGTGTTACTTGGTGTGGTAGTAAACCACTTGGATTGTAGTTTTTTACTACTATGAATAGACACAGGTGTGTTCCATCCTTGTTCTAACTACCTTGAAGACTATCAACAGTTTATCAGAGATAATGATCTTTCAGATGAATGATGAACAAAGGTTTTCCAGATGGAAAACAGGTCAGTGCCTTTACTCCTCTTATCACTCTATGGTGAGAGTGACTTATCCAACATATTATCTAATTACTCAGATGAAGTATGGTTTCGAGAGATGATGCAGATGATGGTGATGGTGATGCTCATGATCTAGTCATGAAATAGTCTAGATGACTATATTGATGCTACCAGGTAAATGGTATGTTTTTGTGCTCAAG